>JAHRHZ010000084.1:17907387-18035975 GCA_024137785.1 Ginglymostoma cirratum | reverse complement strand
CCTTGGGGTTTAGGCCCGAAACGTCGAGTTTTCCTGCTCCTATGATGCTGCTTGACCTGCTGTGTTCATCCAGCCCCATGCTTGTTATCTCGGATTCTCCAGCATCTGCAGTACCTTTTATCTTTGGTTCTAGACAAGGCTTTTTTTCTATTTATTCACGGGATGTGAACATCTCTGGCTGAGTCAGCATTTGTTTCTCCATCCCAAATTGTCCTTGAGAAGGTATGGGTAAGCTGCATTCTTGAGCCACTATAGTCTGTTTGATGTACATATACCAATAATGGTGTTAGGGACAAAGCTCCATGATTCTGATCCAGCAACACTACAGCCATACATAATCCAAGTCAGGATGGTATGTGGCTCAGAGGGTTGACATGAGATAGGGAGGGAAGTGAAGGAACGAGCAATGAAAGGAAAGTGGATGAAGAAAATTGAGAAAAATACCTGGGCTCCTACATTTCCTTCTTTTAGTTTGTTAATATTTGTATATGTCTTGTTCAAAGTTTTCAAGTCAACTGCAGTCAGGTTGTTGTTAAAGTGTCTTCTCAGTTGTAGTGCTAAATCATTGTGGCTAAGAGCAATAACAAATGATTATCAGCTTATTCAAAATGCTATCTGTGGAAGTTCAATTGTTTTGTTTCTGGTAAATATTATTTGATCAATATTTGCTCATCCAACTTACAATTTCCCATCATTGAAAACAACCATTTCTTGAATAATGATTTTGACTTCATTTCAGAAGCATATCTCATTTGTTGGTCATTCGTTGTTGATCTTATCTCATTCCATTCCTATCTAACCAGCTGTAGCCAGACAACAACTGGCAAAGGGTCTCAAATCACCCCTGCACCAATCCTCCTGGTACCCAAAGGATTTATCCTTGGGTCCCTCCTATTTCTCATCTGCATTCTCAACATCATCCAAAAGGACAGTATCAGTCTTTTGCACTTACTCTGACAACACTCAGGTTTGCAATCTTTCAACCCCCTCCGCCACTATTGATTCCTCACACTCTTGTCTGCCACTGCTTGCAGTTATAAATTTTGTTCAACTAAACGCTGGGAAGATCAAATTCAGTGCGTTCGATGCTTGCTATGAACTCTATTCCTTATCCACTGACTTTCATTGGTCACTACTGGAACGAAGCAGGTTATTCAAGCTTGATGCTTCAGTTGAACTTCTAGCCTCAAATATAATCCATTACTCACCATGCGCACTGCCTACTTCTACCTCCTTACTGGTTTCAGCCTCTGTTCCTTTCTGTTATTATTACTACTTATTTTGTTTAGTTTTAACAAGCTCTGTTGTGACATTTCAATTTGTTTCTCATTTCTAAATATTTTACAGTGCAGTAAACTTAGTTTTCCAAACAGTGAATATGGAGGAAGGAAGGAAAGTAAATATAGTCAACATACCCATCGATTAAAGGTGCAGATTCCATGATTTCAATTACTTCTTTGTTTCTTTGGGCCACCAATCTGGTGGAAAGTAGTAAGAGTGGAAACAAAACTATGCAGTATGGTACCAAGAAACCCATCTTGTCGGAAACAATATTTCTCTCAGAATTGTGGAGGTACGCTAAATAGCATTCTGTACAACAATCGACCCAATAAGCAGCTAGGAGAAAACAAGACAAACGCGGAATTAAATCTGTTCCAAAACTCATTCATTCTGAGACAATTGCTGCACTGAGGCTGTTGGAAAGAGTTGCTTTTCTTTCTTGTTGAAGGGTGAGTGTATGTATTTGTGTTTGGGTGGTGGGGGAGGAGAGAAGATTGAAAACAGAGTTTCCAGAAGAATCCAACCGAACAGTGGATGACGGGCAATAAAGATATTTCTGCTTCACGCTATCTAAAGTGCAGCTTACTCAAGTGCAGTTCATAGAGAAGAATGGAGAAAAACTTACATTTATCAAGTTCTCTTCAAGACTCAAAGCACTTTAGAGTGAGTAAAATCTTGCTCTGTACAGTCACTGTTGTAATGTTGGAAACAATACAGACAAATCACACACTGCAACATCCCACAGAAAAAAAAAGTTGCCATATCATTGTACTTTTAGCAATGTTCTTTAAGGGAAAAATGTTAGGCAGAACACTGGAAACATCATAGGGGAAACAGTGGAATAGTGATAATTTTATTGGAGTAGCAATCCAGAAACTCAGGTGAATACACCTACGAAATGAATTCAGAACCACTGCAGTAACTGGTGACATTTTAAGTTTAATGAATTAATAAATCGGGATTTTAATTTTAAGGCATCATTATCCAGAAAAAAAAACACATGGTTCACTAATGTCCTTTGGAGAAGAAAATTCATGTCCTCACCTGAATTATTTAACAAGTCGCTCCAGAACAACAGCACTGTGGTTGATTCTTAACTGGCCTCCGAAATGGTCTGGGGCAGGCTATTCGGTTATGCCAAAATGTGACCGAGAATTTAGAAAGGACGTCTCTGCAGCTGAAATGGCAATGAAACATTGGCCCAGCCAACACAGCAGGGCTCTCCTTATAAATATCTGGGGGGCTTCTGTCAAAATTGGGAGAGCTGAACCACAGACTAGTCAAGTAACAGCCTGACATAATGGTACTCATAGCATCGTATCTTATAAATGTGACAGACACCATCATCACTGCTACAGGGTATATCCTATTCCACCGACAGGACAGACCCACCAAAGGTGGCAGTATAGTGATATACAGTCAGCAAGCAATTTCCCTCAATATTGACTCCAGATCCATAAAGCACCATGGTAACAGGTCAAAGAACGGCAAAAGAAACTTGTCATCAATGATCTTCATGCTCCTCCATACTGAACCCCTTTTCCCAGCAGGAAAATCCTTGTAAGTTACACAGACTGATCCAACTCATTTAGCATATGTCAAAATGGGGTTCTGGTACATTCAAAGTGTGACATTTTTTAACGCTCTTTTTCCTCAGTGTTAGAACAGGAATTGACAGCAGCAAAGGCACATAATGTACTCTGGGTAAGGCACTTCAATAGCCACCACCAAGAGTAGCTCAGCGCATCACTGATCATCTGGCCACATCACGAACAGCATTATTTTTCTGACCAGGCCTACAGCAAGTGATGAGGGAACTAGTGAAAGGAGAAAACAGCTAAACTTCATCCTCACCTAGTTCCCTGCCACAGAGGGGTCTGTTCATGACAGTATTGACAGGTATGATCAGCACACAGTCCTTCTCGAAAGAAAGTCCCATCTACGTCGAACCACAGAAACCACAGAAATATGATACAGCACAGAAGGGGAGCATTTGGCCCACCTGTCCACGCTGACCCAAAGATTCCCAGATGCCCTTTCTAAATAGATCGAGAGAAATACACATTGAGGGTAGCCTCTATTGTGTTGTGTGGCAATTACCAATAAGCTAAATAGGATAGATTTTGAACAGACTCAGCAGTGTAGAACTAAGCACCAACAAGGCACAGTGAGCAATAACCAGCAACAGCATTGTATTCAATCACAATTTGTAACCTTGTGGCCTGGCACACTTCTCAATCTACCCTTCCGATCAACAATACTTCAACTCTAGTTCAATGTGGTGTGCTGAAGTGTGTGCCAGGAGCAACATCACGCAGAGTTCAAAATGTGTTGTCCATCTGGGGAAGTCACAACACGAGACAGCAAATGTGCTAAATCGCAGAAACAGCATGCAACAGAGAGCTAAGCAATCCCATAACCAAATGCAGTCTTTCCACAACAACATCCCCATCATCAATGATGGGGGAGTGAAGCACAGTGCAAAAAACAAGTCTGAATCATTGGCAACCACCTTCTATTTTAGTCACGTCCTGGGATTGACAGCATACCAGACACCATACAGTCATTGAGTCATAGAGTTATACAACATGAAAATAGAGCCTTCAGTCCGACTTGTCCATGCTGACCAGGAATCCTAAATTAATCTAGTCCCATTTGCCAATGTTTGGCCCATATCACTCTAAAACCTTCCTATTTATATACCCATCCAGATGCCTTTTAAATGTCATAATTGTACCAGCCTCCACAACCTCCTCTGGCAGCTCATTCCATACATGCACTACCCTCTGTATGAAAGAAGTTTCCCCTTAGGTCCCTTTTAAATCTTCTCACCTTAAACCTATGCCCTCTAGTTTTGGACTTCTGTACCCTGGGGAAAAGATCTTGGCTATTCACACTATCCATGAGCATCGTGATTTTATAAACCTTACTATAAGGTCACCCCTCAGTCTCCGATGCTCCAGGGAAAATAGCCCCAGCTTATTCAGCCTCTCCCTATAGCTCAAACTCTCCAACCCTGGCAACATCCTTGTAAATCTTTTCTGCACCCTTTCAAGTTTCACAGTATCTTTTCTATAGCAGGGAGACCAGAACTGAACACAGTTTTCCAAACATGTTCCTAATCAATGTCCCGTACAGCTGCAACATGACATTCCAATTTCTATACTCAATACAGTGATTAATGAAGATAAGCATACCAAACGCCTTCTTCACTACCCTGTTTACCTGCAACTCCACTTTCAAGGAACAATCAATCTGCACCTCATAGTCTCTTTGTTCAGCAACACTCCTCAGGACCTTACCATCAAGTGTATAGGTCCTGCTCTGATTTGCCTTACTAAAATGCGGCATTTCACGTTTATCTAAATTAAACTCCATCTGCCACTCCTTGGTCCATCTGTCCATCTTATCAAGGTCCTGTTTTACTCTGAAGTAACCTTATTCACTGTCCACTACACCTCCAATTTTGGTGTTATCCCCAAACTTACTAACCATGCCCCTTATATTCTCATCCAAATTCTTTATATAAATGTCAGTCTTCAACCAATTTAATTCACTCCATATGATATGTAAAAGCAGCAGAAGAAACTAATTACAGCAAAGGCTGGGGCTGTACCAACTTTCAGGGAGCTGTACAGAAGACTTGCAACTAGCAGTGCCCTTTGCCAATCTGTTCTGCTACAGCCACAACTCTGGCATTCACCTGAAAACCAGGCATGTCCTATCAACAAAAAGGCAGGAAAAAATCCAATTAGCATTTAACCAGTTATCCCCAAACATCAACACTATGATGGAAAGTGTCGTCAACACCACTATCAAGCAGCACTGAAATAGCAATATCCTGCTCAGCCTGTGTTCCACCACAGCCACTTAGCTCCTGATCTCATCACAGCCTTGGTTCAAACATGGACAAAACAGCAGAATTCCAGAGGTCAGGTGAGATTGACTATGCCTGACTTCAAAGCAGCAATTGATGGAGTGTGGCATCAAGGAGCCCTGGAAAATTTACAGTCAATGGGAGCTTGCAAAGAAAACTCTCCGCTGTTCGGAATAATATCCAGCTCAAGTGAAAATACTTCAGCCTGTCAGCGATTTCACGCTTAGGATATTTCTGCAGGAGTTCCTTCGGGCAGTGTCCTAAACCCAACCATCAAAAGCTGCTTCAACATCGACGTTCCCTCAATCATAAGGTCAGAAATGTGGGTGTTTTGCTGATGATTTCACAACGGTCAGCACCATTTGCTATTCTCAGAACCTGAAGGAGCAAGATCTGGACAGCACTCAGGCTTAGACTGACATGTAAGAAAAAACATTCACAGTACCAAAATGCCGAGCAATTACTATCTCCACCAGGAGAGAATTTAACCTTGTCTTGATTTCAACAGCACTGCCATTGCTGAATCTCCGATTATTCTGGGGAGTTGTCATTGAATAGAAACTTAACTAGAGAAACCATTTTGTGGCTACAAGAGCAGATCGGAGGGTGGGAATCATGCAGTGGATAACTCACTTCTTGCTTCCCCAAAGCCTGTCCACCTTCTCCAAGGAGCAAGCCAGGACTCAGCCGTACAGCACGGTAATAGACCCTTCGGTCCAACTCGGCCACTCCGACCAGACTGCCCAGTCTGACCAAGTCCCATTTGTCAGCATTTGGCCCATGTTCCTCTGTACTTTCCATTTGCCTGGATGAGTGTAGCTCCAACGATCAAGGATACAAGGCAGCCTCCTTAATCAGCAGCGCCCTCACCTACACGTAAAACATCTGTTCCATCTCCGAGCGACGCACAGTGGCAGCAGTGTGTGTTGTACACAAGATGCACTGAAACAACTCTCCAAAATTCCCTCAGCAGCACCTGCCAAGTCTGCACACTCTGGGATAAGAGCAGCAGATGCATGGTAACAGCGTGGTAAGAGCAAGTTCCTTTTCAAGCCATCACATAGTACGCTCATCGTGGCTGGTTCAGAACCCTGGAACTCCCTCCCTAATTGCACACTATAGCTTTACCTGCCCCATTACCTTCTGACAAGGAAAAGAGAGATGGGTTACAAATATTGGCATTGCCAGCGACACTCACATCCCAGGTCTTTTTTTTTAAGTTAAGCTCCTATGTTTTATTTTGAAGCAGAACCGTAGAATCTTTCCGAGAAAGATGCACAGTTCTGCTTTAATGTCTCACCCAAAACAATGCACCCCAGCGTTGGCCAGCAGTGCCTGCCCGGACTTTGTGCTCGGGTTTTGCAATGGGACAGTGAAGTCAAAAATGTAACTAAGCTGGCAACAGAGCAGCCGGCTCGTCTGAGTTTTTGACACTATTTTGTCCCATTCAAAGTTCCAACGCTGTTTCTAGCAACATAGCAATGGACAGTATGGATAAAGCAGCTACACAAGATGTTCTCTGACAGGAACGGAAAAGGAGGCATAAACTTTAAACTCTTTCTGGTTTTGGGGTAGTAGAACTTCGTTAAACTATTTGCACCCCGTTTGCGAGTTATTCTCCAACCACTATTGTTCCATAGGTAATAAAGGCGTCCCTTGGCAAAGAGCAGCGTTAGAGCCTGAAACAGTCACTTTAAAGACAGCGCCGCGCTTTGACAAAGATATGGTCATGTACACTTACACTGCCCCCTCTGTAGCCGTCCCGCTCACACACTAGCACGGGGCTGACCACTTCTCTCTCACCTGCCCCCAGGCACTGCTCCTGTCCACTGGCAGTCCTCTGTGACACTGTGATCCCCGGGGCTCCGCAGGACAAGTTTCTGCGGTGTATAACGCCTACATTTCCACTGACATCACTCAGCTCAGCCCCGAAGCGGGACTCATTGCAGCAATGCCTCTAATGTGTTAACACCAATAGTCTGAGGACCTCAAGAGAAGCGCCCTGGACATTTCATGGAAGATAAGTTGGACTGCCAAGAATTAGCTCCAAGCCCTTGACAAAGAAAAGAAGCATTCATCGCAGTGCTTCATCCTTATCTGAGAATCCTGCGGATTGGGAATGTTAGTGAAACGAGATTGAACCACAGGAACAGGCTTGACCGTAAAGTTCCCCACCAACTACATTCAACATCTAAGGCCACACTGTAAAGAATGATCCACATTTGTAAAGCACAGAGGATCGTCGGATATCAGTGACTCCAGAACCACTGGCCAATTTTTATAAAGTACCTTAGAAAGTATCCTATCCCGGAGCATCACAGCCTGGTATGTGCTCTGCACAACACTGCAAGAGATTTGAGTGGTGTACCAGCCCAGTCCAAAGACCAGCTTTCCTTCCACTGTCTCCATCTATACTTCCAGTCACCTGGGGAAAGAGGCCAACATAATCAAAGAGCCCTGTCACCACAGTTATACTTTTTTCCACCCTCTTCCATCGGGCAGAAGATACAAAAGTTTAAAAACAACATACCAACAGATTCAAGAACAGCTTCTTCCCTACTGTAGTCAGACTTTTGAACAGACTTCTCATTATTGAAGTTGATCTTCCTCTACACCTTCTCTGCAGCTGTAACACTGTATTACTCATTCTGTTCTGTTACCCTGGTGTACTTAGGTACGCCTGGATAGCACGCAAAACAATATGTTTCACTGCATTGCGCTATATGTGACAATCAAATCAAATCAAAGTAAATCCCCACAGCCTCAGAAACTTCAAAATACCAGGAGAGAAAATGGGACGGGGCTGGATAACTTTGACGAGAAGTTAGGTTTGACAGCACCTAAACTATAATCCATAGTAACAATCTATAAACTATAAAGAAGCAGACACAAATTGAACAATTTATTTTCAAAACTTTTTCAAAAGATAATAAAATTATTACACATTATTACAAAACATGTTCTGGTTTAACCTGTTTATCCATCAGCTTAATTATCTTTTGTGTAATCTCCTGATGAAGATTGTTTATGAAGTGTGCGTTGAGATATATTGTGCACTAACACTCACAAGACATTACCCCATAAACTGCATTGTTTTAAAATTTTCAACACAAAGACAGCATAGTGAGAGATTTAGATTTCCCTTCTGTTTTTGTGTTCATTTACATTTCCACATTTGCACGTGTGTACATTTCTGTGATAGACAAATTGTGGTAATCTTGTTTCAATAACAATTTCCCTAATTTGATTCAAATATTTCACCTGACTCAGTAGCACTGATGCCAATTTTTTTGTCCATTACACATGTAGCGAGTCTTGTTGTGGCAGGTTGGTTAATTTCTCATAAAGCTTCTTAGTAGGCATAGATCTGGAGAGGTTCAGTGAGTGGGAGCAGAAGTATGTTGTTCCCTGATGTCAATTTGTCTTGAGTTTTTGCACAGAGACAGACACAATTTCACTAACTAAACTGACAGCCTCATTCAGTGAAGGTTGTAATTGGGGAGACCTTGTACCATATTTTGTCCTTGTCCAATTTGGGGAGTTGGAAGAACAGAGAGCCCATAAAAAATGCAGCACCACACAGCTGCACACACTCTGCAGGTTGTAGATGGTGAGTTTAAGGAAGAACACAGGTCAGAATGAGGAACTGGTTGTGCTAACCAGCTATATAGTGGCTGTAGGCCCAGCGCAATATCTTCCACCATTGCAGCCCTAAGCTTTCGGATCTGCTTCCAAAGTAAGATGACCTACGAATCATGAAGTCTCTGCAAAATACATTAAATTTTGGCAAATAGCTTGGATGTGTGCAAGCATCGGCAAATGGTTCTCAGCAATGAGCCTGCCATTGAACATCAGCAGTTGAACAGAAAATACAGATATTGGAGTATTTCTCATCAAACCCTACAAACCTGACCTAGAAATCTTGTCCACCTGTTACCTAAAGATAATTGTGCCTAATTGGACTCTGTACTCCTCCACCTAACCCTCTGCCACCTTTTGGCATTACATGGCCACAAAATGTTCAAAAACAGGACATTCACTTACACTTCTGATGGGAGATGTGCCAGGCATCATCTTCATTACTGTGCTCTGAAAGACTGCTGAAACAAGTTGCTTCTAGAATTTGCATAGCCTTATAACCCTTCCTTTGAGAATCAGCCACACCAGGGAGAAAGAAGTGAGGTTTCATAGAACAGGTAAAGCTGTTCAAAGACGAAGAAAAATGAAGACAGATCTCAACACAATAGGAGACAAAATCTGCTGGGTGTATTCAGAGAGCAATTCTCTGAAATCAAGTGTGGACCAAACATAAAATGAAAGAGATTCTGACTGAAGTCTGGGAACTGCCACAGCCATAATTACAACCTCAAAGCAGGACAAGATTAATATTACTTGTGGCTATCAAGGCAAATTGTCTATTAACTCTTATACATCTGACACCTTCCAGGTCGCCTTTAGATATCTAAGTAGTGTTTAGCAATTTAAAGAATTCTGTTGCATTAGGGAGGCACTGAGTCAATTTGCAAAAAGAAACAATTTAATCCAACTCTATTTTACCCAAATCAAACAGACAGCATGCACAAGAAATTACTATGATTGCCATTGGTTACATATGCAATGTTTTGGATGCAGTACATGTCATCTTGGTCACTTTCTTTCTTTACATATGTGACAAGGCCATAATTACCCATCCCCAAACTGCCCTTGAGGTGGTGGTAGGGAGCTGCATTCTTGAACTATTGCAGGCCACATGGTGTAGGTACATCTCCAATGTGAGTTCCAGGGTTTTCACCCAGTAATAATGAAGGGATGATGATATAATTCTAAATCACAATAGGGTGTGACTTAAAGGTGCATTGCAGGTGGTGGGGTTCTTATGCTGTGTTTTGTCACGGTTAATGATATCTCAGGAATTGACTAATTCCATATCTTAGTTCATTTAAAATAGGAAAATACATCATAATTTATAAAATATACATTACACAGAGCAAACAGTTTCAGTGCATGTTGATTGCACATCCAATGTGCAATCCAGGTGACGTGAAAATGGCAGCCCTCAACATAAAGGCTGCATTCGACCAAGTGTGGCATCAAGGATCCTGAGCAAAACTGGTGTCAATGGGTATCAGGGGGCAAACTCTGACCTGGTTGGAGTGAAACCTGCCACATAAGAAGATGGTTGTGGTTGTCAGAAGTAAATCATTTCAGCCTCAGGACATCTCTGCAGGAGTTCCTCAGGGTAGTGTCCTTGGTCCAACCGTCTTCAGGTGCTTCATTAATGACCTTCCCTCCATCATTAGGTCAGAAATGGGGATGTTCGGTGATGATTGCACAATGTTCAGCACCATTCACAACTCCCCAGATACTGAAGCAGTCCATGTTGAAATGTAACAAGATCTGGACAATATTCAAGCTTGGGCTGACAACTGGCAAGTGACATTCGCACCACACAAATGCCAGGCTATGACCATCACCAATAGGAGACAGTCTAATCACCGCCCCTTGACATTCTATGGTGTTACCGTCACTGAATCCCCCACTATCAACATCCTTGGGATTACCATTGACCAGAAACTCAACTGGACTCATCACGTAAACACAGTGTCTACCAGAGCAGGTCAGAAGCTAGGAATACTGTGGCAAGTAACTGACCTCCTAACTCCCCAAAGCCTGTCCACCATCTACAAGGCACAAGTCAGGAGTGTGATGGAATAATCCCAACTTTCCTGGAGGGATGCAGCCCCAACAAGACTCAAGAAGCATGACACCATCCAGGATAGAGCTGCCCATTTGATTGGCACTACACCCACAAGCATTCACTCCCTCCACCACCGATGCTCAGTAGCAGCAGTGTCTACTATCTACAAGATGCACTGCAGAAATTCACCAAAGATCCTTAGACAGCACCTTCCAAACCCACAAATGCTTTCATCTAGAAGGACAAGTGCAGCAGATACTTAGGAACATCATCACCTGCGAGTTCCCCTCCAAGCCACACATCATTCCTGACTTGGAAATATATCACCATTCCTTCATTGTCACTGAGTCAAAACTCTGGAATTCCCTCCCTAAGGACATTGTGGGTCAACCTACAGCATGTGGACTGCAGTGGTTCAAGAAGGCAGCTCATCCCCACTTTCTCAAGGGCAACTTGGGATGGGCAATAAAATTGCTGGCCAGCCAGCAATGCCCACATCCCATAAGTGAAGAAAAATGTTTAGACTAACTGGCAGGTAGAGTCATAGCCTTATATATACACAACACTGAGTCCTAAAAGGTGAAGCCTCTTCACGGCAATATTAGAGATAAAACTTTTCCACTCTTCCAAAAGAAACTTTAATAATTTGCAATTACAAATAAGACTATGAGCCTCTATAATATGCAGACAGGTTACTGATACATTCACATCTTATGTTGGTAATTGTATCTGAAGATGCTGTTGATTTTCAGGGTCGTCATGATATTGTCCATCATTCCTGTTTGTCAAGTGTTCTTTTGCTCTCCTGGAAGCCTGAACCTCCACCATTAGTTGCTTCAGTGGTTGTTTAGTTTCATCAACATCCTGCAGAAGTTCTTTAAATGTAGCATCATTACCGATAATTATTTCTGATAACTATCTCCTGACTGATTTGCAATTGCTTCCTGTCTGTTATGACTTTCTATCTGTTATTGTAGATTTGGCACTTCTTTCAGCATTGCTTTGGACTTCATCCAATGTTCTAGTGGGTTAAAGAGTCATAGAGATGTACAGCACAGAAACAGTCTCTTCACTCCAAATCGTCCACGCTGACCAGGTATCCTAGATGAATCTAGTCCCATTTGCCAGCATTTGGCCCATATCCCATTAAACCTTTTCTAGTCATATACCCATCCAGATGTCTTTTAAATGTTATAATTGTACCAGCCCCCACCACTTCCTCTGGCAGCTCATTCCATACATGCACCACCCTCTGCATGAAAAAGTTGCCCCTTAGGTCCCTTTTAAATCTTTTCCCTCTCACCTTAAACCTATGTTGTCTAGTTTGTCAACCAGCCTGAACTATTTTATATGCAAGTTGCTCCAGGCCCTCTTATGGAGTGGCAATTTTTCACTGGATTCTTGAAAGACAGCCTGTAGTCCATCCTGCTTTCTCTCCTGGTAGAGATAGTCATTGTTTAACACTAGTGTGGTACGAATGTTAATTGTCATTTATCAATCCAAGCCTGAATGTTGCCTAGGTCTTGCTGAATACAGGTATGGATGACTTCAGCATCGAAAGAGCTATGATTTGTGCTCAACATTGTGTAATCACTAGTGAGCAGCCCCAGTTCTGAGCTTAAGATGGAGAGAAGTTCATTGATAAAGCAGCTAAAGATGCTTGGCCCTGGAGCAGCACTTTGAAACACTCCTGCACAAGGCCCTGAGTAGTGAGGCAATTGGCTTCCAGTG
This sequence comes from Ginglymostoma cirratum, assembly GCA_024137785.1. NCBI lineage: Eukaryota > Metazoa > Chordata > Chondrichthyes > Orectolobiformes > Ginglymostomatidae > Ginglymostoma > Ginglymostoma cirratum. The sequence goes on along the minus strand of JAHRHZ010000084.1, from coordinate 18,023,388 downwards.
ACCACAATCGTGAACTGAATTAGATTCCACTTCCTGATTGTGCAGCCAGTGCCCAAACACAGACAGTGTACCATGTAGGTGATTAGCCTGGAAACAGTTTCAATTCCTTCATTCTGCAACAGTCCTCAGTGCCATTTGTATCTGAACCACGATGACAAACAAAATTAGGGAGAAAGAGTTATTTACCGATGATATTTCTCTTGATTTCAGTGTGGAACTCATGCCCATGCACATAGCTGTTTAATTATGAGAGCCTGTGTTCAGGACACAGCAATGGCTTTCAGGATTCATCCTTTTCCCTTGCAACTCACTGAGCTTCCTTCTGCAGCAACTTCTGAACTGTCAACTCCTATCACCTGAAGGGACAAGAGCAGCAGGCTCACAGGAGAACCACCATCTACATGTTCCCCTCATTAGCTTGATTTGGAAATATATCACAGTTCCTTCACTGCCACTGGGTGACATTCCTGGAACTTACTCCCTATCAGCATTGTGGGTAAATGTACACTATGTAGACTGCAATGGCTCAAAAAAAAGCTCATCACCACTTTCTCAGGTGATTTGGATTACACTATAATGTTGGCCTAGCCAGTGATGCGCATATCCTAGGAATGAACAATGAAAAATAAATGCCATTAACATCCACAGGGAGCAACTCCACTGCTTTGGAGGAGCCCTGTTGAGCGGATATTAAGATTTGTAGTAGTGCGCTTCATGTTGCAGAACCTGGCCACCCATCAGAGTAAGACATTGAGGGGCCAGGACATGAATCACAGTATGGCAGAATTCCTATTTACCGGAAAAGGTCATTTGCCCCCAGATCTTCTAAGGAGCATCATGACTTCGTGCTATCCTCCCGATCTTTCCCCTTCACTTTGTACATTGTTTTGATTTAAATAATTATCAAATGCCCTTGGGAATGCCTGGGTTGAACCTGTCTCTATTGTAGCAATTGGAATGAGGTCAGCCAGGTGGACCTCATAGAATATGAGTTCCCTGATTGGGGCTGTTAATCTGGTCCAATCAGGGAGCCCTGGCTGACAGATATAAAACAGGAGTGTCAGAGAGACTGTTCACTCTAAGAGCTGGCTCTGAGAGAACTGGATCAGTGTCAAGGACTCTCCATGTGTAAATAAGGGGTGACTTGATGATGGGGCACTGACCTCTGTAGAGTTATTTTACCTACTACACTTCCTAGCAATACATTTCAGACCAGAACCACTTGCTACGTTATTTTTTTTTCTCATCATACTTACTTGTTTTGCAAATTAGTTTCAATCAGGTTCCTGATTGTTGTACGAGTCAGATCTAGTTCTCCCTGACCACCCTGTCCAGACCTTTCCTGGGGCCTTGGACGGGGGAAACACAGCACAGAAACAGACCCTTCGGTCCAACCAGTCCATGCTGATCATAATCCCAAACTAAACTAGTCCCACCTGCTTGCTCCTGGCCCATATCCATCCAAACCATTCCTATTCATGTATCCATGACAAATTCCCCGAGTCCCTATTCATTATGGCCGGCAACTTCAATCTAGCCAAACTCAAGCAAGTGATGCCAAAGTACAACCAACCCATCTCCTGCCCCACCAGGGTACCGAACATTCTGGACCACTGTTAAACAACCATCAAAGACGCCTACCACTCCATCCCCTGCCCACACTTTGGAATATCCCTCCTCCCAGTGGGAGAATCCTTCACGAAAAGAAGGACAGTACTGGTCCGAGGCAGCGGAAGACCATCTCTGGGAATGCTTGGAATCAGTGTATTGGATCATGTTGAAGTGTTCAGTGGAAAACCTAGACAAGTACACCACCATATTCATGGACTTCATTAGCAAATGTGTGGGGGACTGCCTACCAATGTAGTCATTTTGAGTGTTTCCCAACCCGTAAACCATGGATGAACCAGGAAGTCCACTCCCTACTGAAGACCAGGCGTGCAGCATTCAAGTCAGGTGACCCAGGCCAATACAGGAAATCCAGATATGACCTCCGTAAAGCCATCAGGGAGGCCAAGAGGCAGTACCGGACCAAGTTAGAGGCTCAAACTTACCACACAGACTCCTGCCACCTATGGCAAGGCCCAAACCACATTACAGGATACACAATGAAAGCGTAAGATAGCGGACAATGACACATCCCTCCCTGATACGCTCAATGCTTTCTATGCTTGCTTTGAGCAGAATGCCAGCATTGCGTCATGCCTGGCCTGACAGCCCCAAACACACCTGTTCCTTCCATCACCGCTGTCGGTGTCAGATCAGTCTTCCTGGGAGTCAACCCAAGGAAAGCAATGGGCCCAGGCGGTGTCTCTGGCTGAGTGCTCAGATCCTGTGTGGACCAGCTGCTGGAGGTATTCAGCGACATCTTCAACCTCTCCATCCTACAAGCCAAAGTCCCCACCTGCTTCAAGGAGACCACCATCATCCCTGTACACAAGAAAACACATGCAGTGTGCCTTAATGACTACCGCACAGTGGCTCTGACCTCAATAGTCATGAAGCACTTCGATATGCTCGTCATGGCCCACATCAACTCCAGTCTCCCAGTCTGCCTCAATCCCCTACAGTTTGCTTACCAACATAACAGGTCTACAGCGGATGCCATATCGTTAGCTCTGCACTCATCCCTGAAACATTTGGACATCAAAGACAAATAAATCAGACTCCTGCTCATTGACTACAGCTCCACCTTCAACACCATTATCCCCTCCAGACTGATCTCAAAACTTCACCCTCTGCAAATGGATCCTCAGCTTTCTGACCCACAGGCCACAATCAGCAAAGATAGGTAGCTTTTCCTTCTCTAGAATAACACTCAACACTGCAGCCCCCCAAGGATGTGTCCTCAGCCCCACACTGTACTCCCTTTACACCTATGACTGTGTTGCCAAATTCCAAATGAACATCATCTATAAATTTCACTGACAAAACCACTGTGGTGGAACGGATATCTAACAACGACAAGTCAAACTAGAGAAGGGAGATGGAGGAATTGGTGATGTGGTGCAATGTAAACAATCTGTCTCTCAACATTAGCAAATCTGAAGAACTGATCATCGATTTCAGAAAGAAGGGAGGAGAACACAGCCCCATCTACATCAATGGAACTCTGGTTGAGAGGGTGAACAGCATCAAATTCCTCGGAATGATAACCGACAACCTGTCCTGGACTTCCCACGTAAATGTGACAGTCAAGAAGGCACAACAATGCCTCTTCTTCCTCAGACAGCTCAGGAAATTTGGCATGTCCACAAGGTCCCTCACCAAATTCTACAGATGCACCATTGAAAGCACACTGTCTGGGTGTATAATGGCTTGGAATGGCAACACTAGAAAAATGCTTTTTCAGTCCCAGTTTAGTTCAGATACAACCTGGCCTGTACAAGTGCCATCTCCTCCAGCGCCAGTCCCAGTGTGCCAGGAATTTGAACCCTACCTTCCTGCAACATCTCTCCCAGCCACACATTCATCTTTCTTATTTTTGTACTCACTGGGAGTAATCCAGAGATTCCCACTCTGACATACTGCTTGCTAATTTCTGACCTAGTTCTCAGAATTCTGATTGCAGGGCCACATCTCCCTTTCTATATATATAACTGCTACCAATGGAGACCAACACCTCTGGCCTATCATCCTTCCCTTGCAACCACTCTGTGACATCCTTGATCTAAGCCCTAGCGAGGTAGCAAACATAAGAACATAACAACCATGAGAAGGAGTACCCAATTCAGCCCCTGAAGTCTGCTCTACCATTTGATACAATCACAGCTAACCCCATCTCGACATTAGGTCCACTTTCCTGCCCACTTTCCATAACTCATACTAATTAAACGAGTCATCCACTCATACTAATTAAAAATCTGTCTATCTCCTCACTAAACATACTTAATGTCCTGGCACTCACCCGACTCTGGGGTAGTGGGCACAAATTCATGACGCTTTGAAAGAGGTCATTCCTCCTTATCTCTGTTTTAAAGCAGCTACCCTTTATTCTAAAATTATATTCATCTCATTCAATCTCATTCGAGGTTGTCCCCATATGAGGAAACATCCTCTCTACATCTACCTTTACCATCCTGGAGTCACACCTATGACTACTTAAATGCCTATCTGGTGCCCTATCTGATTGATCATCTATCACTGCTGGTCTCAGCCTCTTCTCTTTTCCTTCATATTGAGTTGGCCCGCCAGAATTACTATGGGTCAAGTGTTTGCTGCAATCCTTTGAGGAACCATCATCTTCAGCACTATCCATAATGGAAAACCCATTCTCAAGTGGAACTTTGGAGGAGTTCTGTACTACCTGCTTGGTACTATTGAAACATTTGACACTATCTGGCTCCTTGGTCCTTATCAAATGTGAGACCACCTCTCTGAATATGTTATCCACATAGCAATCAATCTCATGACTCCAGTGGCCTCTCAAGTTCTAAAATGCTGACTCTAGTTTATTCAGCCATTGACACTTCCTGCACGTATTGATCTAGATTGCGTGAAATGTCTTCAGTATGTCACACATTGGGCATTCTGCATGACTGAACTGCCCTGCCATTACCTAAACTTACTTTTGTATTAATACTAAATGAATATGAGATTAGTGCATCTACTGTTCTCTTGGGATGTCACTCTCTGATCAAGAAGGGTTTTCTGAAGAAGGGTCCTGACCTGAAACATCAACTTTCCTGCTGCTCTGACGTTGCCTGGCGTGCTGTGTTCCTCCAGCTCCATGCTGTGTTATCTCTTACTCCAGCATCGGCAGTTCTTACTATCTCTCACTCACTTTCTGATGATTTGTTTTCAAATTCAGCTCTCTTGCACAATTTCCTGTCATCTGACAAACATAGAGAAGAACACCCGTCTCCTTTCCCTCACTGACAAAGCTCACAGTAACTCCACTCTGTCTCTCAGCACTCTATACACTGCACCAAACCTTTCTTATTTATACAGCTACATGTTAAATGAATCTACTATCCGGAAATACAGAATTAGCTTAGGGCTATCAGTTAATTAGTTGATATCACTTATACTCCAGCAGACAGTTTGATTGGCCCCACTTAAGGCTGGAAGAAACTTAAAAGCAGAAAATGTAAGATATCAATTGCAAACAAGTAGTGCTAAATTTTACATAATAAATAAATTACTCTTAGAATTTAAACATACTCACTTGCTCACCAAATGTACAGTGATTCCACTCTGACTCAACTGAACTCAGAAAGTGCGAGAAGTGAATGAGAGGGAATAATGTAACAGGAATTAGAGGAGCAGTAAAGGAATGGAGTGACAACAGTGTATCCTCTTTCTGCCCAAGCTCTGCTTGATTGAATAATCCACGAATGATAGCATAGTTGCTCATTTATAAACATCCCATAATCCTTACCTTTCCTCCATCACTAACTATTAAGTTACACGTTTTAAGGAAATGCAAAGAAATCATAAAATACACTTTACACATTTCTGAACTCAATTATAATGTATTAGGATATCCCAAAGTGTTTTGCGGTGAATTAAGTACCTTTGAGTTGTAGGCATCTCCATCCTGTAGGAAATATGTTCACAAAAAGCTTCAGACAGCAATGTGACAATATTCAGCTGATCTATTGTTGCAATTTTGATTGAGGGATAAATACCAGGAGAATTCTATTGCTTTTCAGCAAATAGTGCCATAGAATTGTTTATGGCTACTTCAGCGTATAGGCCTAGTCATGGTTACTATCTCATTCAAAAGGTAATACATTTTGTTGGGAAGGATAGGGAGCTAATTCAGCGCTTGGAATGTAATTTCAGATGGGGCAGATGAACAAAGATATTACTGAGTACGAATACACAGATCAGTAAATGTTGTGCTACAGTTTAGCAAGGCCTTAAAAGAACACAAACAGTCTGCTTTATTTCTAATGGGATAGAATTGAAAAATGAAGAACCTGTATTGAACATTGATTAGGCCAGAATACGCAACACAATTCTAGTCACCATATTCCAAAAATGACAGGGAGGCATTGGAGAGGGTGCAGAGAAAACTTCAAAAGATGTTTCCAGAAACACTTGAGTGTACAAATATATTTTATCTTCAAAAAGGAAGACTGGGCATTGACCTAATAATTGTCATCAAAATCATGAAAAGGTTTGATTCAGAAGATATAGAGAGAATATTTTCGATTTTGGGGAACAGCAAAACTACAGCCCAAGATATAAAATCATTACTAAGAAATTCAAAATCCTACTCGAGAACACATTACAGCATATTATATGTGAAAAATGAACTTTTTAACATGATGGACTTGGTTCTAAGTTGCCTGTAATCCATTTAAACTAATTGACCATACTACGTACATGTGTACATATGTACAGTATGCTTTATAAAATTTTCATTGGTATAGTGCAAGAAAGCTGCTTTCCACCTACAGTAAATTTGTAACATTTGCTGAATGGTTGGAAAACGTGTTTTGGCTTTTGTCCCCACAACAGATTCCATTCCCTAGCAAGCATCCAATCATTTTCATGCCAACTGTCTGTGGCCACATCAGAGAGTTTACAAATGTGGTGTTGTATTTGATCCAGGGATGATTTAGGACTATATATCTGCACCATCATTAACCCCATCCACTTCCACCTTGCTAACATTGTCAAACTGTCCTAAGCCTCAGCTTATCGGCTGCTGAAATCCTCACTATCCATGCCTTTGTTATTCTAAGAACAGCTACTGAACATCCGTGTAAGGAGCTATATCACTGTGGTGTCAGATCACATGGAGCTGGGCCTGTGAGTGTTTGTTCCAGAAGATGTCCTCCCTTATCATCCCTTGTAAATAGTTATGTTTTATGAAGCTCGTTAATGTTCACTCATATTACAATGGACCTGATCTTACTACAATATGTGGCTTTCCCCTCTCTATTTTCTACCCTCTGTAAACCTGATGTCATTGAAACTCTGCCATCTATGTCCTAACTCTCTCCATATCCTATTCACCTATAATGCCTCACGAATGTCTCAATATTAAAACTGTTATTCTTGTTTTTAAATCCCTTCAAGCCTTGAGTTTCTCTGTCTATGTGACATCCTCCAATCCTACAAACTTCTGAAATATCTGTGCTCCTCCAATTCTGGGATCTTGCAGTATTTACTTTAATTCTGCTACCACTGATGGCAGAACTCTCAAACCTTTTCACATTTTAAAAAAATTATTCATTCACAGGTTGTGGGCATCATTGTCTAGGCCAACAGTTATTGCCCATCCCTCATTGCCCAGAGGGCAGTTAAAAGTCAACCACATTGCTGTGGGTCCAGCATCATATGTAGTCCAGACCCGGTAAGGATGGCAGTTTTCTTCCCTAAAGGACATTAGTGAAGCAGATGGGATTTTCTGATAATCGACAATGGACTCTTAATTCCAGATTTCTTTTTACTATTGAATTCAAATTCCACTACCTGCTTTGGCAGAATTTGAACCCGGGTCACCAGAATATTTTTCTGAAGAAGGGTCTAGGCCCGAAACGTCAGCTTTCCTGCTCCTCTGATGCTGCTTGGCCTTCTGTGTTCATCCAGCTCTACACCTTGTTATGTCCTTCATGGTAACTTCACTTTGATACTGTCAAATACATTGTAAACCTTGTTCGGGGGGGTCAGAGGTATGTCATTGCTTTGTCCTTTTGTTTCCCTGCAAATGCTTGAATAAAGGAAACTGGTAAAAGATACCTTGAGCATCTGGGCTGGATCATTCCTCCCAAAGCACAACACCTGTAATCATTACAAACTGTAACTGTACACATTGACTTTGCTACAGCATAAGTTCTCCTGGAGGAAATTGGATACCATGCACAATCCTGCATAGCCACTGTACGTACCATCAAAACTCAAGCAACAATTGTGTATTAGCAACAAAGAGAAAATAGAATGTTTAAAGCTGCAAGAACATTGCATTCAGAGGCGTCAACATTGACGAATATTTGCAATTGCTCTTAGAATAAAAACTTGCATAATTTCTTGAAGGAACAGCACAAGGGAGAAATTCTCATGTTAAGTGGCTTTTGAACAGGTGTTAACAATTCTATTGACAAGTTTTGAGTTCTGAGGATGGATCACCAGACCTGAAACATTAACTCTGATTTTTTTCTTCACAGACCTGCTGAGCTTCTCCAGCAACTTTTGTTTTTGTTCCTGACTCGCAGTATCCATTGCTATCTTGGCTCATGACAAAGGCATCAGCTTTTTGTGAAGAAAATGCACAATTCCTTGATTTTATTGGGTTTCTTCATAAATTTAGAGTAAGTTAATTCATTTTGAACACTTCCTCCAAAGCCCAACTTGTTTTTTTTTAAAATAGAAAAGCAATTTAATCTGGTTTAACAGATTGCAATGGGAGATTATTAACTTATTTAGGTGGGAAAACAATTCTAAAGGGGGTTAATTGGCAATGACATGATAGACGCCTCATTGCTGAGAGAATGCTTGTCAACTTGACCTGTTTGATAGAAATAAACATTACCCAAAAACCAACTAACACAAAACCAAAGTGCAGAATCAGAAATGCAAATCAAATCAACTACAGTTACTGAGAATCTGAAATATAAACTGAAAATAAACAGAGTTAATGTTTTGGGTCCGGCGACCCTTCCCCAGCTCTGAGGAAAGGACACCAGACCCGAAACGTTAACTCTGTTTTATCCTTCGCAGATGCTGCCAGACCTGCTAAGCTCTTCCAGCAACTTTGTTTTTGTTCCTGATTTACAGCATCTGCAGCTCTTTCTGTTTTTATAAACTGAAAATGTTGAAATTGAGTAACAGTTCTTGCAACATCCGAGGGGAGGGAGGTAACATTTGACTTGAAACCATTTACTCAATTCCTCGACCATCTGAAAATCCTTGTGAAAACTACAGTCTGTGAAAACTGTAATATTTGGGTGGCAGAATCTGAAATACAATTTGATATCCTTCCTTTGTCACCATGGCCTGGGTAACATCTGCTTCCTTGGTAAAAGCAGATTGCAAAAGACTCATTTAACATTTTAGCCATACACCTGGCTCCACGTGAAAATCCTTTTAGTCCTCAATTGGCTCCACTCCTCGTTTTGCACCCTGTTATTGTTTAACTGCTTATATAAGTCTTTGGGTTTCCCTGTTATGTTAACTGCCAGTCTTTGTCATATATTCTCTTATCAGATCATAAGAAATAGCAACAGGCGTAGGTAATTCAGTCCCTCGAACCTGCACTGCCATTCAATATGATCATGGCTGATCTGACATTCCTGACATCCACTTTCCTATGTTTTCCCCATAACCTTTGATTCCACTACAGATCAAGAAACTATCTATCTCAGCTTTAAATATACACAAGGACTCTGCCCCCACAGCTCCCTGTGGAAAGGAGTTCCAAAGACTTACAATTCTCTGAGAAGAAATTCTTCCTCATCTCAGTCTTAAATTGGTGTCCCTTTATTCTGAGACTATGACCTCATGATCTTCTTATTTCTTTTTTCACTTCCCTCTGAACATTGTGTGTTAAACTTAGCTCTCAATTGTGTTTTCTGCCTGATACCTATGATAAACACACTTTTTCTTCTTTACATCAATTTCTCTCTTCCATTTTCATCTAAGGAGCTCTGATTTATTTGCCCTATCATTCACTTTTGAGACAATATATCTTGACTATACTCAAACCATCTCTTCCTTATTGGTAGCCAATTTTTCCCACAAAGCTTTGGCACCAGTCTATGTAGCCCAGATCCATTCCTGTCCCATTGAAGTTAGCTCACCCTGTTTAATTATCTTGCTCTGCATTGTCCATTATTCTTTTACACCATCATCTTAAAACTTATGGTGCAATGATCAGTGTCCCCAAATGTTCCTCCCCTGACACTTGATCTACTTGGATCAACCAATTTCTAAAAACCAGGTCCATTAGGACCTCTTTTCTTGTTGGACTGAACACATACTACTGTAGAAAATTCTCCTGAAAAAATCTAAAATGTCTTGCAGCTGTCCATAACTTCCTCGCGGACATATTCCTCTACATTCTTCCTATCAGTTGCTGGTCTGTAATGTAATTGCATTCTTTCTGTTCTTTAGCTCCAGCCAAATCAATTTGGACCTTGAATCCTTGGAGATATCCATTTTCTCCCTCACTGCAATGCTGCCCTTACCTAATTCCACCATCCGTCCTTCTTTGTTTCCGGTTCTCTCTTAACACACTGGAACCAAGAATACTTAACACCCAGGCTCGTGCTTCCTTTAGCTGGGCCTCAAATATCATCACTACATTGCAATTCCAAATGATAAGCTGTGCCTGTAACTTGCCAATGTTAATAAGTATCCACCATTCATTCACATGTATTCAGTGTAACCCTAATTTAGAAAGTTTACATTTCTTCCTTTGTTGCACCTTACTGAAATAGCGAGCTGGAAATCAAGCCTTGCTATTCCCAGATTTGTCACAGAAGTTAATTTTTTAAAAAAGAGCGCAAAGAACCCCAATTTACATCTCTGAAAGAATCAGGTTAGCAGAAAACATGGAGCTGTTTCTGTAATAACTGCCATTTATTACAAATGAATAGATTCTAACCACAGGAAAACAGCAACATTCAACTCCACTAACCAAAATTTGTATTTCCTTCTACAAATCCTATCTTGCCCCTGCCCCACTATGCACACATACACAGACAGACAAAAATAATTAAGTTTTGTGGAGGAGGGTAAAAATACCTGGCACATTGAGGGTGTGTCTTTGTCAATCAATCCCTGCACCTAGGCTGAAGCTGGCTGCTCTGTCCAGATTTATTCTCGTTAGACCACCTCCCCACCACCCCTACCACACCCCCAACCCCCAACCTCCCCAAGAATAGTTTTATATTTGGTCAGACCCTGAGACTTACAATGAATGTTAAATGGGATTTTAGAATTGTATGCAAGAATAAATGTGTAAATGGTGGAAAGACCAGCATGTCGCCACAATTAGGAGGTGATATTGGAAAAAAAGTCAGTGACTCTGACTGGAATGGATCTAACTAGATCTTCAAACTGAAACAAGCAAAAGCAAGCACCGTTAAATTCAAAGTCAGTCCTAGGTGGTGCACCAGGCTCAGGAAAAAAAACAGTTTTATACTGTAGCAGAAAAACAAGCACTATCCAGCAGAATCTAATGACAGGGTTATCACATCTCAGCTGTTTGTACTCTAGCATTGAGGAAAAGACTGGATACAGATTGGTCAGGCACTGACAGCATAACTGGAAACTGAATGGAAATATCTATGAGGTTCAAAGTGTTCAGTTGTAAGGCAACCACAGCCATGAGGTATAGCATAAGCAACATGAAATGGCCGCACCCACACAGGACCAGCCAAAAGAGGACGTCATCTCTTTTTTTATCTGTTCCTTATGTCATCAAAATTTCCTTCTTGGATTAATTAGAAATGTGAACAAAACTCAAAATGAACCAAACCGAATGTATGTCAACACTTTCTTCCTGTGAAAATTAAATCTCAAGTGATTATAAATGTTCAAAGAATGTAGCATCACAGATTTAAGAAATAAAAGTTTAATTTTTAATTTAAATATATGCACTGGAATCACAGGAAATAGTAAGCAAACTGAGCACGCCTGTTGGACACACAAATGTATTTCACAAAGAGTTAATTTCACAATGTTAATGCTGAGAATTTGTGTACCACCTAATATATTGACGCTATATGGGCTTGGGCAGGGAAAATAGCTTCGGACCTTGAAACAGTGAGACCTAACATTCAGGTCTCCCTCACAGTCTCAGCAACAACTTTGTGAATATTACATCAGCCATCTCAGATGGAGATATTTAAGTTCAGTTGGTGAACCTGTGACTTGTTGTGATTGGCATGAAAGTAGACCGGATCACCAACATCAAATTGAGGTGACTGTTGTTACTGTCCAGGGGGTTTTGTATTTGGCAGAACCAATGCTGAGCCTCAATAATCCTATTGTTGGAGAGGCCTAGGAATCTGTCCATTGAAGATCTAATGTCAGTGTGTCAGTAACTCTCCCTGCAGAGTTTGTCAGAGGTGTGTACAGATGTTTGCATTCAGTGAAGAGGTAAGAGCTGTGCATAGACTACACAATATGTGAACTGAAGTACTTGATAGAAACTACAATGGACAGAGCTCCGACATCACAAGGCAGCCACACAGTGTGCCACTGAAATAGAACAGCAGGTTGGAGTCCATAGACCACAGGACTATAAGACCATTCAGCCCTTTAAGCCTGCTCTGCCATTCAATAGGATCATTGCAGATCCAACATGTCTCACATCCTCATTCCTGCCTTTTCCCCATAATCCTTGATCAAAAATCCATCGATCTCAGCCTTAAGTATAGACAAGGACTCTGCTCCCACAGGTCTCTGTGGCAAGAGGAGAAACATCCTCTCATCACTTTCCCCATCAAGCTCCTTAAAAGTCCTATGTGATTCAATGAGACCATCATTCTTCAAACACCATGTGAGTAGACTCTCATGCTGTTTAGTCTTTCCTTAGAGGACAATTCCTCCATACCAGGAAGCAAAACTTTTTCTGAACAAAGCTAGGAGAAATTATATCTTTTATTAAATGAGGAGACCAAAACTGCCCACAGTACTCCATATGTGGTCTCACCAGAACCTTGTACAGGTGCAGTAAGACTTCCCTATTCTTATACTCCACTATCCCCCCAACATTGCATTAGCCTTCCTGATTACCTGCTGCCCTTGTGTGCTAGCTTTCATGTACAAGTATCCCAAAGTCTTTTTGTGTTGCAGCTTTCTGCATCTTTTTGCAACTTAAATAATATTCTGTTCTATTGTTCTCCTTCAAAAATTAACAACTTCACATTTTCCCAGTGGAAGACTCCCACTTGTCTGGGATAAATGCAAGTCTAACACATTCAAGGAGGTACACAACATCCAGGACAGGCAGCCTGCTTGATTGACACTCCATCCACCAGCTTCAACATTCACTTCCTTTATCGTAGCGGCAGAGGTATGTATCAACTACAAGATACACTGCAGTGAACTCAGCAAGGTTTTTCCAACAGCATCTTCCAAGCTCTTGACTGCTCCCATCTAGAAGGGTAAGGCAGTAGATGCATGAGAACATCAGTATCTGCACGTTCCCCTCCAAGCTATTCATCATTTTGACTTGGAAATATATCACCGTTCCTTCAGTGTCACTGGGTTAAAATCCTGGAACTCCTTCCCTAGCATCACTAGGGGCACCCTACATCCCAAAGACTGCAGCGTTTCAAGAAGGCAGTTCTCCATCACCTTCACCAGGATAATCAGAGATGGACAATAAATGCTGCCCTAGCCAGTGCACATCTGATAAACTAATAAAGAAAGGAAGAATAGATTATGCAATTTGGAATGTTGTACAGAAATTATCTTTCCATTTGATCCTTTCATTGGACTGATATTTGACAACAATAACATCAGGGAGTATGTAAGAGGCACACTGAGGAAAAATTCCTGAAACTATATTGAAGGTTTCATTATAAGATAGCATGCCAAAATCCAGCAGGCAGTGAGAGTGGCCACACGGCATAGGCTAGTTTTCAAAGTGTTCTGTGGCCAAATCCATTCTAGACCTTCATAATAAAACAAACAACTGCAGATGCTGGACATCTGAAATAGAACAGAATCTGCTAGAGAAACTCAGCAGTACCGGGGAGAAAACATAACTAACAATGGCGAACAAGAGGAAAGATTAGAATAGAAACTCTGGTGGAGAGAGTTCTGATGAAGAGTCACCGGACTCAAAACGGTAACTCTGCTTTCTTCCCACTGACGCTGCCAGAACTGCCGAGTTTCTCCAGCAATTTCTGTTTGTTTTCCATCTCAGATCAGTTGCAGTCTTAGGATGGTTGACAATCTGAGGGGCATATGGGTATAGACCACACCATCACAGAGCATCAAGTACACGTAACTGGTTGTAATGAAATTAATCAGGACAGCAAGTACCACTGTACAAGTGACCTGTAAGTTTAACAACTAGGAAACTCACCCTAGACATGATATGCCAACTCCTCTAGAGCAGCTTCAAATCCAGGCATGCCCATTTTGTAACAACACAAATACCTTTGTAAGATGTGATCATTCCACAGCACTTCATTGAAGATCATGCTAATAGAATCTGATCAGATAGACGGGTCACATTAGTTGAATAATGTGTTTCCAATGGGCAGTGTTGCAAATCTTGCAGCACTCAAAATCACCAAATTCTGTGGCAAGTCATTAAACCTTGTCTGACAAGAAGTAATGGGTTAGGGTACTGTTATAACTGAGGTTGGGGAATGACCATTTGTATTCTAATCCCAGTTCTCCGCTATTCATAATAAAGGTTAAATTTAATCTGAGTGGTAATATGGTCAAATCTATAGTTTTAGACTGAATGTGATTTTGTACAAGAAGCAGTTTAACAAGATTTCTTTTGTTGACAAAAGTTTATGATAGATAAAACTTAAACACCTGGAAATTATTGACAAAAGAAAAGGTTTAGGCTGTGCAAAGGGAGATATACATAATGTCCAGTTGACCATAATACAGGACTGGTCAGATCCCAGAATGAAACCTGGATTCATGGACAATTTTTAATTTTGTTTTTTCCATTTATTTACTGTAGTAGTCAGTGCCATTCACAAGAGGCTGCCAATAAACCTTTAACAAAAGAACATTAATATTTGTTACACACGAAAGAAAAGAAACACAACATACGTTATTGTCTTTTTTATCATAATCCCAAAATTAATGAAATAAAAATGGGCAACTGATAAGTGAAGTTTGAACACCTCACAGGTATGAGGAGGCAGTGATGTAACTGTAATGTCAGCAGACTAGTAGTCCAGAAAATGAGGCTGATGTTCTAGTGACATGAATTCAAATCTAACCATGGCAAATGGCAAAATTTGAATCCAATAACATTTGGAACAACTGTGTAACTGTTGTTGATTGTTGTAAAACCCATATAGGGTTTTAAGAAACCATTTAGGGAAGGAAAATCTGCCGTTCTCATTGGTCTGGCCTAGATGTGACTCCGGACCTACAGCAATGTGATTGACTCTTAACCGTCCTTTGGATGGGCAAGAAACACTGACCTAACCATTGATGCCCGTATCCCATGAATGAATAGATTAAACAATAACAAATGAGATGAAACAGATCCCAGGGATTTCATAGCAATCCTCGCACAGATATTAGTGACCTTGTGGGACACTATAGCTCCTTAAACCTCCACCAGGGATTTCAATACTTCACTTTCAGTGACTTGCCCTTGAAATGCTCACGGAAACCATTCTGACATAGATTGTATCAATGACTATTCGTGTTTTGGGTTGTCCAGCTTCCTTTTCTGAATGTCAATCTCCTAGACGCTTGGAAATTACATTCTAACATTAACTAAAAAGCATAATTCCAACTTCTCACAACTAGCAAGCTTCATCAAGCCGGGACTGCCTCTGGATTTTCCTGGGCTTTAGTCTAGTTCAGTAGCACAAAAGAAAATACTTCTTGTGAGCTTTCAACACCCAGTCTCTGCTGTTTAAACCATTAGTTGAATGCTGGCTTCCTCTGAGCCTTCACAGGCCTCAGACATCCCTGAGCTTTCACTACACAAGGTGTCAAACTGGTCCAGTACTTCTAAAGCTCCAACTACACAGAATCAACATGGATGATTTGCCCTTGGCAGCACAGCTAACAGCACACCTGTGTAACATGGAGT
The DNA here is from genome assembly GCA_024137785.1 of Ginglymostoma cirratum. NCBI lineage: Eukaryota > Metazoa > Chordata > Chondrichthyes > Orectolobiformes > Ginglymostomatidae > Ginglymostoma > Ginglymostoma cirratum. The sequence goes on along the minus strand of JAHRHZ010000084.1, from coordinate 18,007,679 downwards.
CTGTTTCTTTCTCTGAAACACACACACATACACATACACACCTGTCTCCTTTGAACTGCTCTTCAATGACTCGTGAACTTTCATGACTGATCTATTGAAACCTATGTAACGTACCCTGCCCCTATTCCTAGGTAGAATTGAAAGTACAATTACTTTGGAATAGTCAAATGCTACATAAACCTTGAACTCTCTATTCCTTAAATATTATCATTTTTACAACAAAAATTGCATCAAACCAAAATGGCTTTCATTGCAGGTCTCCACGGTGATCCACACATCTTCAGATCAATCAAAAACCCTAATGCCTCAGGGTCATCGAATCTTTGTTATAACTAAACCAAGTTTAGCAATCTGGGAAAGATAGCATTTGCATTGAAGTTTATATAGAGTCATAGAGTTATACAGCCCACAAGAGAAACTTTGGCTCATTGAGTCCTCACCGACACAAGCTACTCTAAATCTACCTTTGTCCCACTTGGCCCATGGCCTTTAACATTACAGCATTTTGAGTGCTAATCCAAGTACATTGTAGTAGCTGTGATGTTTCCTGCATCCACTGTCCTCCCAGGCAATGCTTTCCAGATTCTCCTGCTCTCTGCAAGAAAATATTTTTCCTCAAATCCCCTCTAAACCTTTGCCTTTCACCATAAAATTATGTCCTTTTGTTATTGACACTTGAGTTAAGGGGAACAAATGATTCCTATCCATCTTGTCCTACCCCAGTCAGACTTTGCCTCTCCAACCGGGGATTAATTCAGAATTTTTTCCAGTAGTTTCCACTTCACTGCTGTGTAATTCCCTGGTTTACCTCTATCACCCTCTTGAAAAGTGGAATCACATTGGCTGTTCTCCAGTCCTCTAGCACCTTCCCTGTGTCCAGGGAAGAATTAACAAATCGGCTCAGAGCCCCTGCAATTTCTTCCCTCACATCCCCCAGCAGCCTGGGATACAATTCACCTGAACCTGGGGGTTTCTCCACTTTTAAGTCAACCAAAACCTCCAAAAACTCCTCACTCCTTTATGTCAAACTGCTCAAGAGCCTCATAGTCCCTCTTTCCAAATTCTGGACCTACATTTTGTTTTTAAATTGACCTGTTCAGAATTGTTATGACACACATCTGGAGCAGGTGGGACTTGAGCCCACATCTTCTGGATTAGAGGGAAGGATATTACCACTACTCCACAAGATCCCCTCAGTTCCTCAGAGGTAGCTGTTTTCCAATCAACTTATTGAGAGCTGTTGTTACACACCTCTGGAGCAGGTGGAAATGGAGCAGGTACCTATATTTCCTCCTCCCAATTGAAAACAGAAGTGAAGTGCTTGTTTAACATCCTACCAATATCCTCTGGCTCTACACACAGATTGTTCTTTTTGTCCCAAATGGGCCCTACTCTTTCCCTGGTTATTCGCTTCCGATTGATATACTTGTGGAATATCTTGGGATTATCCGTAAAGTTACCCATCAGTGTTTTCTCATACCCCGTGTTTGCTCTGCTTCATTGCTTTCTTAAGATCCATCCTGTACTCTTGAGACTCCACTTGTGTCTCCACTGATTTGCTCCCTTTGTAACAACTAAAAGCCTTTCTTTTACTTCTTATCCAATCCGGATTATTCCTAGACATCCAGGATTCTCTGGGCTTGTTCCTCCCACATTTCACACATTGGCTGTATTCTCGCTAATTCCATTTTGAATCAACCCAAACACTGCCCCTCAGACTGTTCTGCTTCAGATATACCCATATGTAATTGATGCCAGTCTACTTTGGTCAGATCCTGTCTTATTTTTAAAAAATTTGCCTCGCCCAATCCAAAATCCTTTTTCGCAGACCACCTTTTTCCCTTTCCATGACAAATTTACGATGTACAGTGTTGTGGTCACTATTGCTAAAATGCTCCCCTGTTGTTACCTCAAAAACCTGTGTCGCTTCATTCCCTAGAATTAGGTCCAGCACTATGCCGTATCTTGCTGGAGTTTCTACATGATGATCTTAAAAGCTCTCTTGAAAACATTTCAAGAAATCTGTCCCCTTTAAACCTGTTATACTGAGACTATCTTAATTAATGTTGGGGGAATTGAAATCCCTTAATGTAATTACCATATTATTGTACATACATGCCTCAGTGCATTGTCTGTATATCTGCTCCTCCGTTACCCATCCACTGTTTGGAGTTCTGTAACACACTCCCTGCAGTGTGACTGCCCTCTTTTTACTCCTAAATGCTACCCACAAAGCCTCTTTTGAGACCCTTTCAAAATACTGTCCTTCCCTAACACTGTAACTTACTTCTTAACTAATATTGCAACACCACCTCCACTTTTAAATCCTCTCCTGCCCTGTCTGAAGATCTTATGGCCTGGAATGTTGAGTTACCAGTCCTGCCCATTCCTTGTGTGATGGCAACAGCATTGCAATTTCATCTGTCAATCCATATCCTTAACTCATCCATCTTATCTCTAAGATTCCTAGGACTAGAGACTATCCAGCCTTGTTTTACTCCTTTGAAACTCAGTATGACTGAACTGCCTCTGCCTTATTTCCTTTACTAAAGTATGCTATATCCATATTTTACTAAAACTCTGTGTCTCGTCCCCCTGCAAATAATTTGAAACTCCTCCAAACAGCACTAGCAAACCTATCTACAAGGATGTTGTTACCATTCCGGTTCAGGTACAGAGTATCCCACTTGCACAAGTCCCACATTCCACAGACATGGTCCCAGTGATTCAGGCATCTGAATGCCTCCCTCCTTCACCAACTCCTGAGCCATGCATGCATCTACCCTATGCTCATTTTTCTGTACTCGCTAGTACATAGCACTGGGAGTATTCCAGAGACGTTTGAGATACTGCTCTTTAGTCCACTGCCTAGCCCCCTGAATTCCTAATGCAAGACTTCCTCCCTCATTCTACTTATTTTGTTGGTATGAATGTGTGCCATGACCTCTGACTTTTCGCCCTGTCCCTTCAAGATGCCCTGCAGCCATTCAGTGGCATCCCTGACACTGGCACCAGGGAAGCAACACACCATCCTGGAGTCTCATTCGCAGCCACAGAAAGACCTGTCTGTCTAAAGTTTTGGCAAAGATCTGTAGCCAAAGGTTGAGTGAACTCAATTCAGACAATGAAAACCATCAGTTTAACTAGAACAAGGTAACCATAGTAGCCTAATCCAAACATAGACATGCACGGGAATTCCTAGAGTCACCTGTAATGCTATCAATGAACACATAGATTTGGACACCATATACAAACCCATACAGATCAAAACCAGAACTGACACTACTCTCCATAACGGACCGGACAGTATAAATTCCAAGCAGAGTAGAATAACATTGCTTTATCAGAGGTTCCACTGATGATGTCACCTAGCATGGTGATGAAATGTCTGGACAAGAACAAACCAGCTCAGCGAGCAAGTCAACTACGTCAGGCCTGTCTGTCTCCCTAACTGATGAATCCACTATCACTAATACTCCTGCTTTCTACTTGCTGGAACTGGATCTGTGTGTATTGAGCTGACATGTGATCTGAATCCACAAGAACTGAATTGGAAAACAGCTGAGGGGCTTTATGCTTGCATTACTTAGTTAGCGGCTTTGTTATGATATACCTAGAACACAGTGGGCAATGACAGGTCATATCTAAGTAAAGTGTTTATTGTAAGACAGGAGCTTAGGAACAGGAGTAGGCCATTCAGCCACCAAGCATTTATCTATGATATAATATGATTGCGCTGATCAAAAGGTTCAATGCCTTTTATCCACATTATCTTAAAATTCATTTACGTGATTAAATTCAAAAATCTGTCAACCTCTATCTAAGACACACTCAAAGACTAAGCTTCCACAGCTGCTGTGGTAGACAGTTGCAAAGATTCACAGTCCTCTGAGTAAACTAATTTCTCCTCGACTCGGTCCTAAGAAGCATCCCCTTTATTTTTACGAAAAACAAAAACAAAACTGCAGATGCTGGAAATCAGAAACTTCTCTGCCTCCCTTTACCTATTCGGACCTATCTCCCTCTGAATTTACTGCTCTCCATGCTCTCCAATCCAACCCTGACTTTATCATCTAGCCTGCAGACTAGAGGGGTGCTGCTGTTCTCTGGTGTAATAACCTCTACATTTTGGAGGCTGAGTGCCAGCTCTCCTCCTATCTCCCCATGGACCATTACCTCACCATTGAATACCAGGCCACTGTGTCCGCAATGGTCAATGACTTCTTCTCCTCCCTACTGCCTCCAATCTCATAATCCCTTAACCCTGCACAGCCTGCTTCAACTTCCTTCCCAAAAATCCACAAACAGGTTTGCATCCGCTGTACCCTTGTGGCCTCCTCTACATCGGGGAAACCAAGCGGAGGCTTGGGGACCGCTTTGCAGAACACCTGCGCTCAGTTCGCAACAAACAACTGCACCTCCCAGTCGCGAACCATTTCAACTCCCTCTCCCATTCCTCAGACGACATGTCCATCCCGGGCCTCCTGCAATGCCACAATAATGCCACCCGAAGGCTGCAGGAACAGCAAGTCATATTCAGCCTGGGAACCCTGCAGCCCAATGGTATCAATGTGGATTTCACAAGCTTCAAAATCTCCCCTCCCCCAACAGCATCCCAAAACCAGCCCAGCTCGTCCCCACCTCCCTAACCTGTTCTTCCTCTCACCTATCCCCTCCTCCCACCTCAAGCCCCACCCCCATCTCCTAGCTACTAACCTCATCCCACCCCCTTGACCTATCCGTCCTCCCTGGACTGACCTATCTCCTCCCTACCCCCCCACCTACACTCACCTTTACAGGCTCCATCCCCGCCTCTTTGACTTGTCTGCCTCCTCTCCATCTATCCCCTCCTCTATCCATCTTCTACCCGCCTCCCCCTCTCTCCCTATTTATTTCAGAACCCTCTTCCCCTCCCCCATTTCTGATGAAGGGTCTAGGCCCAAAACGTCAAGCTTTCCTGCTCCTATGATGCTGCTTGGCCTGCTGTGTTCATCCAGCTCTACACCTTGTTATCTCGGATTCTCCAGCATCTGCAGTACCTATTATCTCTTGCCCATTGTTTCTGCCTGCTCCTGCTCCACAGAACTCATTTATTCTTACCTCGACTCAATTTTTATTTCTCCCCTTGTTCAGTCCTGTCCCACTTACAAGTATGATTCTCTGATGCTTTACATCAGTTTCAGAATGTCCAGATTGCAGGCTCCAGCTGCCTGCTCTTCACTGTGGATGAGCAATCCCTTTACTCATCCATCCACCATCAGGACAGTCTCAGATCTTTCGGCTTTTTCCTATAATAAAGGTCTGAACTGTTCCCATCCACCACCATCACCCTCCACCTGGCTGAGCTTGCCCTCACTTTGAGGATTCCCCACACTGTGGTTCACAGAGCATTCAGTCTCCTGTACTTCAACCCTCACACCTTCTCTTCCCTCCCACAACAGCGAAAGCGTCTTCCTTGTCCTCACCGACCATCCCATTAGTCATCATTTCTGCCACCTCCAGAAGGATGGCATCACCAGATATATATTTCCCTTCTGTCCCTTGTCACTCTTCCACAGGGACCATTCCTTCTGGGACACCTTGGACCACTCCTCCTCCACTACCAAACACCTCCCCACATCCCTTTGGCACCTTCCCATGTAATTGCTGAAGATGTAACACCTACCTGTTTATTTCCTCCCTCCTCGCTATCCAAGTCCCCACACACACTTTCCGGGTGAAGCAGAGATTTACCTGTACTACACTCGATCAACTGTAATCGCTGTCCACAATGTGGCCTCCTGTACACTGGGGAGGCAAAACATAAACTGGCTGACCACTTTGCAGCACACCTACGTTCAGTCCTGAAAGTGACGCTGAGCTTCTTTTGCCTGCCATTTCAACATACCACCTTGTTCCCTGGCCAACATCTCTGTCTCAGGCTTGCTAGTGCTCCTGCAAAGTTCAGCGCAAGGTGGACGAACGACACCTCAATTTCCAATTGGGAACACTGCAACCTTCTGGATTCAACATGGAATTCAGTAACTTTAGGGCCTGAGGCACCTTCTCCATGTCCCCTCTGACCATCCTGCTTCCCTACCCCCTCACTTAACCTTACTCAAGCATCTCCTCTCAGAAGCTATCAAAGTGGTTTCAGAACATTTACATTCTGAAATATGGTAGGAATTGACATAAAGAGGGGTACAATTACAGTGTTGACCTACTCCTCTGCTGGCTACATGGATTCCAGGTAATTCCAACTGGGAAAGCTCCTCACCCACAGGTTTGCCTGCAAAGGTAAGTCAGTATTTCGTTTTTGTCCACTTTGTTGGGGTCAGCAATCAGGCTTTACACCTTGGGCCATTGATTTGCATTGAATGCTGCCCCAATGCCTACTGCAATTTAGATAGGTGGTTTGCCCAGAGGGAGCAGATGTTGACTAGGCTGCCCCTAATTCTCAGGGTGCAGGTTTCAATGGAACACGAGGGGCAGATGAAAGGGGAGGAAATCTTAGACATTTCAGCCATCTGAGGCACTTTGGGAGAAACCTGGACTACCCCAGTCCAACCAGGACATCTGGTCACCCTAATGATGACATATTATGGGGGTAGTTATATACCACCATTCTTCTTGACATATTTTAGTGAGCTGAACACAAGTAGGTATTTTCTAGTCAACCTTTCAGAGAGATTATTACACATCTCTGGAGCGAGATGGGATTTGAACCCAGGCCTCCTGGCTCAAGGGTAGGGACATTATCACGGTGCCACAAGAGCATACTTGTTGTAACGTTAAAACAAGGAAGATCATTGCAACAAACTTCAGTAGACATGGACAAACTAATAAAATGAACAGAGACAGGAAGATGAGAGTTAACATAGATAAGGGTGAACTGACACAAAAACAGAGATTACTGGACAATTTCCAGCAATTCCTATTTTTGTTTCTGATTTAGAGCATCTGCAGTTCTTTCAGTTTTTATTAAGTGTGAACTGATTTGGTTTGTCAGGAAAAATTAGGAAAATAAACTAAACGATTTAATTTTAAAGGGGATACAGCAACAAAAAGACCTGGTGTAGCGCTGCATGAACCTAAGCCTTTGAAGCTGGCAGAACAAGTGGAGAAGCCTGTTTAAAATATCTATGAGATCCTTATTATTATTAATAGGAGAAGTATCGGTAAAGTTTTATACAACACCGGTTAATGATCTCAGCCGGCATATCTTGCTCAAATTTTCATATCACGCTTTGAGAATAATGTCAACGTTGTTGAATCAGGGTGTAAGGGTTTGAAAGGGTTAAAGCTGAGGCAGACATTAATCCCCAACGAGTATGTTGGCATCACATGGATTCAGACAGGAGAATAACTTTGGATCTCAAAGCAGTAAAACTCACATTGAGGCTGCCGTCATAAATTTCGTTCCAATTGCAGAATTTTCCTAGTGCTTCAACAACAAAGACAACTGCGAACCATTTGGGGAAATACGGCAAGTTCAGAGAAGTTAGATTCTCAACATTAAGGAAACTATATCTGATTTTCCATCCAAGGTTTATACCGCGAGATGCAAATCTCACTTGTAGAGGCCTATTTCTCTCATTATTACCTAATCTTGCCTCATTTATATACAATCTGCTATTCTCACATGTAGTGGTGGCTGAGTGGATAAAGCAACGGGCAAGGGTCTCCCCTCACAGGTTTGAATCCTGCTTTCTATGTTTCACACTAGCCTTTCGCTGGGCAAGTGTCTAAGTACTACATAAAAAGAAGAAAAGCCATCCGAATACACATGATTTCTCCTGTCTGTTCGGTTTGAGAAGTGACAAATACTGTGTTTGCAAAATGCACTGGAGACACATGGCAAACAAACACGCAATCTCCTAATGCACAATCAGATGTGTTATCTATTGCACTAGTGGGCATGTGGAGAATTAGTCCAAATTCTGCCAGTTTGTGCCCTCTATCAACAGGGCAATGATGGGGAAGGTAAAATTCACAGGCTGAACAATCAGCAATGATAATCACTCAAAAATCCATGGTGGAAAGAAACTAGATGATGAAAATCCCCACTGTTAAAGTAAGACTGGGTATATGGCAGGTCCAACTCAGCTGTTGCTCTTCTGGGCCAGCAGCCCACCAACATCTCAGGGTATATCCCATAAACATCCTCTGTCCATGGATGTTGGCATCAGACATGCAGCCTCACTGCATCACCACAACCCATCTCTGACTCGTTTAGAATAACTCTGCACTTCTGTACTGTGTTTTGCAGTGCAACACACCTTGCAAGTCACCATGTGGGCAGAGCCAGGCACCCATCTTATGGATTTGAACAGTGTGCACCAAAGTGTTCTTTGCTTTCTCTCTGAGTGTTCATTTTATACCTACTTTTTCACTCGCAGCATCACTGCCTTGCCTTGTCTTGCCTTTTTGTGCATTGCCACCTCATTCAGAACTTACAGCCTCAAAATACTTCTATCTTCTCTTGCTTTTTAGCACAGACACATGGCTAGGCAGCGTGTCATGTATGCCAACAGTGCAGCTAAGAGAGTGGGCATATTGCTAGATGGCATCAACTGCATCAATGTCACACCCATAGCATGTGCCAACAGGTTACATGATGGGCACACTGTCTGTTCATCAGCCAGATGTCTTTCTCACTATTTAAGGGGAGTAGTCCTCAGTCAAATCAAGGGGGGAATGTGATTAGTCATATGTACTGGCATAGTAAGACAAGGGCAGTGTCCAATATCAGACCAAGGGCTTGGATTTGGTCAGTCTGGAACTTGGGCAGGTCAGAGTTAGGAGGTTCATTACCGCCTGGGTAGTGGCCACAGTCAGTCCTGCAGCTCAACCAATCTGGAGTCAGTCAAGGAAATGCATAGAGATCAGTCTGGAATCTGGTCACTCATCAGTCAGATATGTATTTGTGAGTCAGTCAGGGAGGTAGGCCATGGTCCAGGGAATCTGTTCATTGAAAATCAAGGAGGGTTATCAGGGGCAAGTGCTGTGATGGGCAAGTTGGGAAAGTCACTTGTGAGGATTGGAAGCAGTATGATTAAAGGCAGAAGGGATAATATTTGTGAAAAGGGGTAACTTATTCAATATGGCCACAGTGCTTAACTGTGCTTGGATGACAAAGCTGGGGAGATGTAGAGTTAAATAAGAGTTGGGTGGGAACATGAGGAAGATCAAAGCCAATGGGTTTGACAGGGAGAGCTACACAGAAAGGAACATGCAGGTTTGTGGGGGTTGAGGTTGGGGGTGGGGCGGGGGGTGGTGGTGGTTTGCTGTGGTCACTTAGACACCTAGATTGAGACCTGAGTTTGCCACCCTTATCTACATCGCAAATTCACAATCTAAATGAAAAAATGGCTATCACCACACCAGGTGTGGATGGAGTATGATTTTTCACTGAGAGAGCAGGTTTTACATTTGTGCAATGGGGTGCATGTCTGTGTGTGTATCTAGCAGACACTGAGTGTGGTGGACTGGGCTGTCCTGTTGCCAGTCTGCCCATAAAGGCAGCATTGAGGGGTCCTCCAAATCTTTGACCCAGTTTGCTGAGAGTCTCTGACAAACCAGCCTGCTGTTCTTGTGTCTGGTTGTGCATTTCTGTGAAGTTAATGATTGTTGAGACCACAAACTCCTCTCTTGCTTGAGGCTGAGCAGCAGCCTGTCTCTGGCAGTCCTCCTGAGGTGTTTCACTTATGGTCAGCCGCTGAATATCGCAGTGAGGTGTTCACCAGGTACTGGTCCTAATTCTAATCCAGCTAATGTACTTACCAAGCTGTCAGTGTCTGGGCTACTGCAGGGTGCAGGAGGCAACCTTGCCAGTATTTCCTCTGAAGGCTTGCTGGCTCTCTCCTCAGAGGTGGAGAATGCTGTCCTGAGGGAATGCTTTCCTTGTGCTGGAAATCATGCAGATACCACTGGAGACAGGAGTGAGAATGAGTTGTGAAATAGGGGCAGAAGCTAAGGAACATTAAGAACATACTCACAGCGCTGGGGATGGGAGAGCAGCACAGCATTTGACAATGAATCTCGCTTTGTTGCCCAGACATGGAGCTCTCAGCATCTCTACATGAGCACTCTCTGTCCTGTCCCACTAAGGCAGGGAATCTCTTCTCAGAGGGGACAAGGAGATGAATGCCTAGCATACTGCCACCCACCTTGGCCTTCTCTGCCCAATTGTGGGGTGTTATTTTCCCAGAACGAGACAAAGAGAGGGATTGAGTGAGATGAAAGCAGCTGGTACAACTGTCAGAGTTGAGGTTATTAGAGAAAAGCTGGCGAGAGAGCCTGAGGAGTGAGTAGAGTGAACAGAGGGCAGCCAGAGTTAGTGGTTTGTGGAGAAGGAGCAACTGAGGGAAGGTGCTACATGCAGTAGTGGGAGTGGCAGGCCATGAGCCTTGGTGGGAGGTGGGTCCACTGGTAGAGTTTGAGTGAGTGTGAGGTAGCCGAAAGAAGTTGATGGCACTTGCTGGCCAAGTGAAAGTCATTCACATTTTTCTTGCATCACTGGCATTCCTCCAGACTGACAAACTGGCAACTTCAGACCAAACTGGCAGGGACTGGTGCTGGGGTGTCCTCGAGCTGAGCTGAGGAAACAGGATGCCCCCTGCCCCCTCTCCACCACCCCAACCACCATGATCTCCAGGTCCCTATCGCAGAAGCAGGTTGTCAACTTCCCTTTATCAACCTAGTCCCCTAAATTTGTGTGGCCACACACGGTGAATGGCTGTTCCTGGCTGACTTGCAGCGATTGACCTGATGTACAGCAGCAATCAATCCCAGAAGGTGCCGGCAACCGTGAGTGCTTCCACCACTGGTGAGTGCAAGTGGTAAACGGTAGCGAAGTGGTGCTCACATAACAGGCTGAGCCTCGGAGAATTGTACGAGAAAGCCACTAGCGCTTAAGGAGAGAATGACTCCATGAAATTTTCCAAAATTGACACTTGGCCAATTTTTTGGTAATATTTCACCCAATATCGATCATAATAATGTAACTTGTACCTCACTGCTAGCATACAATAAACTACATCTTGTTTAAAATATGAATCTTTTCTCCTTAAACTAACAAGTGGTTTTCCCCTGGGTACTCGAACAAACAGCGCAAACTACTTTCCAACTCGCTAAGATGATGGTAACAGAAAATCTGCCAGATGGAACTCATATTCATAATGAAGTCTGGTCTGGATCCATATGCATCAATGGTCTTGATGGTTGAGTAATTTATCATCACGGTTTAAACAATGAGTTACATGGAGAGACTGGAGAAAGCGGGGCTGTTTTCCTCAGAGCTGCGAAGTTTCGGAGATACTTTTAGAGAGATATTTCTGAATAGTTTTGATCAGGGTAAATAAGACGAGTTAGTTGTAATTGCAGCACGATTGATAGATATGGGACACTGATCTAAGGAGATGTGCAAAAGAATGCAAGGCACAATATGGAAACGTTATGTTTTTGTACATCTGGAAAGCTCTGCCTGAAAGGGTGGTGGAAGCACATTTATTAAATAAATACTTGAAGGGGAAGGAACTACAAGATCATGGACAAAAAAAACCAAGTATGATTAATTCTAACCAAATATCTAGCACAGTTGCCAAATAGTTTCATTCTGTGCTCTATAATTCTAGGTGAATAGGATACTGGGAAACCAAAAAAAAAATTCATTTCCTACTTACTGGAAAGGATGAATTGTTGTTATTTTTACGTACTAATAAGTTATTCTCCTGGGTCAGACACCTTTAATACTCAACAAAATATTGGAGAATGTTGGACAATTTTTTTCACTGAGCTGGCAATTTGAAAGGTCAAGGCCCATAAAAACAGGACATCAGCAAATCTGAAAGTAAAAGAGAAGACAAGGTAATGTATGAATTAAATAATATGTGATAGTAGATACATTACTAACAATATTCCTAATTGGACTTGCAGCCTTTGTGGTTTGCAATTTTGACAGGAGCCCTTCTAGCATTACAAATGCTGTGAACAGTTACACCAGCAAAATAAAGTGTGCCACGGTGTAAGATCCACAGACAGTCACGGAAAACAAGGATAAACTTTAAAAGCAAAACAATCAATTGTAATATGAGCAGTTCACTCTCAGTTGTCAGGGACCATACATAAATGTAACCTGAATTGAGTTCAGTGTGAAATTTGTTATTGATGCGTTTCTTCCTATAGATCATTAATAAACAGCAAGATTTACATTTTAACAATACCAAAATTGAGTAATTTTCAGACTTTGACTTGACACACTTTATTACACATATACTTGAATTCTTTCCAAACCTGCATCCAAGATTTCAGCACAAAATCCTGTGGTGCAGTCCTATGATCCTCTGGGACTATAGTGACTTTATCTTTGGGTGTCAATTTGCTCAGTTGGCTGATGACTGGTTTGCCAATGCAGTTTAACACTAACAGTGTGTGTTCAATTCCTGCTCTGGCTGTTGTTACTGTGAAGGAGTCTTCTTCTCAACCTCTCCAGCTTGCCTGACGAATAGTAATCCTTAGGTTAAACCAATATCAGTAATCTCTCTAATGCAAGATTAACCCTATGATTCAGTTGGACGATGGTGACTTTACTTAGTGAGAGGTAATTATATATAGTGAGAGGTGATTAAACAAATTATGCATTCAGAATGGATGGGGGCATGTATCACAACAGCCAGACTCAAAGATGAAAGTGCCTATGTTACATGCTGATATTAGGCGACTGTTTTATTCTACAACACACATAGCTTTGAGTTTAAAACTAATGCATCAAGTCATTAATTCAGTTTCAGCAGCAGACTACTCATTTTTTTGGAGTTGAAGTTGTAACCTATTACTTCAAGGGAATTATCCCTGAAGTAAATATAGGTTCTTCCATGTGAGTATGCATTTAAAAATAGTCTAGAACAACTACTGAAATCTTTTGGTTGTCTGCTACTTCAGAAATATGAATGCTATTTTGCACATGTATTTCATCTATTAGTTAATATCAACTCCATTGTTTTGACAAATCCTCCATTGTTAGCCAAAATTGAAGGTTCATACAGCACACTGACAGTACACATATGTATTTGGGTAGGTTAACTTAACAGTGGGTGAGTGAATTTTACCAGCAAATTTCTAATCTGTGGGTTATTCAGCTTATTGGTATGAAAGGTAGCAGAAATTGTGGAGTGCAAGGTTTTTCTGTTTCCCGTTCATTGTTTGTGAGCTCATACGACAAGATATGGAACTATGGAAGCTTGATTATGTCACACCATACTTAAAACAGTTGTTGAACTAGTATGAGACTTAATGAGGCTGTAGATAACATCCCAACCTGTGCACCAGAAGCTCAGAGGTGAAGGCACACTTCATGACTCCATAGCCAAGGAAGGGTCATTCATAATGTCATAATCAGGTTGAGTATCAACTTTGTTACAACAAGTCCCCAGGTAAGGTTTCCCCAATTTATTACAGTTCCAAAGGGGATGCCGAAAATTGTCGCATTCCCAAATAATGGGGGATGATTTAGTTCCCCTTCTTTATTCACCTGACCCTCAGTTGGTCGCAATTAGGTTACTTTAAAAATAAACCCACCCTTTGCTGATGTCTTTCTCCCAAACAAAGTGAATTTATGTTTTCAAGGGAGTGAACTTAAGCAGGCTTTCTTGAGTTAATGAAAGAGTGGGTTTATTAGCTACTAAACAAAAGACATAATGTTGCACGCATACACAGATCAGAAATGAGAGGCAAGTCCAAAAGGATAAAACTTAAAAAGGTGTATGGAACAATCTCTGTGTTCTGTGAGGAGTAAACATTGTTGCCATTATGCTGGATGAAACCAATAGCACAGATACTGGTAGGCAAAAAGATTGATTTCAAAAAGCTCAACATTGCAGGTTCTGCTTTGTTTTGACTGCAGTTTCAATTGTATACTCCCGCAAGGGTAACACACAAACCAGCCTTACAACCCATGTCCCCAGTCTGGAATGTAACCCACAGAAATGTTTTCCTGCTGAGGGAAGGTAATCAGATTGCCTTTGAAATCTTGCTGTTTGAATCTTCCTTAGTATCCTAGAAGGTGCAACATTTCAGAGGATATTTTTGAAGGTACTGAATTCTGTGCTCAGGGGTTATGTTGTCAGGAATGGCTTGTGGTCTTTGTTTTAAGAAAAGCATGTTTAATCCAAAAGTTCAATGTGTCAATACGTTATGTGAAGTTGTGATCTTCATCATCATGACAGCTTGTAACTCCTTCCAGCACATGTCAATGGCAGGTGGTAAGAATGAGAGAGAGTCCTGATTAGCTACATGACAGAAAGAAAATTGGATCCTCTACCATCACAGTTCCAAAGCTCCAGGCTACAACTTGCATGTAAATGTGTATACTGTATTGCCGCAGTAACTCAAACTCTTTGCTGTGTCAGTGTGAATCAGATTAAAAGATAGCAACAATGTAACACTTCCATTTCCCTCATTGTCTACATGCAGCCTTGAAGCGTGCTCAGTATGGAATTATTGTACTCTTGTCCGTTGGCACTAAATTCAATGTTTCTGTTTCCATTCAACAAAATGACGCCAATTTCTGTCATACCACAGGACATAACTCTCATTGAGTCGTTAATAATCTTCAGTACCAATTGGCCAGATTGCAGGAAATTAAACTTTGATAACTTGGAGCTATAAGGCATCCAGATAGAAATAGAATCCGTTCTGCATATTGGAATTTTTGAAATGAAAGTTTGTGTCAAATGTCCACAACCACGTTATGGTTTAACTGGAGTTTGCAAGTCACATCCATTTAGAAAATTCCACTTTGCTCTCACTTTCACCTGGACCATCTCAGACTCTTCCCTTCCCTTCCTTGACCTCTGTGTTTCCATTTTTCTGAGGATAGACTGGCTACCAAAATCCACAACAAACCAACCGACTCCCACAGTTACCTTGACAATACATCCTCACACCCTGCTTCCCGTAAGGACTCTATTCCGTTCTCCCAGTTCCTCCATCTCCATTGCATCTGTTTGGATGATGCCACCTTCTGCCAAGTGGCCTCAGAAATGTCCAACTTTTTCCTCAGCTGACGATTCCCTGGTTTCATGGTTGGCAGGGCCCTTAGCCATGCTCCATGCATTTCCCACACATCTGCCCTCACCCATCCTACCTTCCCACAACAGTGACAGCGTACCCCTGGTCCTCACTTTCAACCTCACCAGCTTTCCCATCTAAAGGATCAAAAGCTGTCATTTCCACCATCTCTAGTGGGATACCACCACCCAACACTTATTCTCCTATCCCATGTCAGCACTTCACAGGGACTATTCCCTCCAGGACACCCTGATCCATTTCTCTTCCATTCCCAACACCTCCATGGCATCTTGCAATCACAGTGTTGCGATATTTGCCCATTTATCTCCTCTATCCTCACTATCCAAAGCTCTAGACATACCTTCCAGTTGAAACAATAATTTTCCTGCTAGTCTAGTCTGCTGTGTTTGCTGCTCACAAAGTGATCTCCTGTACACTGGAGAGGTAAAACACAGACTGGGTGATTGCTTTGCAGAACACCTATGTCCTGTCCATAAAAATGACCCAAAGGTTCCTGTTGTCTGTCACTAAAACACACCTCTGTGTTCCTGGCCAGCATTTCTGTCGGGCCTGCTGCACACTGGAGAAACCTTTCAGCCTTCAGAACTCAATATCCAGTTCAATTATTTTAAAGCCTGAACACCTTCTCCCATGTCTTTTACCCACCAACACACCCCACATCCTGTCCTCACATAATTTGCTTTCAGCACAGCCAAGTCATTTTCACTTTCATAGTCCCAATTATCATCTATCTCGCCTTTTTTCTTCACTGGCTTACTATCAATCATCCCTTTGTCTGCCTACTTTTCTCTCTGTCTCTCCCTCTCACTCTCTCTCACTGGGCTCCATCTATGCCGATTTACTCATTTCGTTACCCATATCCCACACCACCAAGTGTCATCGGCATAAATACGGCATTCCCTTAGATGTTATCAGTCCTGAAGAAGGGTCATTTCACTGGAAACATTAACACTGTTTTCTCTGCACACATGTTGCCACGCCTGCTGAGTTTCTCCAGCAATTTCTATGGTACTAGAATACTCCTTTTGTTGAATTAGTCTCTGTTGATCACTGCCTTGCTTCCTAAATGAGGAAACAAATAAGCTTGGGGAGCATAGCAGCAAAATCACATTTAGGAACTTTTGATTTCCTTTACAAATAGTAGCTGTGTGTGATATCTTAACATAACATTCATTAAGATTTGATAGAGGCTGGGGAACAAACTACACTGAGAAATCACGCTGAAAACGTTTCACATTAATTTTCCCCATGTTCTTGCAAAAACCATACACCAGATAGAGGTTTGCAATTTGGTATCTGTGGTAGAATGTGCCTAGTTTTTGAGAAGTGAACACATAAATTCTTATTCTTCACTTATATATAGTTTAGACCCAATGGAAAATAAAAAGAAAGCCTTGTACTTGTACCGCATAGTCATGACCACTAGATGTCTCAAAGTCCCTTAAAGATGGTGAAATATTTTTAAAGTCAAGTCACAATTGTAATGTTTAAAACGTGACAGCCAACATCTGCACAGCAATATCATAATGACCAGATAATCTGAGTTCTTGTCACTTTGATTTAGAAATAAATAAGATTATGACGGATGACTCCCCATTCTTCTTCAATCCAGTACCCTAGGATCTCACTTCCACCACAGCAGATAGTCTATGTCTTAATTTAGCATGTCACCCAAAAGATAACACCTTCAGTGGTGTAGTACAGTGTAATACAGCGTAGTTCTGCAGTGAGCAGAATGTAAACATGAAATCTTGCAGAGATGGAGGTGACTACTAATGGAGCCCCAGCAGACACACCAGCTATGTCAAATGTACTTAAGGTCAAAAAATACATAAGCCGATATTAGTGAACTGCTTTATATTTTAAACGGATTGGGTAGTTTGATTCACTGCTCATGTGACATCATTCCACAATTGTCTTCCAGCAGCTCCCAATTCCCACTGTGAAGCGAAGAAGGGTCCAGACTCGAAACATCAGCTTTCCTGCTCCTCTGATGCTGCCTGGCCTGCTGTGTTCATCCAGCTCTACACCTTGTTATCTCAGATTCTCCAACATTGGCAGTTCCTACTATCCCCAAGTCATCAATCTGCCCGAGCTTCAAAATATTCAGTTCTGATCTTTTGTTTCATTACTTAAAACATCATCCCTTTTCTTATATAATCTCTCTAGCCCTCCAACCCTATCCCTTTTGTTCTTTCCTCCTTTAACCCCTTTTCCTGCCTCTGAACTTGCAATTAACCCTACTATATCTCCACCTTTTCCAGTTCTGATTGCAGGTCACAAACCTGAGACTTTGGCAAAGTTTTGTTGCTGGTAAGGAACTACTGATGTCAGAATTGTGTAAAAGTGAGTGATGTGGCAGAGTTGAAGGGTGATTTGATCCAGGCTTCTCAATTAACAATTGACAGGCTTGGAAAGCAGCCAATAACATGGAGTGACTGGAACCAAGGTCTGACACTGGGGATGTATCTACTGCATTTAAACTGCACTCCGTTTTAAGACAGAACAAGCAGAGAACATAAGACCGTAAGATGTAGGAGTAGAAGTTCACGGTGTTGACCCTGCTCCGCCATTCAATGAGGTTATAGCTGATTTAGTAATCCTCAACTCCACTTTCTTGTTTTATCTCCAGAATGAAAAGAGAGGCCATACAAGGCTGCATTGTCTCAATGGCAGCAGCTAAAGGATGAGTGGCACCCTCTGATGTCTCAGTGGAGATGACGCACATGATGACTTTTGTGTTAAAACCTAGTTCAGCTGCCTAACAATGCAGGAGCATGTGAGCTCTGAGATTGTGGTATCAATTTTGAAGACCCTGATGGACTGAAGCTAATCTAATTAACAATGTTGAATACTGTACTGTGACCTGGTGAGCCCGAGACTTGCTGTGATTGCAGAAGTTCTCTGGGCTTTGCTGTGGGTGCAGTGTTCTTGAACCAAGAATGCGCTGATGCCTGAAAGGGGCCACTTGATTTTTGCACTGCACCCAAAAAAAAGCATATCAAGAACATCTGTATCTGGTTAGGGCATGGGGCTGACCTTATAAAGGTTATTATGCAGTCACAGAACTGAGGAGGAAAGGTAGTAAAGGAAATCTTCAAAAAAATACTCAAGGCAGCCACAACTTTAGAAATTCACTATCGCAGCAAGAAAGAAGATCCTAACAACTGAGTCAGTAAACGGGAACTGGATGGTTTAAGTTCCGAACAAACTTACATTACCTGGGTAATAGCCAGGCTAGTTTGTGAGTCCTGAGATTATTTACATAGAGTGTTCATTTAAGCATTCAGTAGGTGAAGAGATGGTCTAGTGGTATTATTGCTGGACTGTTAACCCAGAGACCCAGATAATGTTCTGGGGACCTGGGATCAAATCCCGCCATGGCAGACGGTGGAATTTGAATTCAATAAAAATGTCTGGAATTAAGAATCTACTGATGACTATGAATCCGTTGCCAATTATCAGGAAAAACCCATCTGGTTCACTAGTGTCCTTTAGGGAAGGAAACTGCTATTCTTACCTGGTTTGGCCTACGTGTGACTCCAGACCCACAGCAATGTGGTTGATTCTGAACTGCCCTCTGGGCAATTAGGGATGGGCAATAAATGCTGCCTGGCCAGTGATGTCCTCATCCTGTTAAAGAATAAAGACTAAAAAAGCTTATTGATATTTGATTGTCTGTCTACTTGCTCTGATTCTGTACTGACTTACAGTTGAATTGACCGTGAGAGAGTCAACCAGTAAAATTAGGTGATGTAGCTCCTTGAGCTTGCTCTGCCATTCAAGAAGTAAATGAGAACTCTTACATCAATTTGTTTACCTGTCTGATTCCCTCAGAGCCCAAATTCTATCTCAGTCTTGAATTTACATAACGACTGAATAACCGTATCTCCAGAATGTAGAGATTTGAAATATCCTTTTGAGTGAGATTGTGCCTTCTTTTCTCAACTCACCTGCCAAAGGAAGAATGCTGTCAGCATTTAGTCCGTCAAACATTCTCAATATCTTAGATACTTCAATGAGATCATTGTTCATCTTTTAAATTGGGAGCTTAGGCTTTCTATTTAATCTCAACCCTTGGGCAACCATTTATTTCACCAGACCCAAAATATTAATGCTGATTTTTTTTTTCCTTCACAGATGCTTCCAGATCTATTGAGCTTTTCTAGCAACTTCTGTTTTTGTTTCTGATTCATGGCATCCGCAGTTCATTTGGTTTTTAACCACTTATTTCATCCTGTTACATAAGAACATAAGAACTAGGAGCAGGAGTGGGCCATCCAGCCCCTCGAGCCTGCCCCGCCATTCAATAAGATCATGGCTGATCTTTTTGAGACTCAGCTGCGCTTACCTGCCCACTGACCATAACCCTTAATTCCTTTACTGGTCAAAAATTTATCTAGCCTTGCCATAACAACATTCAGCGAGGCAGCTTCAACTGCTTCACTGGGCAGGGAATTCCACAGGTTCACAACCCTTTGGGTGAAGAAGTTCCTCCTGACCTCAGTCTACATCTGCTTCTCTTTATTTTGGGGTGATGCCCTCTAGTCCTGGTTTCACCTGCTAGCGGAAACAACCCCCCTGCCTCCACTTTATCTATTCCCTTTAATCTTATAGTTTCTATAAGATCTCCCCTCATTCTCCTGAATTCCAATGAGTATAATCCCAGTCTACTCAGTCTGTCCTCATAATCCAACCCTCTCAACTCTGGAATCAACCGAGTGAATCTCCTCTGCACCCCCCTCCAATGCTAGTATATCTCTTCTCAAGTAAGGAGACCAAAACTGCACACAGTACTCCAGTTGTGGCCTCACCAGGACCTGAGACAGCTGCAGCATAGCCTCCCTGTTTTTAAACTCCATTCCTCTAGCAATGGCAGACAAAATTCCATTTGCCTTTTTAATTACCTGCTGCACCTGCGATCCCACCTTCAGCGATTCATGCCCAAGGACACCCAAGACCCTCTGCACAGCAGCTGCTGCAATTTTTTACCATTTAAAACATAGTCCATTTTGCTGTTATTCCCACCAAAATGGATGACCTCACACTTATCAACACTGTACTCTGTCTGCCAGACCTTTGCCCACTCACTTAGGCTATCTATATCCCTCTGCAGACTTTCAGTGTCTTCTGCACACTTTGCTCTACCACTCACTCACCTTAGTGTCATCTGCAAATTTTGACACACCACACTTAGTCCTCAACTCCAAATCATCTATGTAAATTGTAAAAATATTGTTGTAAACAACAATCCTGTTGTTGTGCTTCTCCCATTTCCTTTACTATTTCTGTTCTATTTCTATTAAGACATTTGAGATCAGAAGTACCTTGGGAAGTTTTGCTGCAATAAGTGAGCTGCGAATAACTTGACTACTTAAAAGAAAAGCAGACCATGATGTTGATGCAAAGTATAAAACACATAAAACAGCAGCCTCAGTCTCACGCATTCAGTAAGTATGGGCTAGTTGTGTCTGTTTGGAAAAAGTTTTGTGAGTGGTTAGTGTAAACGTTGGTACCAGATCAGCATTGATATTGAAGATATTGTTATAACAACGGGTCAGAATCCCAAAATACAGTGGACAAATTAAATCATAATTCCAATTTTTTTTATATTAAAAAAGGACTTCTACAGAGACAGTAACTGCAGGGGTAAAAGCATCTGTGCAGGACTGATGGGGTGTAATACCCAATTTCAAATTAATTTCAAACAGCCTAGACTGTGATCTTGTATGACTACAAAGATAATGAGGGGTTAACAGCCCTCAATTGAACAGCAAGACACCTCCTACGCATTATGTTCCCAAACTGCAAACACATGTTGTATTTTGCCCTTTGGATAAATCACAAGGAGAGAAGCCAGTTTCACCTCTACTGGAGTGTTCAAATGGAAATGAATGCTCTCGTGTATACTAACCTAGATTCAACAGTTGACCCTAGTCACCTTGGGCTGCATGTAAAAGTGGACCTTCTCACATTCTAAATGTTACACATCAATTAAAAATGGAACCAGGACAAAGGAATATCCAGCAGCCGACAACTCCAAGAATTTCAAAAATCACCCATTCAACGAAAAATTTCAGCACCACCAGTTAGGTAACCTCCAGTTCAATGGTTGCAATGTTCAACCATCCACTCCTCACGAACAGTTCAGAGGCTGATACAAATAACATTTTCTATCTTTTCTCTTCTGGAACCTCTTATTATTTCCAATTTGTGTGTATGTCTCTTGCACTACAAATTCTTCCCACACTCAGTGATTAATAAACTCACTTCCTGTTAATTAAACAAAACATGATTTAATTAGCTTCTCTCAAAGAAGAAGTTCCCATGGCTCTGGAAATAAGGCATCAACAAGTGAAGAGATCATTTTTGAAGGTAGCCTTCTTGTGACCAACTGAGAGGGCATAAGTAAGGAACAGTAACTAATTCATGATCAAAAACAGAAGTTGCTGGAAAAGCTCAGCAGGTCTGGCAGCACCTGTGATGAAAAAAAACAGAGTTAACATTTCAGGTCCAGTGACCCCTCCTCAGAATTCAGGGTTCCTGTTGGAATTTTCCTATTATGCTGTAAACAAGTGTGAAAGAGACAAAAATCATCCTTACAGCGCTGTTGTACCAATCCCTTTATGTTTCCTTTGTCTTTATTTTCTACTAGAGTGCAAATGAGTCACAATTTTTATCACTTGTTAATGGACAGTTAAAGCTGCTACATAACTCTGATAGCGCTCTCTGCGTTTTGGGAAAGGTTTATGAGGAAGTATTTCTATGAACATGTCTGTATGTAATACCTGAACCTAAGTAACAGTTTTATCTTGATTTTACACAAAGTGTTTTAATTTGGTATTGCCAACATCTTTATAGGACAAACTGATATGAGTTTAGAATGCATGTTTCAGGGTCTATTGTGACCTTAGTTTGTTTATGGACTTGTCCTATGCAAACAAAAACAATTTTTAAAAAAACAGTCACTATTAATCTATCAGCATCAGTAATATCCTAAAAGTGGCAGAAATTCTTGGACCCACTCAGAGAAATGAATTTAATACACAGTTAATTGACAGCCCTATTAGTTATAGCTCTATTTGACATAGTTCAAGCAATTAGGTGCCTGAAGTTGTGAATTCCAACCTTGTGACGGGGTGCTCCACCTCCTAGAGCTACTGGGCTGTAATCAGATGGTTGACAGCCCTTCAGTCCCAGTGGCACCACTTGCACAGAGACATGTGAATATTTATGGTCTTTTTTCCCCAGAGTAGGGGAGTCCGAAACTAGACAGCATAGGTTTACGGTGAGAGGGGAAAGATTTAAAAGGGACCTGAGGGGCAACTTTTTCACACAGAAGGTGCCGCGTGTATGGAACAAGATGTCAGAGGTAGTGGTGGAGGCTGGCTCAATTACAATAATTAAAAGACATCTGGATGGGTATATGGACGGGAAGGGTTTAGAGGGATATGGACCAAATGCTAGCAAATGGGACTACATCAGTTTAGGATATCTAGTCGGCGTGGGATGAGTTAGACCAAAGGATCTGTTTCCATGCTGTATAACTGTATGATTCAATGACTCTAAAACACTGCTCAAGAAATCAATGATGCAAAGAGTCTGATCTTTGAACTATTACTTTAAATGGGCGGAAATTACAGCTTGCTGAATCAGAAGTTCTTGACAAACATTATCAATTAGTGTTGATCCTTCCTAGGAATAGCAAATCTATGATCATTCCTTAAATGTGTATTCCTTAAACTGTAACAAACGCAACTGGGAACTTGGTTCCAAATGCATGCAGTCAAAGTTGGGCCAACTTGACATTACAGTAAAATTAAAATTCCAGGATGACAGTATGTGCTAAATAATGTTGGTATTTATTGTTTCCATTCCAAGGTGATATACAGTATTCAAGTAATTCCTACATTGTTGAAACATGTAACAATATTGTTTCCTTAGTGTTTTGCAGGATATTGTTTTATTTGCCGATGGATATAGCTGGAGATGTCTGTTTATTAATCATGTGAATGTGGTTCAGTGAAGAATGAGGAGCATCTCACTTTGCAATCATCTGTTATTACCTTCCTCAGGACTGAATTCTGAACATCAATTGGCAATTTCACAGAAAAGTTTTTGAAACATGACAAAGGCATGGATTTCAGAATCTTCAAAAGAGCTATATTATAAAATGTTAGCTTTGATAAACTCAATAAGCATTATATGATAATGTAGCATTTTTTTAATCTATTTTAGTTGAATTGGAGAGCATGTATAAAATTGAGACTTCAAACATGACTTCCAAAGGTCCAAATTAACTAAATCAATTTTCTATCTGCTTGCAGCTTTCTATATGACTGTTGATTATTTAACTACCTTGTAATGTAATCAGCCCAATCATCAATGCATTGTCCAGAGGTCCTTCTCTTGATTTTCATTCTTCTTACTTCAACCGTCCTTACTTTTCTGATTAACTGAATTTCATGCTCATGGAGGGGCTGGGTGTTATCACTAGACAATGAAATGTTTTCTTAGTTGAAGCCTCTGGCATCAGTACTGAAGACACATGGATTAGAATCAATGTAAAACAGTTGAGAGTAAAATCATGAACAAAGGTCCAAGGGTAGCCCATTCAGCCCCTTCGGCCTATTCCACCATTCACTGAGATTGTGGCTGATCTATGGCTTAAGTCCAGGTGCCTTTGGGCCATGTATCTTTAATACCTTTGCTTATCAAAAAGCTACCTGACTCAGATTCAAAATTAACAACTGATTCTGCATCCACTGCTGTTTGTGGAAGTGAATTCTAAACTTCTACCACCCTTTGTGTATAAGTGTTTCCTAACATTTTTCCTGAACAGTCTGTTCCTAATTCTCAGACTAATGCCTTTAATTCTAGAATCCCCAACGAATGGAAAAATTTACTTTTACCTACCCTGACTTTTCCTGTTAATATCTTGATGATTTAAATCAGATCATCCCTTAACTTTCTAAATTCTGCAGAAACCAAGCCTAATTTGTATAATCCCTCCTCATAACTTAACCCCTGAAGTCCAGATATCATTCTTGTAAATCTAAGTTGTACCCCCTACAAGACCAATATGGCCTTGCTAAGGTGTAGCGTCCACATCTGCTCACAGTACTCCAAATGGGGTTGAACAAGGGTTTTATATTGTTCCAGCATAACTTCTGCATCCTTATACTCCAGTCCTCTAAATATAAAGGCCAGCAGTTTGTAAGCTTTCTTGATTATTTGCCACACCTATTTGTGATATTTTAACGATCTATTCACCTGAACCTCAAGTCTCCCTGGACATCCACTGTATTTAACTTCACACTACCCAGAAAGCGCCCAATCTATTCTTTTTCAGTCCAAAATGGATAACCTCACACTTGCTTCCATTGATCTCCATCTGCCACAGTTTTGCCCATTCACCTAGTTTATCAATATCCCTTCGTAATTTTAAACAATCATCTAAACTGTCTACAATGCTGACTAACATTGTGTTACCAAGTGAGATTTTATGCCATTATCCAAGCCTCTAATAAATAATGTGAATAACTGGAAAATTGGTTGAGTGCAAGAGACAGAAGATAGGGATAATGGGTAGGTACTCAAATTGGCAGGATGTGACAGCACTGCCCCATAAGGATCTGTGTTAGGGCCTTAGTTTATGGTTCCGAATAGTGACTCTAATTGCGTCCTTTTCTGAGCCATAAACTGAAGACAGCTTGCCAACATCTTCTGAAGGGCAACTAGAAATGGGCAACAAAAACTTGCCCAGTCAGTGACATTTACATCCCTCTGAATGAATTAAGAAGTCTCACTGGACTAGTAATCCAGAACCACAGGACAATATTTGGAGAACATGAGTTCAATTTTGAATTCAATAAAGGACCAGGAATTAAAAGCTAGCCTCTTGGTGATAATGTAACTACTGTTAATTGTTGTGAAGACCCACCTGGTTCACTAATGCCCTTTAGAGAAAGAAACTTGCTACCCTTACCTGGTCTGGCCTACGTGTGACTCCAGGCTCAAAACAACATGGCCAACTCTTAAATGCTCTTTGAAGTGGTCTAGCAAACCATTGAGTTGGTGCAAACTCTAAAGAAAAACATGAAACTAGATGGACCACTTTTATTGACTTAGGCACCTGGAACAACAACTCCAAAGTTGGGAGAGCTGTTCCACAGACGAGTCAAGCAAACGCCTGGCTTCATTACACTCAGAGAATCATACCTGTTAATAATGCCCAATACCACCATCATAATCCCTGGGCATATTCTGTCCCACCAGAAGGACAATCCACTGGAGGTGGCAGTGCAGTGGTAAACAGTTGAAAAGAAGTTGTGTTGTTGTCCTCAAAATTGATTCTTGACCAAAGGAAATCTCACGGACAAGGAAACCTCCTGCTTATTACCACTTACTGCCCTTTCCTCAGCTGATGAATCAGTGCTCCTCCACATGGAACACCAGTTGGAGGAATCTCCGAGGCTGGTAGAGACACAGAATGTACCTCAGTTACGGGACTTCAATGTCCATCCCCAAGAGTGACTCAGTAGAAGCAGGGTTTGGATACACAGAAAGAGAATGTCTTTGAAACACATACAATTCTGACAGAGCTGAACAAACTGGATGCAGAGACAATGTTTCCCCTGGCTGGAGTCCTGAACAAGGGGGCATGGTCTCAGAATACACGACAGACTATTTTGGATTGAAATGAAACAACATTTCTTCACTCAGAGAGTGGGAAGCTTGTGGAATTCTCTACTATAGAAGGATGTGGTGGCAAAATCACTGAATATGTTTCAGAAAAGGTGAGGTAGATTTCTAGAGGCTAAAGTTGTCAAGGGGTATGGGAAGAGAGCAAGAGTTGGATCCCGAGATAGAGGATCAAACATGATACACACAATGGCAGAGAGAGCTGACTGGCCTTCTCCTGCTCCAGTATTCTATGTTTCCATGTAGCAACACGAATGATTGATTTGACCGAGTCCAAAAGGACAGAGCTGCTAGACGGGGTCTGTGACAAGTGGTAAGGGAACCAACAAAGGGAAAAATCCAACTTGATCTCAGACTCACCTACCTACCTGTTGCAAATACATCTCCTTGTCAGTCTCAAAAGGAGTCAACGAAGCATTGTCGAGATAACAAGCATGGGGCTGGATGAACACAGCAGGTCAAGCAGCATCATAGGAGCAGGAAAACTTGATGTTTCGGGCCTAGACCCTTCATCAGAAATGGGGGAGGGGAAGAGGGTTCTGAAATAAATAGGGAGAGAGGGGGAGGCGGATAGAGGATGGATAGAGGAGAGGATAGGTGGAGAGAAGGCAGACAAGTCGAAGAGGCGGGGATGGATCCAGTAAAGGTGAGTGTAGGTAGGGGGGTAGGGAGGAGATAGGTCAGTCCAGGGAGGACGGACAGGTCAAGGGGGCGGGATGATGTTAGTAGATAGGAGATGGGGGTGTGGCTTGAGGTGAGCTCACCTCAACGAAGCATTGTTCTTGTGGAGACAAAATCCCACCTTCACAATGAGGATACTCTCCATGATGTTGTATGGCTCTAACACCATGCCAAATAGGACAGAATTTGAACAGATCTTCGCAACTCAAAGCTGGACATCAACTGAATTAAATTTCACCACAATCTGTAACCACAAAGCCTTATATATATCATCAAATGAATACTAGGAAATCTACCTTGATTCAATGAAGAGTGCAGGAGGGCTTGCCGGGAGTGGCACCGGGGGCACCAAAAAATAAGGTGTCAACCTGGTGAAACTACAAAACAGGCAACATACATGGCAAACAACTTAAGCAGCAAAACGATAAGCCCAAGTGATTCAACAGCCAATAGATCAGATCTAAACCCTGCAGTTCTGCCACAGTTGTAAATGGTGGAGGATAATTAAACAACTATATGGACTTCAGTAAGGCTTTCGACAAGGTTCCTCATGGTGGACTGGTTAGGGAGGTGAGCTCACATGGAAGTGTGGGAGAACTAGTTGTTTGGATACAGAACTGGCTCGATGGTAGAAGACAGAGGGGGATGGTGGAAGGCTGCTTTTTGTTCTGAAGGCCTGTGACCTCGGTGTGCCACAAGGATCAGGGCTGGGACCACCGCTTTTCATCACTTATATAAATGATTTGAATATGAACATAGGAAGTGTGGTTAGTAAATTTGTAGATGTCTCTAAAATTGGAGGTGTAGTGGACAGCGAAGAAGGTTACCTCAGAGTACAATGGGATCTTGATCAAATGGGCCAATGGGCCGAGGAGTAGTAAATGGGGTTTCATTTAGATAAATCTGAGGTGCTGATTTTTAGAAAGGCAAATCAGGGCAGGACTTATACACTTCATGGTAAGGTTCTGGGGAGTGTTGCTGAACGAAGAGACCTTGGAGCGCAGGATCATTGAAAGTGGAATCACAGGTAGATAGGATAGTGAAGAAGGCATTTGGTCTGCTTGCCTTTATTGGTCAGTGCATTGAGTATAAGAGTTGGGAGGTTATGTTGCAGCTGTACAGGACTTTGGTTGGCCATTATTGAAATACTGTGGGCAATTCTGGTTTCCCTGTTATAGGAAGGATGCTGTGAGACTCGAAAGGGTTCAGAAAAGATTTACGAGGATGTTGCCAGAGTCAGAGGGTTTGAGCTATTGGCAGAGGCTGAATAAACTGGTGCTATTTCCCCTGCAGCGTCAGAGACTGAGGGGTGACCTTAAAGAGGTTTATAAAATTATGAGAGGCATGATAGGGTAAATAGACAAGGTCGTTTCCCTGGGGTGGGGGAGTCTAAAACTAGGAGGGCATAGGTATACTGTGAGAGGGGAAAGACATAAAAGGGATCTAAGGGGTAACTTCTTCATGCAGAGGGTGGTGCATGTATGGAATGAGCTGCTAGAGGATATGGTGCAGGCTGGTACAATTACAACATTTAAAAGACATCTGGATGAGTATATGAATAAGTAAGGTATAGAGGAATGTGGGCCAAATGCTGGCAAATGGGGCTAGATTAATTTAGGACATCTGGTCAGCATGGACAAGTTGGACTGAAGGGTCTGTTTCCGTGCTGTATACCTCTATGTCTCTGACTAACAAGAGGAAGAAGATCCACAAATATCCACATCTTCAGTTGTGGGAAGCCCAGCACATCAATGCAAAAGACAAGACTGAAGTATTTGTATTCATCTTCAGCTAGAAGTGTCAAATGAATAATGCATCGTGGCCTCCTCCTGAGGTCCCCAGCAGCACAAGTGCCAGTCTACTACCAATTCAGTTCTTTCCATGTTATGTTTTGAAATGACTGAAGGCACTGGATATTGAAAAAGGTATGGTCTGTCAACGTATTTCAGCAATAGTACTGTAGAATTGAGCTCTAGAAGTAGCCTGCCGCTCTACCTATGCTGTACAGTACAATTACATTTCTGGCATCTACTTGATAATGTGGAAAATTGCCCAGGCCCAATGTGTGCTCCAAAACCAGAGGTGAGGTGAGAGTAACTAACCTTGAATCAAGGCAGCATTTGACCAAGTGTATCAAAAAGCCCTGGCAGAACTGGAGTCGATGAGCCTCAATAGGAAACTCTCCTCTGCTCGGAGACAGAACTGGCACAAAGGAAGATGGTTGTGGTTGTTGGAGGTCAGTCATCTCATTGACAGACATCTCTGCAGGTGTTACTTTGAGCAGTGTCCAAAATCAACTGAACTGGACCAGCCGCATAAAAACTAGCTTCAAGGGCAGGTCAGAGGCTAAAAATTCTGCAGCAAGTGTCTCACTTCCTGTCTCCCCAATCCTATCCAGAAGTCATTAGTGTCATGGAATACTTACCATTTGGAGAGTGGATAATCTATCTCAGCCTTCTCCAGAGGTCCTCAGCATTACTGATGCCAGTCTTTAGCCAATTCAATTCACTACATGTGATATCAAAAAATGGCTGGAGGCATTCTACGCTGCAAAGGCTATGGGCCCAGACAACATTCGGCAATAGTACTAAAAACTCGAGAACTCCAAGATGTTTCAGTACAACACTGGCATTTACCCAACAGTGTGGAAAAATGCCCAAGTAAGTCCTGTACACAATGAAATAGTTCAACTAATTACTACACCAACAGTCTACTCTCAATCATCAGTAAAGTGAAATCATCAATGGTGCTATCAAGCAGCAATGGCTTCGCAATAACCTGCTCACTGATGACCAGTTTGTGTTCAAGTGGCTATGATATTGTGAAGCTTGTGATGTTACAGTATCCCAGCGTACCAAACCGTTTGTTAGTGTCAGTTAGGAAATTCTTGGGAAAGCATGCACCCAAAGAGCTCAGGCTGATAGGAGCTTGTGGGGTGTTTTTAAGAGACTTGGTATATGAAGTATACATTAAAATTGAGACAAGTGAATTAAAGTCAGAGAATGTGGAAGTACAGTTAGAAAATGCAGAGTTAAAATGAAAACTTGAAGCTTCTAAGGCTTCAAGTTTTCATTTGAACTGCATTTAAGAGGAAAGGTTAATGGATGGCCAATCAGGAGAAGATAGTTTAAAGTTCAAATTACTAAAGTCAATTGAGACAGTGAACAGAAATGCTGAGAAGGCATAGAAGCAGGGTTCAGGATCAGAAGTTAAAATTTAGGAACTTGAAAGCAAATATAAAGATCTCCAGACAGCACTTAAAGTTATCAAGCATAACTTAAATGACAAGTGCAGAATGCTGATCATTCTAAATACCAACAAGAAATTGATGCCTGGAAGTTACAGCTTTCCAGTCAGGGACACTTTCTCTCTGCTTTGGCAGCCATATAGAGATTTGGGGACAAAATTGGTGATTGGGGATCGATTGAAGCAATATGCTATTCAGATAAGGGAGGGAACATGATTATAACCCTGATTCCAATATCCCTCTACCATATTTAAATTAAGGTTCCCTGTATCCATCTATATTGTCTGGTACAAGCCCAAAGTAAAGATACAGATTTAATGAAAATCCAACAACATAATTGAGGATAGAGGCAATCGACCAGTAATTGGGCCATAAACCAGATGTTCTGAAACGTGAGATGAGCAAACAGCAGAATTTGAAACTAGGTTAGTTAAGCATATGGGTAAATTCTAGAGTCAGCCATGAGAAGGGCTAAGACCGATCTCCTGGAGAATCAGAGGGGCGCAACCTGCTTTTCCTATACGCCTCAGACTTAATAGGAACTGGAACAGGAATTTAGTGAAAGCCAGACCCATCCCCAATCAATTCCCATATCTGTGTGAAGTACCCTAGAGAGACAGAGCAAGAATAAAGAGGAATAAAACTAAGTTTGAACCGTGGTCACTTGTTTGTCTCATAAATAAAGAGGACCTGGGTAAAAATGTTTTTGGAGTAATAAATTGGTTAAAGTGACTACGTCAAACATTTCACAGGCAACAAGATCAATGAGTACAAACTTTGGAAAACAAAATTCAGAATAAGGATCTGTATAAGCTGTAAATAAGAGTAGAAACTATCTTGATCTTTTGTTTTTAAACTTACAATAAACTATGAAACTGACGATTGGAATTGTATTGCTGGCTTTCATAAGTGAAGTACAGAGACAGCACTCAGTGGAAGTGGACACAGTGTATACAATATAACGTTAAACCTCCCCGTGACTCTGTGAGGCTCATGATGCAAATACAGATCAGGAATGCAGAAGCGTACGGATCCAGTTGATTCATCAGTAGGACCCATTACAGTCGTCATATTAACAAACCATGTGAGTTATTCTACAGGTAACCAAATGTTGATGTGTGTGGGACAGTGTCAGGAGACACTGCTCTCTCAACCTCCTGCATTACAATTTGCACGGAACTTCCATAACACCACTCTCACTTACATTAGAAGTGTCAGAAAAATCCTGTTGAAGGGGGAAAAAGACCCAAACGAAGGGTAGTTATGTGAAGCACGTGTTTTGTATGAAATGTCCATCATGAATTCGTACCGTTAATTCTGAATCTCAGTTAACCACATGGTTTACCTAGCATTTGCAGGAATTTATAGAATCCCTACAGCATGGAAGAAAGACATTTGGCCTATCAAGTCCACACCGACCCTCTGAAGAGCATCTCATGCTACTATCCCTATAACCCTGCAATTCCCACGGTTAATCCATTTAGCCTGCATATTCCTGAACACTATGGGCAATTTACGATGGCCAATCCACGTAAGGTGCACACCTTTGGATTGTGGGAGGAAACTAGCACACCCGGAGGAAATTCACACAGACCCAGGGAGAATGTGCAAACTCCACACAGACTGTCAACAAAGGTGGGCTCAAACACAGGTCCCTAGGGCTGTGCAGCAGCAATGCTAACCATTGTGCCATAGCGCTGCCCATGGTGGCTGAGTGGTTACTGCTGGTCAAGGTCATGTTTAATTGAGAGGGTTACTAAATCTTGAGGGGAATAAACAGGAAATGCAGAAGTTTGATACGAAGCACTGCAGGCATTTACGGTTCAGGAGTTTCTATAATTAATAGCCTAGCCACCTGTGCTCTAAGTGATCGATTAAATTAATTAACTTCTCATGTTCAAAAATTTATCTAGCCTTGCCTTAAACACATTCAGCGAGGTAGCTTCAACTGCTTCACTGGGCAGGGAATTCCACAGATTCACAACCCTTTGGGTGAAGAAGTTCCTCCTGACCTCAGTCCTACATCTGCTTCCCTTTATTTTGAGTGATACCCTCTAGTCCTAGTTTCACCTGCTAGTGGACACAACCTCCCTGCCTCCACTTTATCTATTCCCTTCATAATCTTACATATTTCTATAAGATCTCCCCTCATTCTTCTGAATTACAATGAGTATAATCCCAGCCTACTCAGTCTCTCCTCATAATCCAACCCTCTCAACTCTGGAATCAACCGAGTGAATCTCCTCTGCACCCCCTCCAGTGCTAGTATATCCCTCTGCAGACATTCAGTGTCTTCTGCACACTTTGCTCTACCTCTCACCTTAATGTCATCTGCAAATTTTGACACACCACACTTAGTCCCCAATTCCAAATCATCTATGTAAATTGTAAACAATTGCGGTCCCAACACTGATCCCTGAGGCACACCACTAGCCACTGAACACCAACCAGAAAAACACCCAGTTACTCGTACTGTTTGCTTTCCACTAGTCAACCAATCTTCTACCCATGCCAATACATTACCTGTAGTACTGTGCAACTTTATCTTATGTAGCAGTCTTTGGAGTGGCACCTTGTCAAATGTCTCATGGAAATCCAGATACACGACATCCACAGGTTCCCCATTGTCCACCATGCAAGTATTGTCCTCAAAGAATTCCACCAAATTAGTTAAACATGACCTACCCTTCATGACCCCATGCTGGGTGTTCCCAATGGGACAATTTATATCCAGATGTCTTGCTATTTCTTCCTTAATGATAGATTCAAGCATTTTCCCCACTACCAAAGTTAAGCTAACTGGCCGATAGTTACCTGCTTTTTGTCTACTTCCTTTGTCTACCCTGCGATGCATTTCATCAGGGCCAGGAGACTGGTCTACCTTTAGCCCCATTAGCTTGCCCAGCACTACCTCCTCAGTGATAATGATAGTCTCTAGGTCCCCACCTGCTATAACCTTCTTCCATCAGTTTTCGGCATGTTATTTGTGTCTTCCACTATGAAGACTGACACAAAATAACTGTTTAATGCCTCAGCTATTTCCTCATTCCCAGTTATTAAATTGGCCTTCTCATCCTCTAAACGACCAATGTTTACCTTCGCCACTCTTTTACGATTTACATATTTATAGAAACTTTTGCTGCCTGTTTTTATATTCTGAGCTAGTTTACTCTCATAATCTATCTTACTTTTCTTTATAACTTTTTTTGTGGCTTTCTGTTGGCCTTTAAAGATTTCCCAGTCTACTAGTTTCCCACTACTCTCTGCTTTTTTGTATGTGTGTTTTTTTCAATCTGATACTTTCCTTTATTTCCTTAGACATCCATGGCTGGCTCTCTCTTTTCCTACAGTTCGTCCTTATCACTGGAATATACTTCTGCTGAGCACTGTGAAAAATCATTTTGAAAGTCGTTCTTCAATTGACTCACCATAAAGTTTTTGCTCCCATTTTTCCTTACCTAACTCCTCCCTCATCCCATCATAGCCTCCTTTGTTTAAGCACAGGACATTGGTACGAGATTTAACCTTCTCACGCTCCAGCTGTATTTTAAATTCGACCATACTGTGATATCTCCTTCCAAGAGGGTCCCTAACTGTGAGATCATTAATTATTTCTGTCTCATTACCCAGGACTAGATCTAGGATAGCTTGCTCCCTCGTAGGTTCCATTGCATATTGTTCATGGAAATTATCGCAGATGCATTCTATGAACCCCTCCTCAAGGCTGCCATGACTGAACTGGTTTGACCAATTGATATGTAGATTAAAATCCCCCATAATAATTGCTGTACCATTTTTACATGCATTAGCTATTTCTACGTTTATTGCCCGCCCCACCATGACGTCACTATTTAGTGGCCTATAGACCACACCTATCAGTGACTTCTTCTCTCTGCAATTCCTGATTTCCACCCAAATGGATTCAACCTCTTTTTCAGTTGAACCAACATCATCTCTCACTACCGCCCTGACATCATCCTTAAAAATCCAAGTGACACCACCTCCCTTACCTTCCCGTCTGTCCTTCCGAGCAGTTTGATACCTTGGGTATTTAACTCCCAGTCATGTAACCATGTCTCTGTAATGGCCACTAAATCATACCCATTTGCCACGATTTGCGCCATCAACTCATCCACCTTGTTTCGAATGCTCTGAGCATTCAGATAAAGTGCCCTTATGTAAGTTTTTGCACTTTCTCTTTGGGTCCTATTACCTCCATTACTAACAGCTCTTGATTTCTCCTTCCCTTTAACTTTTTTCTTAATTTTCAATGGGGTTGAAGCTTCCTCATCACCTGCTAACCTGCTGCTTTGCCTTCCATTAATTGTTATACTCCCTCTATGCTCACTCCTTCCTTCCCCCCTACTTACTAGTTTAATGTCCTGTTGACCACCCTGTTTACCCTTTTCACCAGAACACTGGAGCCAACCCTGTTCAGGGGAGTCCACCCAGCAGTATAGATCCTTCCTGTCCCAGAAATGATGCCAGTGCCCCATGCAAAGGAAACCCTCTTTCCCACACCACTCTTTTCACCACGAGTTTCCTTCCCTGATCCTCGCCTCTCTTTGCCAATTTGCATGTGGCTTGGGCAGCAATCTAGAGATTATGGCCCTTGAAGACCTGTTTTTTTAAGTTTGTTCCTAGCTTTTCATAATCCCGAAACAGGTCTTTTTTCCTAGTCCTGCCTGTGTTGTTGGTACCTACGTGGACCACAACACTGCATCCTCCCCCTCCCTCTCTAGTATCCTCTCAAGCTGGTCAGAGATGTCTCACACCCTGGCACCGGGCAGGCAACACACAATGCGGGATTCTCTATCTTGCTCGCAAAGGATACTGTCTATTCCCTGATGATGGAATCCCCTACAACTACAATCTGTCTTTTAGCCCACCCCCTCTTGAATGGCCTCATGGACCATGATGCCATGGTCCATTGACTCATCCTTCCTGCAGCCTTGTTCCTCATCCACGCACGGAGCAAGTGCCTCATACCTGTGGGACAATGTCAAGGGCTGCGGCTCCTGTGTTCCTGTCTGCAGGGTCCCTCTACCTGGCTCACTCGCAGTCACACTCTGCTGTCCCTGCCCGCCGATCGAATTAACATTAGTTAATCTACCAGGTGTGACTGCCTCCTGGAACACAGCATCCAGGTATTTCTCCTCCTCCCGGATGTGCCGCAGTGTTTGGAGTTCAGATTCCAGCTCATCAATTTTGAGCCGGAGCTCCTCATGCAGCCAACACTTGCTGCAGATGTGGTCACTACTGTTCTCAATGGGATCAGCTAGCTCCCACATCATGGGGCCTAGCTACTGACAATTCAAACTCCATGAAAGGTATGGAAGCACATAAGATTGTCTGAAAAAACATTGTGTATTACAGCTTCACGTGTTCAATTTTGTAAGATAATTATGGTGACGACCAGTTCTTTCTATGAAAAGTCTACAAATGACGACATGATCTGAGGTGGAAACTTGAATGACTGGTTCTATTTATACTTAGGAAAATGTGATTGGTTATTTGATGCACCTTTGCTTACAGCAGAAAGCCTGGTTTTAAAGTCTTGCCACTCCTGTGTGTAAAATACATGAACAAACACAGATAAAATCTCAGCTCATTAAAGTCAGACATTCTCCTCAGCTAAATATCCTTTCTGGGAATTAGAAAGCTGTGCCTGGTACCAAACTTTTATAACAGGCTATTGGCTGGTGTCTTGGGCCTGAAATAACATGGTGGGAAATCTGGAAGAACTGTTTAAGAAGTCAGGAGAGGTCTTTCTAGAAGCCACGAGCAGCCTGTTGCAGTTTTGAAACAGATCCCCAAGTGTTGTGATGACATTTCTGCTAGAGAGCAGCGAGGTGCCTATTAATGGGGTTTATAGCTTGTTAATAACCTCACTAACATTAAATCTTGCCTCATTAATATGCACCCTTTTATTCTACTAGCCACTGTGAGGAAACTAGATGTCAACAATTCCAGATTTGTAAGTTACAGCAGATACCTGGAAACTTCAGTTTGCTGCTGATTCCTCCAAGCTGCCATCTTGGACAGCCGACAATGTTGTCTCAGGGCATCAGCTGTGCACACCCCATGTCCACAGACCCTGGCAACCGACAACTGCCAGAACCCCCATAGCACCTCTCTTCATCCACTTGGAGGAAGCTTCTGAACTATAAAGCTACACCTCTGTGCACTGCAGGAGCTAACTCTGAAAGGCTGCTGTAGGGACACAGTGCATGCAGAGACACGCACCCAGCTCATAGAATTGACCAGGCTACATCTTGTAGAATAGTACATGCCTGCATCACAGAGAAAGGCCCTTCAGCCCATCGAATCTGTGCTGCTCAAAAACAACCACCTAACTAATCGAATTGAATCCCATTTCAGCACTTAGCCCATAGCCTTGGCATCGTAAGTGCCCAGCCAAATACTACATTAATCTTATGAGGGTTTCTGCCTTGACCATTCTCACAGCCAGTGAGTTCCAGATTCCAACCGCCCTCAGGGTGAAAATATTTTTCCTCACATCCCCCATACCTTAAATCTGCGTCTCCTGATTATTGCTCTCTCCATCAAGGGGAAAAGTTTCTCCCTGTCTACTTTATCTATACCCCTCATAATTTTATACAGGTGGTTTGCTCTGGGTTTACTGCTAGATGTCCTCACAGAAACATCAACCCCTCTTCACTTTCGCACCATGTTCAGTTGCAAAGCCTTTACCTTCAGAGACAATCAACTGTTTCAGTACCTTTATGGGAGTAGTTTTAAAAAGTGAACCTCATGACAGCAAGTAACATAGTGACAAAGGAGGTGAAAGAAAGCCACAAGGTTTGAATGTGTTCCTTTTGTTTGTAGAGAACAAGAAAGTGCCAATAATTACGTGAACAATGAACGTAAGATAGGCTGGACTTGCAGCCACCACTCGGTGGAGCACCATGCCTACATGTACAAAGCTGGAGCGTCACTTGGTGTGAAGCCAGTTAAATAGAAACAGATTTATTAACATTTTAAAGTTTTACTGATAGAATAGATTGCCTTAAAACATTCTCTTTGATCTAAATATCACTAGCTCTGTAACATTTTGGAATTAGTGGATTAGTGAAAACCTCCTTCAGATAGCAGGCTGTTAGTCCAGAATGTAGGTTGTATTACATAGTGAAACTGAAATTGATGGAGAACAATGAAAAGAATTGCCCATAAACCAGCCTCCAGTAACTCACGATTATTCCCATAAATAATTGAAGAAGAATTAAAATCCTTTCCTCTGGCAGGCTGGTAATTATGCTGTTAAAACCCTTTGTCAGTTTGTCAGAGAGATAAAATGAGAGTGAATCCATGCATTCAACTGCTCAGATCTTCGTTAAAAATCAGTTCTTCTTTCTCTCCCACTGAAGGCACAACATCCTGTGTTCAATACACATGTGAAGATGGCAAATACAGTGGACATTTTTGACGGTAGCCCTCTGTCCCATGCACTGAAGATATATACAGTCTGTTCAAGATGATCAGTTGAGCTTGTAATCTGGCTCATTTACACTTTTTTGAAGCAACATACATTTCACAGATTCACAGAATTGTTACAGTGCAAAAGAAAGCCATACAGCCCATCACGTATGTAATGGCATGCTGAGGATTTTAACTTATTGCCAATCTACTATCGTTTTCCCACAAGCCTACAAATTGTCTCCAACTAAATAATCATCCAATGCCTTCCTGAATGCCTCAATTGAACTTGCCTCTGCCATACTTCCAAGCAGTGCATTCTATACCCTAACTATTTGGTGAGTAGGAAAGTTTTTCTCATTCCATATCGAGAATCAATTATTTGGGACAGAATTTGTAATCATATGGGTTGATTGGAAAGAGGCAATGTCGATTTCTAGAGGGAAAATTTTGTTTAATTAAGTTGCTGGAGTTTTTTTGAAGTG
Organism: Ginglymostoma cirratum; assembly: GCA_024137785.1. NCBI lineage: Eukaryota > Metazoa > Chordata > Chondrichthyes > Orectolobiformes > Ginglymostomatidae > Ginglymostoma > Ginglymostoma cirratum. The sequence goes on along the minus strand of JAHRHZ010000084.1, from coordinate 17,970,056 downwards.
GAAACAGAAAGGATTGATGAGGGCAATACTGTCAATGTGGTATATATGGATTTCCAGAATGCACTTGATACAATGCCACACAGCATACTTATGAAGAGAGTGATAGGTCACATTACAAAAGAAACAACAGCAACATGGATAAAAAATTGGCTGAGTGATAGAAAACGGAGATTAATGGTCAATGGGTAGTTTTGGGCTGGAGGAAGGTTTATAGTGGAGCTCCCCAGGGGTCAGTATTGTAACCTCATCTGCCACCTATCCACTCACTTCATCAACTCATCAATATCCATCTGAAAGTTCTACACTGTCATCTTCACTGTTTACAATTGCCCCAAATGTTGTGGTATTGGCCAACTTTAAAATTGTCACTGCCACTGTAGTTTATAACAAAGATCCCAATATTAACCCCTGGGAATTCCACTACAAACCATATTCCAACTTGAAATACCATTAACTATTAAGCATTGTCTCCTATCCCTCAACCAATTTATATCCATATTGCCCCTATCCCTTTTATTTCATGATCTGTAACTTTTCTCACAAGCCTCTTGCGTGGCTTTGTATCGAAGACCTTCAGAAGTTTGGGTACACCACATCAACACTCCTGAGTAAATATTCAATGGACTCTATACTCATCTCACACACCTCTCCTAGATCACTTTCACCCTCCCAGACATTGATCTGACCATCCCTTTTTTACCCCCAGAACATGATATCCCACCACATCAGCTGCCTTCACCTCATCTGCTGTTTATGTTACACTTTCAAAAAAAAATCCAAACGTTAGCATGAAACTATTTTCCCTGAATAAATCTTCCAAATTAGCCCATATATTTCCATGTGACTATTAACTGTATCCCAAATATCTGGCTTGGATTTTCCACTGGCCGGACAATCATTATCCAATGTATCCGATCCGGAAATTGCACATAGGCCAGTGGAATCTCTGTTGTAGCTGATTCTGGAGGAATTGCTCAGGAATTGAAGAATCTGCTGGACAATTCTTCTTTGCCTGCAAACCTTTGAAAGCATCCATTGAAATCAGAGTATTCAGAAGGTTCTGATGAAATTAAGTAAGTAGTTACTCAGGAAAAGATGGACAATTAAACACATTGTCTGACTTCTGAGCAGCTCTTCAAATACTTACCTCAGACACTCCTAACTACATTTTCCCCTGACTGCTTTCACCACATTCCCAGACCCTGGCCTGACAATGCTCTCCCTCCACCCACACCGAGGATCCGAACCCCTATTCTCATTGTGCCCCTAAACCCCTGGCCCCTACCTCATCGCTGGACCAGACCCAACCCAGTGCTGGACCAGGACTCTGCTGCTGAAGAGGAGGCAGCTTTACCCCATTCTGCCCTCAATAATCACTCCCACGCCCCTCTCCATTGGACTGGACACATCCCAACCACCCGCCACATCAGTGGGCCAGGCTGAACACACCATCCCTGAGCTGACTGGAATCCCCACCCTAACCCTCCTCCACAACTCTGCCACCAGATCTGCCCCAAACTGACCCCCCTCCACCAAACCCCACAGGACCCGCACTTGGGGACCCTGTAGAATCATCATTGTGGCAGACTCTGAAATTGACAACTGGGCAATTCCTCTACACTTAGAGCCTCCCAGAAGGATCCATTTAAATGGAAGGATTTGGAGGGTTCCAGTGAAGTTAGATAAACAGTTACTTGGGAAAAGTTAAACTATTAAACACATCATCTAACTCCTGAGTAAAATTTCAACAGACCCTATACTTACCTCTCACACCTCTCCCAGGTCACTTTCACCCTCCCAGACCCTGACCTGACCACCCCCTCTGTCCCCCAGAACATGATATCCCACCCTATCTGGACCTGACATACATCCCCACCATCACCCCCCCCACCCCCATTTCTCTGCTCTAGACCTGACAGCCCACTTTCCCTCTGCCAGACAAGACCCTCCCTTTCCTCAACACGGACTTGCTCGCCCCTTCCCTAACTCTGGACTGCCACTATCGGTCCTTATGTACCCGATGTGATCTGCCTGCCATGACTCTGCTCTCTGTTTCGCCCAACATGGACGCAAACTACCTCGGCCTTCCTTCCCCCTACACCCACTACTCCCAGTCCAGACCCATTGCTCCCAATCCCTGCTTCAGACTTGACATGCCTCTGCCCACACACTCCAGATCCCACCTAACACCCATCATTCCCCGGTTCCAGACATGATCCCAGGCCCATACCCTGGATTTGACACCCACCACATCCTATCCTAAACACTTCATCACTTACCTGGGCACCTTGTCAACTTGCACCCTGCTCCTCACATACTTGGTATTCAACCCACCTGGTACCTAACATCTGCCCACTTGGCATCCTGACGCCATGTTCCCTGGCCAGGTGGCACCCTGCCCTCATGGCATCCTAGCTCACAATTACCTAATGTACCTACCATTTGACAGCAGCTAAAAAAGTCTCTATCTGTGATTCTGGATCATTACAGATGGATTGGTGTAGAAACAGAATGTAGTTTGCCATCACCCAACAATTCTGCACTACACCAGAACTATCAGGATGGAAGTATAGCCCTGCATTCCTGATGGTGGCTGATCTGAATCTCCTGCATGAAATGCAAAGCTCTCTCTTTTAGGAAAAAAAGAAAGGGCAGGGTGGTAATTTGCATGAGGCTGCCATTCCTCAAAAAATCCAGCCAAAAATTTTCAATTGTCCAGTGCTCTCCAAGTAGTTCTCTGCTTTACTCTGTTTCACCTCAGTGTATCTGGCCATTGCTGGAGCTCTGAAGCCTAGAGCTCAAACTTGTGTAAAATGCAATGACACTTACCACACATGAGGCCATCTAACTCAGGAGAAGTATGAATGACAGCTGAGATGCTACAGTGTGGGCATTCCACTTGGCCAAGCTGCCCTGCAATTACCTAACTTTATAATCTTATATAATTTTACTTGCTTTAATGTTTGTTATTTTTATTTAATTTAACTTATTTTAATCATATTCTTGTACTTTTAACTAGAAACTAGAGATTAACAGAATTCACCTTCATAACCAGCTGCCTCCCCTGTGCCTAGAAATTCTTACTTTCCTTTTGCTGCTTTAGAAATATATGTTTTTCAAAATTAATGGAAATGAAACTCTGTGCTAAGAGCAGCTGTTCAACAACCAATCAACTCACATCTTTCCTATGATGTCCCGTGGATTTTTGTTAACTCTCCTCACACCTTTTTACCTGGTGCCCCTTCTCTTTCTCTCTCTTCATATTGTTTTATCTGGTGCCCACTCTCTCTTACCTCACATTAAGTTACTAATGCAAGTAGGATGTTAATGCAACATTAATTGTTCAGTTTATTATTGTCCTTTTTTATTATAGAAAGGAGATGCCTAGGCAATTTCCACAAGTGCTTCATTGTCAGTTTCTTGCTACACTGAAAAAGTTAAAACTTAAAGGACAGCCAGTGTTGGCTATGCACAGGTCTTCAGCATAACAGTCAGTATGTTGTCAGGACCCATAGCTTTTCCCATGAGTAATGAACTCAGCTAGTTCTTAGAATCATAGAAAGTGAAGAAATTGGCTGGACACTGACATCTGATGGTTTTGGATACTGGGATTCTTTGGCTGCAGAGTCTTTCAAACAATTCTTTTCGGGCTCCAGCACAATTAAGGTTGAGGATCTTTAAAAAGCCATCTTGTGTTTAATTGCCAAACTGTCAACAGACATTCATAACTGGATTGAGCAGATGTGCTTTTATTTACTAGCTGCGAGGTCACTTCATTCAGGTTGGCATCTCATGTGGATTTTACAGTTTATCCGAACAAGAACTGAGAGTTTCCATTTCAAACAAGCACTCAGGTTTTATTTAGTAAGTTAAGATCTGGTTTTCAGTTTTATGAGATCAGTTTCAAATCAACAAGATATATTGGTTTCTCTTTTGTTGTGTGGTTTGATGTCACTCAATTAGTATGTGTCCCTGAAAGATTGTTCAAGGGAAGGACAAAGTCAAGAACTGACTTCAAGGCTTAAACTTCAAAGTAATATAATTTAATTCTCATTAATACAAAATATTGTTTTACCTGGTAATCATAAAAATAACAGGTTCTAACCTTATAGTTACGTTAGGTAAGGACTAATCTGTAAACTTTGTGAGTTCATGCCCATGTTGTGGTCTGACTTGGTACAGCATGTTCTATCTCTGCCCACACTGTTATTTATACTCAGTAATGTGCAGTTCCATGACACTATCACAAAGTTACTCCCAGGGTCCTGAAGCCTTTACACAACAATTTTTCACTTTGTATTTTAAGAGTGAGCAATGCATTTCGTCCAATCTGTAAGAAATATTGTATTACATTATTGCAAACTATAGATATATAGTTGTCAGACTCCTTACACATTCTCAACATTAGTTGTGCTGGAATCCAAAAAGGATGAAAAGGATTGGGTTGAAATGTTTGAAAGACTCTGCAGCCAAAGAATCCCAGTGTCTAAATCCATCAGACGCCAGTGTCCAGCCAATTTCTTCACTTCCTATGACAGTCAGAAATAGCTGAGTGCATTACTCATGGAAAAAGCTATGGGTTCTGACAACATATTCAATATTTAAAAATATTAAACCATGTTTCAACAGAAAGGGCTGTAGGATTGGGGACAGAAAGAAATAAACTTTGTGATGAATGGCATATGATGTTGAAGATTCAGCAGCATAATCTGAATGATTTGTTCAAGAAGAGGATAAATCAACCATAAGAAGTAGGAGTCAAGGAGGAGAACAAAACCAATGGCTTTGGGAGTTCTGATTTTCAGGAAATACACAATAATTATACTGACACTATTTGTCATGGAAGTACTTTAACAATCCCTCAAAGTTTATTGAACTCCCTCACTATCTGGGAACTTCAAGATACATTGTGACATATGGTTTTTGACATTTGGATTGGGTTTGCATTCTTGCAGCTAACGTCCACTTGAAAACTCAGAGATTGATGCTGACTAATTGTATGTCCAATAACATTTCTAAAAATTAGCCCAAGTTATTCAGATGCAAAATAAATTGAACACTTGTATTACTTTAGGAAGAAAAAGAATTATGAAAAGGCTTATCTTGATTCTATTCATAAGAGAGCACATATTAGGAAGAACACATGATTTTAAATAGAGTCGTCATAATAGACCTTCTAAATAGAAGGCCTTTGTAAGTCACTAACAATTCTCCTGTCAGCTCTTGCTACTGATAGTTTGGAATACTATGCCAATGTCAGTCATAGCTCATTCTGCAAACTGTTTCTCTTGGTCAAAACAACTGGATTACAAAACCACAAGTCAATAAGATCTAGATAGATCAAGTAGAATTACATTTTCAGCCTTTCAGTTTCTTTAAAATCATTGTTCTCTTAAATTACAGCTAATTATGTGTACAAGTAATTTTCTTATTAAAAAGAATGTCCTTCTTTGAGTCATGAAGGTAACCAGTTCCTCACTAAACTTTGTATATGTTATCCTAACCAACTTGTTCAGAGATACTATTACACAGCTCTGGAGCAGGTGCAACCCGAACCCAGGCCTACGTGGCTCAGAGATGGGGATACAACCAACTACACCACTACCCCTTGTATGTTTTCCATTATTGTGTGTTCACACTTCAAGTTCAGTTACACTTCTTCAGAACAGACCCAGTTCTGATGAAGAGTCACTAGATTCGAAATATTAACTCTGTATGTGTGTGTGCCTGTGTCTGTGTGTGTGTATGTGTGTCTGTCTGTCTGTGTCCCCCTCTCTACAAATGCTGCCAGGCCTGTTGGGTTTCTCCAGCATTTTCTGTTTCTGTTTCAGATTTCCAGCACTTGCAGTTCTTTGTTTTATTATTATTGTTCGTAAGGTTTTAGCAGAATTTACTTGAGTTGGGACTCAAAGTAGAATGGAAAGTTTGTATCCCCAATTTGTGAATTTATGTATATTTGTGAATGAATCTATGAATGGCTGGTGTGAAAATTCCAAATACAAGTTGCAGAATAGGAAGATTTCCTATATGTCAAAATTCTCATGGGACTTAAGTCGGTGCGATGTATATCACAGACCTTCAGTAGCTGCAGGGTCAGTATTATGGAGGATGGAGCTTCTGTTCACTGGTTCATGCTATGAGGATGCTTTTGGCTGCACCTAACCACCAACTGTAGCCATTTGCCACAAATGTTACCACCTCATTTCTAATATAATTCAATTGCACCAGAATTAGGGCTTGAAACCAGGTATATAATCAATAGGCTGGGAGTTTCAAAGGATGATCCCAACTCTTCTGTTCATTATGATGAGGCACTGAGCACCAAGAAAATGGTTGATATAGTTTGAATGAGGTTAGCCTGTACATGAATCAGTGGTGAGATATTTACTATATCTGTTGAAATTTGCAGTCATGATATTGCCTGATTATTTCTAAAGAGGTTCTTTGCTTTCAATTTGATATTTGATGTTAGGAGGGCATTGGCAAATAGTTATTGATTTTTGGGACTGATAGTCCCAGTTATTACTCTCTTTGTTGATCTAGATTGGAGTGGAATTTTTCAAAAACACATAGGAGCTTGATATAGACCCACAGGGCAGCAGCAAGTTAATGACAAAATGCAAAGTAGACTAAATTGTTCTATTTGCATTTGAAGTATTTTGTCCAGTGAGATTCATGCCTTGGAGTGATTTTTCTCATGCAATCTTTCAGTAACATGTGATTTGAACAAACGGGCAGCTCCAAAGATCATGAAATCAAGATTGTTATCCCACTGACATTAGGTCATTACAAAATTGGAGGGAAATTAAGACTAAACATGGAAAGCACAGTTTTTACATTTGTGGTTTATATCTGTTCGAGGAAAACCTGTGTCAGATCCTTCTCCCCATGACCCTTTCTTCCCCCAAAGACGGCTTTTCCTCCAGCATGGGTAAGCTGCCCTGCTCAGCGCCTTCATTCAACCATCACCAGCTGCTGGTGGACATCCCAGCACAAGGGCTCAAACTGCCACCTACTGCTCACTTGATAGAACTGCTCAAGCTGACCTTCCTCACTATCACCACCTACTGCTGGAGGTTCTATTACATTTTACTCTTTAGTTCATTAATTACACAAATTTGCTTTTGGGCACACTGCTCAGGGAATCAGGCAGCTGTAGAAATGATGGTCATTGCCACTGCTGGGACCTTGCACTTTTATATCTCTGGTACCATATCTAAAGCTCAGCTGCACACTACTCCAGGAGAGGCCCCACATCTAGTCGTGCTCGAGCTTCAACACTTAGTGCATAGCACAGAGCAAAGGAAAGCTTGCACCTCCCTTTGTAACAGGGACCTGGAGATGTTGTGGATGAGGACGAAGGAGGCAGTCTTTATTCCTCCAAAGCACTACAGGTGGCCAATCAAATCGCAGCTCGGGTCAGCACTGTGTTCCCATGTGAGGAGGAATGTCTGGCAGTAAGGAAGACTGTCACTATCTTCTGTGGTCTACAACTGTAAAGGCCACCATCTTCTCTCTGCTACCTCATACTCACAGGGACACCATTCACTCTGCCACATGCCTCTCATTAAGACTCATGGCCTACAACTCTCACTACTACACATATCATATCCACTTAAATGCTTCTTACTCACATCATTCTTCCCGAAGACTAACCCTTCCTGCCCTCTGCAATTCCTATTCACTCAATGGAAACTTACCACCTCCCCTGTTCATGCATCTTCTTCCACTATATTCAAACCCTCCCTTTGTCTCATTAGAGGAAACAGGCCCGTTGGCCCAACTTGTCCATGCTGACTGGGTTTCCTAAACTGAACTAGTCCCATTTGCCTGCGTTTGACCCATATCTCATGTACCTGTCCAAATGCCTTTTAAATGTTGTCATTTTACTCACCTCTACCGCTTCCTCTGGCAGCTCGTTCTATATACAAACCACCCTCTGTGTGAAACAGTTGCCCTTCAGTTCCCTTTTAAATCTTTACCTCTTACCTTAAACCCATGCCCTTTGGTCTTGGAAAAAGACCTTGGATATTCAACTTATCCATGCCCCCCTCATGATTTTATAAGCCTCTGCAAGGTCACCCCTCAGCCTCCTGTGCTCCAGGGAAAAATGTCCCAGCCTATCCAGCCTCTCTTTATAACTCAAAATGTCCCATTTCAGGGTTTAATTGTATTTTAAAAATTCCTTTGGGGAGTTGGGCATTGCTGGCTGGCCATCGGTTATTGCCCATCCTTAATTGCCCCTTGAGAAGATACTGGTGAACTACTGCAGTCCATTTGGTGTGTGTTTATCCAACATGCTGTTAAGGAGGGGGTTCCAGGATTTGGATTCAGTAACGGTGAAGGAACAGGAAATATTGGCACACCCCTCACATTAATGTTTCCACATCACCCAGAGAGGTGTACTTGTAGTACCTGGGTTGATTACAGGACTGACTGTTGCCAAGTCCTGGACTAGAATTAGATGAGTTCCTTGATTAAATGTGGCAGTACCCTCTGACTGACTACTGACCCCGTTCATCCAATGAAGCCTGCTCCCCTCTGTCTTTCACACCTGGTCATTTGCTTGAAGCATGGGCAGTGTGTTTGCTGTGTAAGCTGCTGGCACATGCTGCAGGTGTGACATTGGTACAGCACAGATCCATACAATAACATACCCACCCCCAACTCCTTGCCTTATTGATAGATTGATTGTTCAGTGCTCCCCACATCACAAGCTGCCTGTATCTGCCTTTGCTAAAAAGTGTTGTGACCCACACAGGGGATGGTAGCCCATAGCTGAGCGCTAAAAATGTTATTCATTAAGAAAGAAATGTGACCAGCACAGAGACTGGTAACCCAAATTCAGTATTGAAGAATGCAATGTGAAGTATACAGAGGCTGGCAGCTTTCAAGGGAGTGACAAAGTGACTGCTAAGGAAATAAGCTAAGAGAAACAAGACATAATCTAAATAGATGCATAAGTGTATGCCCATGCACAGAGCAACTAGTTTAAAATATGTAGGTTGTAAGTGTCCCTGAGCTCTGAAGTAAAGTCCTGAAGGGCTGAAGTGATGTCTGAGTTGTTCCAAGAGGAAATAAGATGATGCAGTGAGTCTGCTGAATTGTTAATGCAGAATTGCATGGATGAAGGATCAAAGAGGATGGTGACCATGGAAATTGCTGGACATAGCTCTGAAGGAGCAGCTTGATGATGACCAGGGCAAACATTTGGCAATCTGTAGCTGCCAGGTACCAGCTCTGAGTTACATGTTGGAAATTTGTGTTGTATAACTTCTCAGGGAAGGGGAGAAGAATTGGAAGGAGCTGGCACTTCAGTCAGATGCCAATGCACAGAAATGCTCACTGCTCAAAGGTAAGATTCAGAATTTGCCATTTACAGTTTGATGGGAGAATCAGAAAACCTTTTCTCAATGTTGAGAATCTGATTTTGTTTTAAATGGTCCCTGTATTTTTCAACTTTTCAGGCATTGCTTACACAACACCAGGAAGGGCAAAAATCAGCCCAATATTCACAAATTAGTTACCAAGCTGACCTTGTAAAGAGGCACTTTCTGATCTTCATTTTCTGAGTTACTTTGGTGATGTTGATGCAAGTGTACAAATTAGGACTACTCTTTGATATGCTGGGTTTGTGACCTTAACAGGTGATGTTCATTTAAAGAGCTGTTGAAACTTTATGAAATATTTGCGTTAAATTGTGTGCATGGAAGTGCTGTCTTTGACATCCTGAGATTAAGATCTTCCCTTTTTATAATAATCACTGGCGGCTGGTGACATGGCTTGATTCAAGTTGTTTCCAAACATATTAAAGTTTCAGTCTCTTGAAGATAGGCATCAAGATGTCTGGCTATTCTTTGAGATTATTGGAGGTTGGATATTTGTGTAGCCTCTACACAAACATCATCATATCGCACACCAGTGGTGCTTCTATGCTTTCAATGAAAATTGGAACTAATTATTTTACAGCTTACTGGCAAAGAGGGAAATGGCTGGCATTATTTCTCAGAGATCAATGTTATTGACTTCCTGAGAGGCCAGAAGTTCCCTGTTACTGAGCAATTTACTGCTGTCAGTCTGCCCATGTTACACCAAAGGAAGTGAACTGCTCCAATGTCAAGGTAACTAAGATCATAGTTGTCTGAAGTTGATCTGCTGCTTCCCAAATTCCACAGAAATACATCCGTATCTCTCTTATAAACATGTGACCCCTTATACTAAGATTATGCCTAGGCTCTCCCACAAAGGGAAATAAATCTATGGATCTACCCTGTCAAGTTCCCTAAGAATCTTTTATGTTTTAATAAGGTCACCTCTCATTCTTCTAAACTCCAAATGAGTACAGACACAACCTACTCAACCTGTCCTCATAAGAAAATGCTTCCATGCCAGGGATGCTAATCTGAATAAGCCAATCTACATGAAGAATAAAATTATGCCTTCCCTGATGTGGTGCATTGTCTGAAGCTCAGATTCCAGCTACCCAACTCAGATCTGAAGATCTTTGAGCTGTAAATATTGATTGTAGACTTGTTCGCTGTGGGCCACAATGGTGTCCAGCAGCTCCTACATGCTCAGAGTGAAGGGATGAGCCTTTAGAGCTGAAATGAGTTGGAATTTCTTCAGCCAAGGGTGGTGAATCTGTGGAACTCATTGGCACAGAGGACAATGGAGACCAAGTCATTGAGTGTCTTTAAGACAGAGATAGATAGGTTCTCGGTTGTAAGGAATCAAAGGTTACAGAGAGAAGGCAGGAGAATGGGGTTGAGAAACATATCAGCCTTAATTGAATGGTGTAGCAGACTCAATGGGGTGAATAGCCATATGCTGATCCTCTATCTTATGGTTTTATGCTGCAGCTGTCACACATCTCACATTTTGCCATTACTATGGTACTGAATTGATTTATAACTTAATTACTGTAGGTTCTCTGCTCTTTACACTTTACTGTAATCAATATTTTGATAAAAGAAAATCACCAGTATCAAACTTATACTTAATCATTTAAGAAAAGAAAGAATAAAAATATTGGATACCTAAAGACAAACTGAAGATCTAACTTTCAGATTAAAAACTAGAAATATTCACCAATCCTACTCACCAAGGAACTTCTTTCAGTGCACATGCTGTGGTTCCCGAAATCTCTCTGCTGCTTGTCTCACTACAGGTTGGTCACTCAACCCAAGCCTATTATCCTCTCATTCTGGAACATTTCCTTCTTGCAGAAGAATTAGAATATTGACATTTAATAGGTATGTCAAAAAAGCTTCAATCCATTCATTAACAGATTAATGCCCTTGCTTTAATGATTAGTGTATCCATTAAAAGAAACAGATTAAATAATTTAAATCACATGCATTAAGGATCGGATGTTAATGTTGACAATTATATGGCAGGGCTGTATGTTTTGATGAGATAAACACTGTACAACTCAGTCTAAATGAGAAATTTTAAAAGCTTCCCCATGCTCTCCAACAAAATATTTATAAAGTACTTGTGAAGTCACGCAAAGCATCTTTCCAATAGAATGTGGGGCTGGGTTTTGGTTACCTATAGATACTCTTGGAGACCTAAATTTGGGAGGACTAGTGTTGACCCTGGGGTTATAGAGGACGGCGCTAAACTGCTTGTCTGTGGGGCTAGGTTCATGCATTGTTGTAGACCTGCTAAGGATGGCAGATTTCCTTCCCAAAAGGACATCAGTGAATCAAATTTTTTTTTTTGACAATCAACAGTAATTACATGGTCTCCATTAAAATGGTTTGTTTTAAATCAGAGATTCAATTCTCACCATCTGGTATAGTGGAACTTGAACCCATGTACCCAGACCATTAGCCCAGAGGAGGGGAGGGGGGGTGGGGTTGGTGAGGAGGGGCCTTCAAGTGGGTTACTGGTGACATAATCATTACACCACCACTTCCTTTTGCATAGTTCACAGGGAGGTTCATAACAGTGTCTTCTCCAGAACAGCCCACCTCCAGGGCAATGTGCACAAGGCATGTAGGAATGATCAGATAATAAAGGTCTTTTTCACCACCCGCCAAACCATATCTCAATGCTTGTTTCTAATTTCTGGCAATAAGGCATTCTGCCAAATGACTTTGGCAGTCTGTTCAAAGAAAAAATCTAACTGGATTGATTATCTCCATTTCCCACAGGGACATGAGGACATGACTTGCTGACAACAGCCTGATGGACTTGTGTTCAAAGATGTTTCTCTGCATAAGTGTCTCCATGAGGGACGGGTAGTGTGAGATGGACCAGCTACTCAGAGAGTATTGCGTTATTGTGGCCAGACCTACCAATCAATGAAGATGGAGATAGGTGAGTGAGGGGTAGCACTCACACAGCTGTTGGCCCAGAAGGAGTGCTGTAAAAGCACTTCTATAATCATAGATGTAAGGTGTCAGTAATCCATATTCTGAGGATAACTTCACTGGTGGTCATTTTGCAAGTGTTGGTATAAAATCATTTCTACATTCAGTTACCATTACAGGGAGGTAATCTAATCATACCCATGGACAATTATTATGGCAAATGTTTGACTTGAACATGGATATTTTAGAGGTGGGTAATTCTATGCAAGATTTTTAGCCATGCCTGCATGTTGTAATAAAGGAGAAGGGAAAGAACATTCATGAATAGATGTAAGTCTTTTCATGCCTGTGTTTACTTTTAAGAGCTAATGTAAGCTGGGTACACAAAAGCCCGACATGTCCTTCAGTACAAAATGGTGATTTCTCACTTCTGTGTCCTTCATCTTCAGTGACACAGAGGCATCTTAAAACCAAAGTGACATGATATCTATGGACACTTAGACAGATACTTTTGCTGTAGTACACTGGGGACCAAACTCTATGGATCTTGTGGTGTAGTCCAACGTTTTGTTTTAATGAGTTAAGAACAGAGTTATAACTTCCAATGTCACAGCCTAGACTTTATGTTCAAAACAGAATTTTTTAAAAAATCTACTTTTGTTCAGTAAGAGGGCTGATAGCTTTACGAATATACCTTAGATCTGTTTTCACAGCCATCAGAGAAGTTACAATAAATTGTATGAAGGCATATCCATTTCTAGTACTAATTTTTGATTCATTGGCTGGAAATAGGTATTGGATTTAATTACAAGGACAGTTTTTAGCAGAATTAAAGACACTGACTGAAAGTAAAAATGGCTGCCAAAATTCACAATTCTAAATAATCCATATTCCACTAAATTGGGCCAGTGATGCCGGGTCCATGTGGATCCCTCCAGAGATTAAATCTCTGGTAATGTGTAAAGAGGTTTCTTCGTGCTTTGTAAAAATGGTGATGTTCACAGTATTTAACTGTGAAAAAATGGAACTTTGCTTGAACAAAAATCTTTGGGTGGAATTTTTCCAGGCACTGAGCAACACGGGCATTGCAGAGAAAGTTGGGCAAATCATGTGAGACATGCAGAAAGGAAATTCTTGATGTCAAGAGAAAAATGTTCCATTTTCCAGCCAAGTGTTGAACAGTGAGTCAATATTCTCAGTAGTGAGTAGTGGGAGGCCTATTTACTTGTATTAGCATTAATGCCTCATTATTAGTCAATGTCATCCGACTTACATGCAGTTCACTCCTCTTCCAACAGCTGGATAGAAGCTCATTGGGAAAAATAAACAATAGACTGAGCAGTTTACTTTGGAGGACACCAGCACCTTCTCTTGACATGCTGCTGCACAGTTACTTTCTGTGTAGGGACAGATACCCATCTCATGGATTCAACCAGGCTGCATCTCGAGATCGCTTGCTCTCTTTAGGGCTCCCTCACATTGTGCCTGCTTGGATCATCACTGCATATTTGCCTTGCCTTGCCTTTTTGCACAATCCCCCCTTAGCCACAGCTTTTGGGTTCACAGTCCTTCTACCTTGCTTTGCTTTTTACTGCAAACACTTTTTAGTGCACCAGATGTGATCCTAGGATGGTGGACTGTCTTACGATGAGAGATTGGACAAACTGGGCCTGTATTCTCTAGTGTTTCAAAGAATGGGATGCAATCTCATTGAATCTTACAAAATACTTGAAGGGGATAGAATTGATTCAAGTACGATGTTTCACCTGGTCAGGGGGTTAGAACCAAGGAGTACAATTAACAAAATATGGGGAATACCACTTGGTTCTGAAATGAGGATTTATTTATTATTTTACTGAGGAGTCTGTGAATCTTTTGAATTCTCTACCACATAGGGATGTGAAGGCTCCTTCTTCCATTGAAAATGTTTAAAGTAAAGAAGAATAGATTACACATTACCAGTGGTGGGCAGGATTATGAGAGTGGTGAGGGCAAAAGGTGCTGAAATGTTCGATCAGCCATGATGGTACTGAATGGTGGGGTAGGTTGAATGGGCTAAATGACCTACTCCTGTTCCTATGTTCCTAAAAGCATCTCTGGATGTCGAAATACACCTCGCTAAACTTCACATTTTTTGACAAAGTTCACATCATTCAGACCGCTATAAGATTCCAACCACAGTATTGTGTGTAGGGACAGATACCCATCTCATGGACCATTTTAATTACTGTTACCATTACAACCATCAATTTATCATCAAATATTATGAAGTTATGAGAGTTTTATATTGTCAGTGGGCACAAAGGGATCAATTTGAATTTTCTAGCATTTAGATTTATTTATAAACGGAATAAACTTTAATCCCTTTCATCAGTGTCCTTGAAGTAGCCTATGATTTATCAGTATACAAGCTAATTGCCAGTGATTCCTGTGATCAAAATTAAGCTGATTGTTAACAAATACTATATTAGTTCCCAGGCATTAAAATTCTCCCTCTCCAAATCAAAACTTACTCACTAAACTCCAGCATTGCTACTAGAAATATTTCCGGTGTTCTTAAGGTGAGACCAACATATTTAGATTTCTCTAAATAGACAAAAAAATTACTTCTTACAAAGCAAGACAATTCCATTTGTGTCAATGTGGTGAATCATGTCTCTCCTGTAGAATGAGAGCTTGTGATTTTTTTTGAGTTGAGCATTTGTTAAAAACATCCATATGGAAGGCATCTGAGTAACAATAACTACACCTTTCTCAATTTAACTTGATCGACCAAACAAAAATTAACAGTATTCTAATTTTTGTTCCACATTTCATGAGTGCTAGATTTGCAGAGATAATCCATAACTTGAATCTGGTTTGCTTACTCTGTGAGGAATGGAAATTACCAACGGAATACATAAAAAGACATACCAATCCCAAAAGAAACAGTGCATATCCTTGTTTCCAAAATATGCACCCTTTTAAAAACACAATCCTGCCTGACATTCCCGATCAATACTAAGGCAGCCTTGTATTCAGAAGAGATTTCAACATAAATATTCTTCTGCCTTCTTTAGTAGGTGGGAAAAGATCCTTACATACTATTTCAAAGAAAATGCGAGATTCCTCCCTTTTTTGACCTGGCCAACATCTAATCCTCAACCATCATCATCTTAAATAAAAAGCAGACTATATGGTCATTTGCCATATTGTTTGGGGACCCGACCTGTTGATACTGCTTTTCATGCAGAACGACTACGTCTAGACTTCAAAATTCCCGACTCATTGTAAAGGGCTTTGGAATGTCCTGAGTTTGTGAAAGACCCAACATTAAACCAAGTCATTTTTTTAAAAGTCGATTTGCTTAATCAAATTTAAATGAAACATTTACATAAACTAAAAGAAAATTGTTCTGGGAAGAAGAGGGATACAGATCAAACTCAGCTAGGCAACAAAAGCTGCTACTCTGGAATTAAGAGGTCATCTGAGTAGAAATTAGCAGATAACTGCAGAAGCAATCTTCTTCAGTTATTCTAAGAATTAGAGAGCTATTAGGGACTGCATGTGACTGCTGAAGCATTCCTCATAAAAAATTAGATGTAGATTCACAGGTCATGACAATGATTCTAAGTGATCTCCTGGCATGAGCCTTTACTCCAGTGGATACTGCTCACTTACCAATAACACAGTGTGCTCCAATTTTCAAGATGAAATTGGCAAAGTTAATGCAAATATAGCTGGGAATTGAAAGCAAATACTCAGATTTCTAATATTAATGTTTATATTTATAATTTAATATTTAAGGTGATTGGAGGAAGGTATTGTTCTTGTCACATTAGCAATTGAGGTAGGTTCTTTACACAGAGAGTGGTAGGTGCGTGGAACGTGCTGCCAGCAGTGGAAGTGGAGTCAGATACATTAGGGACATTCAAGCGACTTTTGGACAGGCACGTGGATAATAGTAAAATGAAAGGTATATAGGGTAGTTTGATCTTAGAGTAGGATAAAAGGTCGACACAACATTGTGGGCCAAACAGCCTGTACTGTGCTGTACTGTTCTACGTTCTATGTTCTAATCATCCATTGATTGTCATTGATTGGTGGAAAGGGCTGGAGAAGACTGACTGACCTATTCCTGTAGGAAGGTTGCTCGAAAGGAACATTAGAGACATTGAACTTGACAGGGAATGGGTTATTATGTGTTCAACACGGCTTCTGGAAAGGAGGTCATGACTTACTACCCTGATTGAATTTTTTGAGGAAGTTACTGGATTAACAACTATACGTGCTCTGGGTGACATTATATGCATAGATTTAGGAAAAAACGTTTTAGGGATGATACGCAATAAGCTACTCAAGAGGCCTGTGGAATTAGTGAGCTGTCCTTGGGCAGGATAAAAAAGTGTCGGCATTCATGTAGATTGAAGGGTGTTACTTGTGCTGGGGGTTCTGTGTGGGGTCTGGTTACTAGAGGTACCCTGCAGAGATCAATTTTGGGCTCAATTTTGTTCTTCACAAACCTGATTAATAATTTGAACAAAGTCACTATAAGATTGCAGGTGATACAAAGATTCAAATAAAGGAAAGAAAAGCCAGTCTTATCTAAATGCATCTTGTGGGTGCCCAGGTGATAATCTTGCATTGAAGGCTTCATGCTACTATTCTGAGCTTAACACTATTGAGTGAGATAGTAATCTTTTTTATCCTGGTACACAGCTCATGATCAACGGCATGCACTACAACAAAAGCAAATAGAACACAAGCATGAATAAGAAGCACAATATTAACATTATAGAAGCGACTTATTGAGATTCCTTTGGAATTACACTAAGTGTTGGCTCCTTCATACAAAAGATGATATAGAGCCGATAGAAAAGTTTCAGAGGAAAACCAATAAATTGATGCTTAGTTTAAAAGATTCATAGTCACCACATATAATGTAAAGAGTTTTTTGGTATTGTAGAAAAAATTTAGAGTGATTTCACTTTGTCGTGAGTATAATTTCAAAGCAACAGCATAAAAACGGAGTTGACCATTCCTAATTCATGACCAATATTGCAGCTTATGCTATTTATGCCTGCCACTCAACACTATTATGTCCTGCATGAACTCTTCATGTAGTTTCTGCAGAACAGAATTATTTCTCCCTAATTATGCCAGGATTATTAACCCTACAGATTGAAAGCAACTTTCTGTCTGAAATGAAGAACAGCATGGAAAGCAGACACTCAGTATCTACAATGATAGCAGCTGCTGTCACCAAGGTAAGAACAGAATACAAATAAAAACACTCATAACTAACCATAAAATGTATTAGAAGCAGTGACTTCAAAGCTGCAATCTAATCTTGTTTTTGAACAAAGACTTTAAAATGATGAACAGTAATCCAGCCTGGGGATTAGTTGTTCTTTATTACTGCACAATAATAGTGTCCTATGCAAGACAAAAGAATATAAAGTGATGCTGCTTTTCAATGGGGAACAAAAAATAAGATTACTATGACAATATGGAAGCATTTTGGTGTTACTATTATTTGTCCTTTGAAAATCTTCCTTGTTAAAAAGACAGCTTTCCCCTATTGCAGCAATACTCCTGCAAAATAGATCCTCTGCAAAAACAGAACTGATTTGTGTAAATAAAAGTGATGAGCTGGAGGGGTAGATGTCCAAGTCAATGTTGTGCCAATAATAGGAGGTCTGGGTATTAAATATTCCTGGCCTGTTTTAAGAAAAAATGAGAAGGAAAGAAAGAAGGAGAGGCATTCGTATTTATTACAGAAAATATTCAAGGCTAGGATGCAGATGGGGTCAGATTTTCAAAGGCAGGACTTGAACCTAACACCTGGATCAAGTCTGGGTCCTAATCCAGCATCAGGAGTGTGCCACTCTGTCAATGGTAATTTTAAACGTGAATGAGCTAATTTGACGCGAAGTGATCAGGCAGCACACAAAAAGACCAAGAGGATAAAAATTGTACACAACAGTGGTCCTGGGCACCAAGTCGAAACACTGTCCTCCTCAACCGTTTACATTTTACAAAAAAACACAGAAGAAAAGAAAGATTATTTGGCCCAAATTGATGCTGACAGCTGTCATGTTAACATATATTAGACTGTTTGATTTTGTATGAAAAAGTACCCCATTCTGATCTGGACAGGCGCTTTATCAAGTTTGTTAAGATGCTTAAGGAGGACATTAATCAGCAGCATATGGAATTTCTATTCCCTCCGATCTGCTGACCGTTTGAAAATCCTTTTAACAGCCCTGATGGCGGCCATTCTGCAGGAATGTAACTTTAAAAACTTTTAATTGTTCTTGTCACATTAGCAATTGAAAATCCAATCCAAAATATCCCAGAGGGATCAAGGGCAGAAGTAATTTAGTCCAAGCTCAGAAGAAATAAATACAAATAACACTAATGGTTATACTCTATAGGCCATAGAGTAGTGAGAAAAATCATGCTGTATTTTCTAATGGCCAGGCAATCATTATTCCAGAGTAGTTGGAAATTGGGCATGGGGTCCCAACTGAATTCCCATTTTAACACACTCCAATAGAATTGTCTGGGGATTTGAAGATTCCACTGGGCAATTCCTTCAGCCAGGAACCTTCCACAAGTATCCATCGAAATCAGAGAATTTGGACAGTTGTGATAAAATTAAGTAAATACTGACTCAGGAAAAATTGGACTATTAAGCAAATCATCTAGCTCCTACGTAACTATTGAATTGACCCCTCATTTACCTCACACCCTCAACCACAACCCCAAGACCCTTACCTGATACCCACATCCTCCCTCCTGATCTGACACCCCTGCCCCACTGCAGACCTGTTTCACATTAACCAATTCTGGACCTTTCCCAATCTTACATACTCCCCTTTTTCTGCTCCTGACACCATTGCCCCCTTCCCCTGCTCTGGATGCCCCACACCTCATTTGCCTGCTCCCCTCTTCCCCCACTCCAAACCTATTGCACCGCAACCCACCATCCACATACCCCTGTGGCCTAACCCCAGATCCTCTCTCTGCTCCATCCCTCCCTCACTCTGGATTTGACAGCAGCTGTCAAATTGGCAGTCTGTGACCGTGAACCTTTAAAGTTCAGAATACAGCAGCTGACTGCTGTGAAAAGAAATCATTGACACCTCCCCACTGACAACTCTGCATTACTGAGGGAGCTTTCAGAATGGAAGTACCTTTTTTAAAGATCCCTGATTGGAATCTCATGTCAGAAATATGGAGCCCTTCCTTTTTGTAAAAAGGTATTTTTGAAGTGACGTGTATAAAGATCATAAGAGATAGAAAGTATCCCATTCAGCCTAGTGTGGGTAGCAAAGTGTTAAAGTTTAAAATGAAGTGGAACAACATGCTCAAACAGGAGAAACAGGCTTACCCTGTTATTCCCTACATTTTCCATGTCCGTTGCTCATTTACAATTTGGATGAAGATGGAGACTATGCAGATTGCACTTGGCAGAGTGAGTTGCAGTCTCAGGTTGGTAATCAAAAGCCCTTCAGAAAGCAACATGTCCCTTTTTTAATTTTACTTCTGTCAATCCCATCAGATCTGGACTTCAGAAATTCCCACTCAACTCTTCCACTTACATCTTCACGTCTCACATTACATTTGTTGGATATGTTTTTTAGGTACATGACATACCTGGACAATTTTCCACATTGACTGTTAGATGCCAGTGTTGTAGCTGTACTGGAACAGCTTGGCTAGGGGAGCAGCAAGTTCTGGAGCACAAGTCTTTCGTATTATTGCGAGAATGTTGTCAGGGCCCGTAGCCTCTGCAATATCCAGTGTCTCCAACTGTCACGTGAAATGAATCAAATTGGCTGAAGTCTGGCATCTGTGATGCTGGAGGCCATTGGAGAAGGCTGAGATGGATCATCCGCTCAGCACTTCAGGCTGAAGATTGCTTTGAAAACTTCAGCCTTATCTTTTGCTCTGATGTGCTGGGCTCCTCCATCATTGAGGATGGGGATATTTGTGGAGCCTCCTTCTCCAGTGAGTTGTTTACTTGTCCACCACCATTCACAATTGGATGTGGCAGAACTGTAGAGCTTAGATCTGATCCATTGGTCATGGGATCATTTAGCTCTGTCTATCACTTGCTCCTTAGGCTGTTTGGCGTGCACGTAGTCTCGTTTGGTAGCTTCACAATGTTGACACTTCATGACTGGTGCTGTTCCTGGCAAGCCCCACTGCACTCATTATTGAATCAGGGTTGATCCCCTGGCTTGATGGCTGAGTGGGGGAATATGCCAAGCCATAAGATTGTGCTGGAGTGCAATTTCGCTTCTGCTCATGACCCACAGCACCTGATGTATGCCCAGTCCTGAGTTGCTAGATCAGTTTGATCAGTCTGTCCAATTTAGCATGGTGATAGTGCCACACGTGATGGAGAGATGAATGATGCAGTAAAATGTATATTTATTTAATACTTTGACAAATTTCAGAAACATAACCAGGTTTTGTTTTGCTGTGTATAAAAATAAATTCACTCCAGTCTGAATAGTTGCTGATTATCTTTTCGGTCTGTTTTCCATCCCCTATTAACTATTTGTTTATTGCAGGCTGTTTCCCAGAGGAACATTTCTTACTGACAGGCCTGGATCACACTGTTGAACAGAACTAAATCAAGCTAAAACAGACTTGAAGAGGAAGTCACATTAAAAGCACTACGTTTGATTGATAGAGACTCATATAGATTACTTTTACAAAATACAGGTTAGTATCAATAAGTCTGTCAGCTTTCTTAGAGAATATGAAGCATTTGAAATCCTATATTATTGGTCCAAAGCTGGGCAGGCATCTTGTACAATAGCACACATAGGACCCCTTGAAACTCAAAGAAAAAATAATGGAACAGCTGATTTACTGCTACCCTACATTCTCCTTGGTCTTTGGCACTGCTCCACTGAAACTGCTAGAAAGTCATTATTATCGCTCCAATTTTTCCCCAGTTGAAATTAGTGGTGATGGACAGTTACTCTATTTCAGCCAGTCTTCACACTGCTGCTGCTGGAAATTAGAATTCCAGGCAGGATGATATCGACTTTACATCTTGATTAGATCACATTTAGTTTTGAACTCCTGGAGAATGTACTTCCTTACAGAGCACAAGTAAATATCAACGTTTAAGGCTAAGGTTTTCTCATAAAATTGTTTCAGCAAAATGCCCAAAGCTCAAAAAGTGTAATGTGTTAACAAATTATTAACGCTCATAAAACACCAGATGGCTAGTTTCATAAACTGCTGTATATTTAACGACACTGTAGAATTCAAACTAAAGTTTGCTTCAGTGAATATTATTTAATTCCCATTCTGCTTACACTGCTTTTTTGAAAAAAAGGGAATTTCAAGTTTACAGCTCAAGTGAACAGTGCGATATTCCATAAAACAAAACCAGATAGATAAAATGCAGCATTAGCAACATTCCTCCTTCAATTTTGTTTCTATAATTGTGGAAATGAAGTTGTTTAATGAAAATTAAAATCCAAAGTATATGTTTTGTTAAAATAATATAGCTGGAGATCATTCAATTTCCAATGTAGATGTGTGGATTCAGATCTTATATTTCAGTATTATTGGCATCAAAAAGGTCAAGTCCAGCTGAAGGAAACTAAAGATGGCATTTATTGGTTACTCTCCATAAAGCTAATCCCTTTATTGATCATTGTCTGCATTGACACATTTTGAATTAACATTATTATCATTGGTGCATATTCAAACCAACTATATTTTGAATGAATTAATGACCACTTAATGTTCAAGCACTAAAATTATGGCATTGGTTGCCATCTGGGTTTGGGTCTATGTTTAGGAAATGTCATAAAACCATCTTTGCTACTTGCTTCTCAAGGGGAAATCATTAGTTTCTAGTTGTATATATGAGTCAAATCTAATGCAATGTAATCTTATTTTGTTGCAGAGAAGTAATGGAGAAGTTATATTTTCATTTATTTCAGCTTGTTGAATCTGAAATAGGACAGCAACAGGAAGGGTAAGTGAGATTTGCAAAGAAATATTACATATTAGATAAGATAAAATTGATCATTCAGTAATAAATTCTGATTTATGCGTTGACCTCTACTGTACCTCTACTGATCAAAATGTCTGGAGCCAGGTAGGCAGGCTAGTCCTTCTGAGCTTATCATTTTTGTGTATCCCGTTCTCTCCTAACAGCCCACTGTAAAGTTTGGACCTTAAATACTTCCGATATCTCCACCTAATTCTGACTGGATATGAGTGCAAAACTGGTCAGCAGTTATCATTTCTAATCACAAAGACTACAAGAAATGTTGATACAGGAATTGGAGTTGGCCATTAAATTCATATTGGAAATAAATGGTCCTGAAGTTTTTCACAAAGCCAAGAACATGGTTGATGCTGTTCTGAATATTAGCGAACATGTTTTAATGAATGTAAAATTTTACAGCAAATATTTTTTCTGAGATAGCTATTAATTACTTCACCGCCAACACTGTATAAAAGAATCTATAATCCATATAATTTAACAGAGAATTTTTAAAAGCACTTTACTGATGTTTTAATGAACCACCAGCTGGTACTGCACTATTTTATGGATATCATAATCAGATGCTAAATCCTTTCATTAGCATTATTGATACATCACAATTTGCTGCTGTATCTAGTTTCTGAATGGTTGGTACTGTCCAATACAAGTGATGCTCTACAGCTTTCTAATGGCAAAGAAAAGAGCCACTGAAATGATTTACTCTCCATTATTATTGAAATAGATCAGATCCAGAAGGAACTTGGCAAAATGGATATCGACATGAGATTCCGTTTGTGGGAGAGACAAGAATTGTAGGAAAAAGTTTAAAAATAAGCAACCTATCATTCAAGACAGAGATAAAGAGGATTTCTTTTCTCTCAAAGGATTATCATCTGGTACAACTCTTTTTCAGAGAAAGGTCATTGTGTGTTTGTAAGGCAGTGTGATGATCCCATTGGATGGTAATATTGGATAATCCAAGAATGAAATCTGGCTTGATGATTGACAAGGCTACCAATGTTCTTTGACAAAAGAATTCAAATTTATTACACAAAAGAAGAAAGTAAAACAACTCTATACAAATGCAAGCAAGGCTGTGAATGTTTTTGAGTGTGTGGAAGCACAATCTGATGAGCACCTCACTATGACGCTCTCTGGTTGCTGTGGGAGAAACACCCCAGGTCACTGGCACTCGGAGGCCTGCTGGAGACCAGCTACCTGCTCCACCCCAGGCAGGAGGTTCTCCTGTGGTGTCACCAATAGGGCACTTCACCCAGATTCACAGGGAGGAACAGGAGCAGCAGACAGAGATGTGGGAGGCAATGCAGCGAGTCCTGTGACTGTCAGCTGCCTCCATAGGCAAGTTGGCGGCTGGCATGGAGAATCAGGCCTGGCACCCTCAGGGTCTGCTGGAGAGACACATACCTGCACTCCAGCATTTGTTGCAGGTGTGTCCTGCAGTGCAAGTCTTTGCTCCCTGAGCACCCTGCCACTGTATCAGGTACCATGATGGGCATAAGAAGCTGCCAGATTTTTTTTAAAAATTCATTCATCTGATGAGGGCATCACTAGCTAGGCCAGCATTTATGCCTGTCCCAGAGGGCAGTTAAGAGTTAACCACATTCATAGATCATAGAATCCTTACAGTGTACAAACAAGCCTTTTGGCCCAACAAGTCCACACCAACCTTCAGAGTATCCCACCCAGACCCATCCTCATATAACCCACCTAATCTGCACATCCCTGAACACTATGGGCAATTTAGCATGGCCAATCTATCTAGCCTGCACATCTTTGTACTGTGGGAGGAAACCAGAGCACCCAGAGGGAAACCCAGGCAGACACAGGGAGAATGCGCAAACTCCACACAGACAGTCATCCAAGGGTGGAATTGAACCCAGGCCCCTGGCACTGTGAGACAGCAGTGCTAACCACTGAGCCACCAAGCCACCCTGCACTGTGGGTGCTGTGGATCTGTAATTACATGTAGGCCAGACTAGGTAGGGACGGCAGTTTCCTTCCCTAAATGACATTAGTAAACCAGATTGGTTTTTCCAATAATCAACATCAGTAGATAATTTATTCCAGATTTTTACTGAATTCAAATGCCACCATCTGCTGGGCTGGCTTTGAACCCCAGTCCCCAGAATGTCAGTTGGGTCTCTGGATTAATAGTCCAGTGATAATACTATTAGCTCATCACACCCTCTGGAGACCAAAATTCATAGATGAGTGCTGTGCATAGCCTGTAGATCATGCCCTGAGTTGCAGTTTGATCAAACACAACATGAAAATCATTCAGTAGAAACAGAAAGCTGAATCCATCAGGTACCTGTTCTGGTTTCCATGTTGAGTTTTCTAGGCAACTGGCTTGTTCGGGGATTTCAATCAGGTAGAAAGTTGAATATTAATGACGAGAGTTGAACTATCATCAAGGCATTTAACAAACAACAAATCTTCTAAATTTGCAACTTGCTGCTGCCTAGTGAGAAATTCCCAAATACAAAGGATGGAGTAAGATTGCTCTGTGCCAAGATGCGCCTCATCGGACTTGTTGGCTGATTCTACCACACATTTCGCCCACAGCTCATGTGGCTGCGATCCCTACGGGATTCTGCTCTCCCTTTCTCTAAAGGTAAGGGAATGTGTGACTTCACAGTCCTGACTGGCTGCTATGGGAACCATTCTTAAAGCTAGTGTCTTGTTGTTATAATGGCGACCTTTAAAAATGTGGTTTTTCAGAATTCATAACACTGTCATGACGATGCTATATTGACAAGACCTTCCACAATTTCTGTTCGGGCGATGAATCGAGTCTGAAGGGATCTAACAAAAATAAAGCTGGTGCAGAAGCTAAATAATAATAGCATTGAGAGGTTCCTTCTGAAATGAAGTAAAATGAAAGACTCATCCTACTTGAACATTGAAGATAGAATGTCCATAAGAAATCACTCAATATTCTTTGAGTAAAGAATGACTTTTTTTATTTTTCATTGATTAAATTGATTTCTTTTATTTCTTAGTGAAATTTCTGCTTAACTATAATTTGCTTTTGATTGCAGAATACTTTACCACTGGTTCAAAGCAAAACAAATCTCAAATCAAGTAAGATTATTTATCATTTAGATGCTCTGTTATGAGGGAATTTAGTTTGAACAGACTATTATCTCTTGGTTAAGCCTGCTTCTGATATGCAGAAAATAGATTATCTTTGGTTTGAACAGAAGCAGATGGCATAAGGAGGTTGATTTCCTTATGGTTTCTACTATTCCACTGTCATACCACTGTAGGGTAAGTTTGTCAGTGGAGCAGGAGAGCCCAGAAGAAAATGGTGGCCATACTTTAAACAGGTTACACTTGCCTTGCCAAAATAAGGCACTACTATTACTACAACCCTTATATCAGGGCAACCAACATTGTATCTATCATTCAGTCTTGGAATATGAGTGCGACTGGCTAGATCAGGATTTATTATTCATTACTAATTGTCCTTGATTACTTGGTGAGTTGCTTCTTAAACTGAGGCAGTCCAAGTGCTGGTAGGAAGGAAGCTCCAGGAGTTTGACCCAATAACAATGAAGGATTAGTGATAAACATTCAAGTCAAGGTGGTAGGTGGCTTTAAGGAGAAATTGCAAAGAGTGCTGTTCTTACGCATGTTACCCTTGCCCTTTGAGGTTGTAGAAGGTGTGGGTTTGGAAGATGCCATCTAAGGACTTTGGTGAATTGCTGCTATGCATCTTGTAGAAGGTACATACTGCTGCCAGTGTATTCTATTGAATTTTTGCCTCTATTAAGGTTCCTCTGCCTGGTCTTTTAAAACTCCAGGCAGGCCCATAAGATTCCAATCACTGTGTGAGTGAGTTTTTAAAAAATATTGTCCAACTGACATGTGCATCACTATCTGGCCAGCATTTATTGCCCATTCCTAACCCAAGTTAAGAGTTAACTACATTACTGTGGGTCCAGAGTCACATCGAGTCATATAGTCATACAGCGCAGAAACAGACTCTTCGGTCCAATCAATCCATGCTGAACATTATCCCAAACTGAACCATTCCCACTTTCCTGTTCCTGGGCCATATCCCTCCAAACTTTTCCTATTCATGTATCCATCCAAATGTCTTTTAAATGTTGTAATTGTACCCGCATCCATCACTGCCTCAGCAAGTTCATTCCACATGAGAACCACCCTCTGTGTAAAAGACTTGCCTCTTATGTCTTTTTTAAAAATTTTCCCCCTAGTCTTGAAATTCCGCATCTTAGGGAAAGACAACTACCACCAACTCTATATTTATATCTCATTATTTTATAGACTTCTATAAGGTCACCTCTCAACCTCCTTCGCTCCAGTGAAAAATGTCCCGGCCTATCTTGCCTTTCTTTATAACTCCAGCCTTCCGTATTTGGCAACATCCTGGTAAATCTCTTCTGAACCCTCTCCAGCCTAATAATATTCTTCCTATAACTGGGCAACCAGAACTGGACACGGTATTCCAGAAAAGGCCTCAACAATGTCCTGTACAATCTCAACATAATGTCCCAACTCCCCTACTCAAAGGACTGAGCAATGAAGTCAAGCACGCCAAATGCCTTTTTAACCATCCAGTCTACATGTGAGCAAACTTTAAAGAATTATGTACCTGAAGCCCTAGGTCTCTCTGATCTACAGCACTACCCAAGGCCCTACCATTAATTGTATCAGCCCTACCGTTGTTTGTTGTAGCAAAATACAATACCTCGCATCTACCGAGATTGAACTCAATCTGCCACTTTTCAGCCCATTGACCCATTTGATCAAGATCCCTTTGTAACCTTAGAAAACCTTCTTCACTGTCTACAATGCCACCAATTTTGGTGTCATCTGCAAACTTACTAACCATACCTTCTATATTGTCATCCAAATCATTTATATAAATGACAGAGAAAAGAGGACCCAGAACCGATCCCTATGAAACACCACTGTCACAGGCCTCCAGTCCGAAAAGCACCCTCCACCATTACTCTGTCTTTTGCCATTAAGCCAGCCATGTATCCAATTGGCAAGCTCACCCTGAATCCCATGTGACCTAACTTTACTAAATAGTCTACCATGCGGAACCTTGTTGCAGACTTTACTAAAATCCAAATAAACAATGTCTACTGCTCTGCCCTCATCAATCTTTTTGGTAACTTCCTTAAAAAACTTAATCAAGTTTGTGTGACATGATTTTCCTTGCACAAAACCATGCTGAAAATACCTAATCAATTTTTGCCTTTCTAAATGTCCGTAAATCCTAACTTTTATGATCTCCTCCAACAATTTACCCACAACTGAAGTCAGACTCACAGGTCTATAGTTCCCCGATTTCTCCTTATAACCTTTCTTAAACAAAGGTACAACACTAGCTGCCCTCCAGTAATCAGGCACCTCACCCTTAGTTATAGATAATGCAAATATTTCTGCAAGGGGTCTTGCAATTTCCTTTCTTGCTTCGCATAACATTCTGGGATACATTATATCAGGTCCCAGAGATTTATCCACCTTTATATTCTCTAAGACATCCCGAACTTCCTCTTCTGTAATGTGAACTGTTTTTAAAACGTCAAAATTTATTTCTCTGCATTCTCTGGACTCCATTTCTTTCTGCACAGTAAAAACTGACAGGAAATATTCATTTAGTATTTCTCCTATCTCCTGGGGTTCAACACAAAGATGACCTCCCTCATCTTTAAGAGGCCCAACCCTCTCTCTAGTTACCCTCTTGCTCTTAATGTATTTGTAGAATCTCTTTAGATTATCCTTAACCTTATCTGCCAATGCTATACATGAAGACCAGACTAAACAAGAATGGTGGATTCATCCCGTAAAGGCTATAATTGAACTGGATGTATTTTGTTCCTGACAATCATTACTGGGATTTAATTCCAGACTTTTACTGAATTGAAATTTCGCAATCTGTTATGGCAGGATTTGAACCTGGATCTCTAGAATGTTATGAATGCCCCTGGATTAATAGTCTTGCAATAATGCCACTAGGTTATTGCCTCCCTGCTACCTTAGTGAGTGAGTGCCAATGTGTGAATTAAAGGTGAGTGAGGGTGTGTGAGTGAGTTGATGTTGATTGTGGAGGATTCAGTGGTGGTAATGCCATTGAATGTTGAGAAACAATGGTTAAATTGTCTTTCAATGGAGATGGTCATTGCCTGGCATTTGTGTGGCACAAATGTTATTTGTCACTTTTTAGTCCAAACCTGTATATTTTCCCGGTTTTGCTGCATTTTGATGTGAACTGCTTAATAGCTGAGAAGTTGTGAATATTCTGCAATTATCAGTGAGCATTCCTACTTCTGACCTTATGGATCATGCTGACTATTCCAGATTACCTTAAGTTATTTTTTAAGTACACAGTTATTATCTCTTTGGTTATCAATTTTAACACTTTTCCATGACAGACATCAAGCTGATTTATGCATCCAGCATCACATCACTACCTTGTTTTAGGAACCTAGGATGCATTTCATCAGGACCCGGAGACTTTCAGCTTGTAGATCCATCAGTTTGCTGAGTACCACTTCCCTGGTCATTGTAATGTAACTAACTGCCTTTTCTTCCTTCCACCTCCCAATTTACAGCTATTACTGGAATGATGTTTTGTATCCTCTATAGTGAAGACAGAAGAAAAATATTTATTCATTTCATATTTTCTGGTATTCACTCCTTAGTTTTACAATCACCTTACCTATTTACTCTTTTCCTCTTTCAATACCTGTGGAAACTGAGGCTATCCATTGTTACAGATCTGGCTAGCTTTTTCTCTTACTCTATTTTGTTTCTCCTGACTAATGTTTTGGGCTTTCTTTACCATTCTTTATATTCTGATGAACCATCTGACCTGTTAATTACCTTTGCACAGTTATATGCTTTTTGTAGTTTGATGCTTTCATTAAGTTCTTTCACAAGCCACAGGTCCTACCTTGGAGCTTATCTTTAAAACAGGACTGTACATGTTCTAAGTATTCTGAAATATCCTCTTAAATATCTGCCAATTTTGCTCTATTGATTTATCTCCTAGCCTAGAATGCCAGTTCATTTCAGTTAGCTTAACTTTCATGGTCACAAAGTTGTCCTTATTTAAACTTAAAATGCTAATCTTAGATACACTCCTCACCCTTTCAAACGGGGTTTTGAATTCACTCATGTTTTGGTTGCTGCTATCAAGAAGTGTCTTTACGCTGGGGTCATAATTAATCCTGTTTCATTACACTATACCAGGTCTAATATAACCTACACTCTCATTAGCTCTAGAATGTACTGCTCTAAGCATCGCGAAGGCATTCTATGAAGTCATCATCCAGATTACCGTTACCAATCTGATTTTTCTCATTTGTAAGAAGATTAAAATCACCCATGATTATTGCTGTCATTTTCTGACAAACACCCAATTTTTTTTTAGTATACCGTGCTTAGTTTCACATTTTGGATACTGTAACAGAGCCTGTAGACCATTCCCAAAAGTGACTTTTAGAATCCCTACCATGTGGAAACAGGCCCTTTGGCCCAACTGACCCTCAGAACATCCTGCCCAGACCCATCCCCCTATAACCCACCTAACCTACACATCCCTGAACACTATGGACAATTTTAGCATGGCCAATCCACCTAGCCTACACATCTTTGGAGCACCTGGAGGAAACCCGAGCAGACACAGGGAGAATATGCTAACTCCACACAGACAGTTACCCAAGGGTGGAATTGAACCTGAGTCCCTGTTGTTGTCAGGCAGCAGTGCTAACCACTGAGCCACCGTGACTTCTTTCCCCTACTCTTCCTCACCTCTACCTAAACAAATTCTAATCCTGATCTTTTGAACCAAAGTCTAACTGCACTCAAGGTACCAATGGTTTGTTTGCTGAATTTGGTGATGGTACAAAGGTAGGTAGGAAGGTAAGTTATGAAGTGGTCATAAGGAATCTGCAAAGGGATATAGATGTGTTATCAATTAACAAATGGGATATTAGTGAATGGGCAGTGGCTTGGTAGACGGAGTATTATGGGAGAAAATGTGAACCTGTGCAGCTTGACAAGAAGTATAGGAAGATGCAATATTATTTAATTGGAGTGAAGTTGCAGAACTCTGAGGTATAAAGAGATTTGGATATGTTGATACATGAATCACAACAAGTTAGTATGCGGACACAGCAAGCAATTAGGGAGGCAAATGGAATGTTGCTGTTTGTTGCAAGGGGAATGGAATGTAAAAGTAAAGATAGCTTAACCTAATTTTGTTTAGACCCTCTCCCTGATCCTTTGTTAATTTCTTTGGGACTTCCGGCAAGTTATCCTTTTCTGCTATGAATACTGAAGCAAAATAATCATTCAGCATGTCTGCCATATCCCCATGGTCATTGGCAATATCCCCACTGAGAGTTCAGTGGGCCAATAGTATTCCTAACTAGCCACTTTCCTTTTATGTAGCTATAAAATTACTTATTGCTTTTTATGTCCCTTTCAAGTTTCACTTCATAATCCCTTTTAGCTACTGTCATAGCCGCTTTGTGACCCTTTGTTGGACTTAGTATTTATCCCATTCTGTATGATCTGTGCTGTTCTTTGCATTTTATAAGTCCCTTCTTTTAATTTTATGCAGTCCCTTACTTCCTTAGATGTCCATGGCTTTTATTTTTAACGTGAAGTGGAGCTTTCCTTCTCATGGGTAGAAATTGATTTTGAATAGCATTGAGAGTTTTTTTTGCACACCCTCCACTGTTCCTCGGTTGTTTTACCTATTAGCAGAGCTCCCAGTTTACTGTGGAAAGTCTATACAACATTCCATTAGAATCTGCCTTGCCTAAGTCCAAAATTCTAGTATCCAATCCTCACGTATTTCTTATAAATGCTGAAACTCGATCATGTTATGAATGATCACCATTTGACAAATGCTGATGAACAGCTAGTGACTTCCTACCAGCTGGCTTGCACCCTTTAATGGCATTTCTGTCTCTGACATTTTGGAGATGATTTCTTTCAATGACATCCTGACTTTTTAGTCTTCCATCTCCTTGACTGTGTGTTAACAGATTCAACTGCATGCAGCCTTCCAATTTAATTTTTATTTTGAAAAAGAATCTCTTCTCTCTTCGACACTTAATAAAATAAAATGCAAGACATGCAAGTAACCTTTGGGAAAGTGCCAAAACAACCAAATGCAGCCCTGTGACATTAACGAGATTCTAGTTGGAACAGAAGAAAACAATTAAACTAAACCATGAAATTCAATCGAATGCAACAAAGTAGTAACATTTCTCACCATTACCATATTAAAAATCCTACAGTGATTGAAACTGGCTTGAGTTTGCCTTTGTAGACCCTACAATATTGAGATATTGCCTGCTCCCTGCATTAAGCCTTTTTAAAGTATGGTACAAGAGCTTTGATAATTCAAGATGTCACTTGTGTATTTGTGAATAAACACTAGCGATTAAAAACATTAGGCCAGTCCCTCCTAAGGTCACAAACGTAAATTGACCATCATCGGAATACTCCTTCGCATTCTAAACCCACAAATGCAAAAGGATGGGAACGTTTAAATATATCAGTATTTATACTTTATTTATTTCATCACTTCTTTTTCTAGTCTATTTCATTTACTAATGAATCTGTTATTCAAAATACAAAGATTGAAAGATCTGTAAAACAAATGAATTGATGTTTGTATAAGTAAAACAACAGGGACATATTTCTGTCTATGCCAAACCTATTCAATGGAAATGTTTCTTTCAGTATGCGTCTGTCACTTTTAATGTGTCATAAGAATATAAGAAACAGGAGCAGGATTAGGCCAAGCCTACTCTATCAATCAGTAAGATCATGGCTGAACTTCTTTATCAATTCCACTTTCTCGCCTTATCCCAAATTCCTTGAGGACCCAGACATCAATTGGTTTTAGTCATGAACATGTTCAATGCCTTAGAATTCGCGGTTCATAAACTGTTAAGCGGAGAATTTTCTCGTCATCTCAATCCGCAATGGGTAAGACCTTATCCCAGGACTACATTCCGTAGTTCTGGATTCTCCACGTAGTAGCAACATCTCAGCTGTGACCATGTCAGACTCTCTAAGAATTTCATATGTTTCAATGAGATTGCCTTAATTTTTCTAAACTCCTGAGGATACAGGCTATTTATAGTCAACCTCTCCTTTTACTACGATATTTTCGTCCCAGGAATTAAACTAATGAACTTGCATAGCATCTCCTTGAAGACAAGTATATACTTCCTTAGTTAAGGAGACTAAAACTGTGTAGAGGTATGATCCCACCAAAGTCCTGTATAATTTCATACAAACATACAAATTAAGACCCTAATCTTGTTTTATGCAACTATCTTTCTGAGTTCCCTGGATTCAGCAGTTATAACTCTGGACTGGAAAATTGCTCTGCTCTTTGAGAAGGATCATAGAAGGAAACAAGGAATTACAGACCTCTTAGTCTAACATCTGTAGTGGGGAAGTTGTTGGAGTCTATACCTGAGGATAGGGTAACTGATCACGTGCAACACTGCAGTTAATCAGGGAGAGTCAGCATAGATTCATGAAGGATAGGTCGTGCCTGACAAACCTTAGAGTTTTTTTTTGATGAGGTGACAAAGATGGTGTACAGAGATTAAGTCAATGGATTTAGTTTGTATAAGTCGCATACAAGAGACTGTCTGCTAAGGTGGAAGCCCATGGAATTGAGGGCAACTTACTGACATGGATAAGACATTGGTTGAGTAGCAGGAAACAGAGAGTTGGAATAATGAGTCAGTATTCAAACTGGCAGGACATGACTAGTGGTGCCCCACAGGGATCTGTGTTGGGCCTCAATTATTAACAATATCCTTTAACATCTTGGATAATGCATAAAAATTCAATATCCAAAATTGAGCAACTTGTAAGCAGAGTTGGCAACAGCATAAAATTCTATTGTGAACCAGGCCAATCCCCTTAAAACATGTCAAGGAGATTGCCTAGACACTAACTTTTTCTTATTTTAAAGGCAAGTACCAGGCATTACATTCCCAATGTAATTAGATTGGTCAAACTATCAGACTTGAAGCAAATTATACTTTATTCATACTCTAGATCATAGAATGCCTACAGTGTGGAAACAGGCCCTTCAGCCCAACAAGTCCACACTCAGAGCATCCCACCCAGACCCGTCTCCCTAACTTCCACATCCCTGAACACTGTGGGCAATTAAGCATAGCCAATCCACCTAGCCTGCACATCTTTGGACTTTGGGAGGAAACCAGAGCACCCAATGGAAACCCATGCAGAAATGGGGAAAATGTGCAAACTTTACACAGCCAGTCATCCAAGGGTGGAATCAAACCAGGATTCCTGGCACTGTGAGGCTAACCACTGAGCCACAGTGCCACCCCATTATATAAAGGGGGCACACAAATTTCAACTTTGGACCTCTTGATCTGCAGTCAAATGCTCTACCACTGAGCTATAGCCCCTTGCACACACTATAGTTAGAACAAAATAAAAATAACAGAAAAGAATTTGGCTAACTGTAACTCTATTGAAAGACTTAACAAGATAATAAGCTGTTCATTAACTGTTACAATATAGTAACATCCCATAAACACACCCTTGGCAAAGGCAAATTCAGTAACATACGTTGCCTCACATGCAATTCTAGCAGCAGGAAGAGAAGCCAAGATTTTAGTTGTAGCAAAGCAAGAGATATATAGCAGCTTTCACAACCCCAACAGCTACTGAAAGCTGAAACTAAAATCCTGGTTCTGTGGGAGTTCGACCCCACCCATTCAGGCTGCTTCTATTTTTCCAACTTTATAAAAGGCTTCACAGCTGTTTACTTTATTGGCTTGGAGCAGACCACTCGACACCTCTATCTCAACCTCTCTTCATTTAAAAACAAGACCAGGACAAAATATACCTCTTGAAGCCATAGTATCATTACAATTGCAATTTGATAATCAGTGGTTAGGGGAATGGGCAAAGCTGTGGTAGATGGATTTGAATATAAGCATGTGTGAGGTTATCCATTTCATACTGCAAAAGGATAGATGAGGGTATTTTTTTAGAAGGCACAAAGTTAAATACAGTGGATGTCCAATGAGATTTGGGACTTCAGGTTCATAGCTCTTTAAACTGTCATGAACAGGTGCAGAAAGTAGTCAAGAAGGCTAATGGAATGCTGGCCTTCATATTGAAAGGGCTGGAGAATGGGGATGTGAACATTAGGCTGGAGTTATACAAACCCATGTTAGAATCCAAATAGAATACTGGAGCAGATCTGGGCACCCAACCTCAGGAAGGATATTTTGGTCCAGGAGGAGTTCAATGCAGGTGTACAAGAATGAAACCAGCAAGCCAGGGGTTAAATTTTGAGGAGAGATTAGGCAAATTAGGTCTTTATTCCCCAGACTTTAGAAGGTTAAGGGGTGATCTAATCGAGGTCTTCAGGATATTAACAGGGAAAGACAGGATAGATAAAAATATACTATTTCCGCTGGTTGAAGATTATAGAACTAGGGAGCATAATCTAAGAATTAGGGCCAGGCCATTCAGAAGAGATGTTAGAAAGCACTTCTAAATGCAAAGGATAGTGCAAGTTTGGAAATCTCTTCCTCAAATGGCGGTAGATGCAAACCTAGTTGTTAAATTTAAATCTGGGATAGACAATTTTTTTTATTAAGCAAGGCTATCAAGGAATATGAACCGCAGGTAGGTATATGGACTTTGGCCACGGATCAACCATGATCTTATTGAATGGAAGAGCTGGCTCGAGGGACTGAATGGCTTACTCCTGTTCCGATGTTCCTAGATTCACTGTTGCAATACTGATGCAACTTCTGGAATCCTAATCCTATAAGGGAATGTAAGTCTCTTGGAGAAATTCCAATCAAAGCGTTATCTTCTATGAGTATCAAATCTAAGAAGGAGAACCTTGTAGAGAACCTGCTCCCTCAATTATTGATACATCCTTCTTTTGGTTTTGCTTTAGAACAAAGGGAAATGTAGAGAAGGAAGACAAACATCCACTTCCTCACAGTACATGTTGACAACTGTACCAACTCACCAAATCTCTGAAATTAGTGTTACATTCAATGTTTAGTGAAGTATTCTTGAGGTCACTTGTGCTTGTGATTCACTGTGTTGTCGTGGTACAGTTCATTTTGTTTTTCTTCTGGTACCTTGTACAACGCTGGTGTGTTTGTTACAGACTGGCACTCTGACATTT
This sequence comes from Ginglymostoma cirratum, assembly GCA_024137785.1. Taxonomy (NCBI): domain Eukaryota; kingdom Metazoa; phylum Chordata; class Chondrichthyes; order Orectolobiformes; family Ginglymostomatidae; genus Ginglymostoma; species Ginglymostoma cirratum. Next base: position 17,934,496 of record JAHRHZ010000084.1, on the reverse strand, counting down.
GAGCAAAGGGATGATTTTGGTAAAATTCCATTCACAGCACTTATCAGTCAACATCCATACTCGTAAATTCAGAAATACACACACTGCACTGAGATGAGACGCGAGATAGTGTAATGATTCCTTTCATTTTTGCATGAATGGATTCTATTCAATATCTGTAAGGTATAGTCAAGGCACATATTGGAGTCATCAAAGCCAAAGTAATTGGCAAATATGTAATTTGTTTTATTTGTTTACCTTCAATGGGTTTCCTCATTCCCTGCTTGCCAGTCAAAAGGGCTATTTTTATTGTTGTCACATTTTTCACATTATGAAAGTATTAATCCATTTTCTAATCAGTTCATTGGATGGCGAACCTTGTGTTGAACAAGCTGTGGCTGTTGTCCAGTTGCCAATGTGGCAATGTGAGCAAGCTTTTAGATTGGGTGCGAGCCATGCAGCAGTTGTGTGATATTCTCCCCGGAACTCTCCGACACCGGATCAATTTGGCACACTGTGGATCTGTCAGCCTGGCTGGAAGATCAGAACAGGAGCATCAGGCATCCTGTTCACTCTGGGAGCTGGCTCTGAGGGAGCTGGATGAGTGTCAAAGACTTTCCACGTGTAAATAACGGGTGACTTGGTGACTGGGTATCGGCCTCTGTGGAGTTATTTCAATTCTAGTCACAGCATTTATCAGTCGACATCTATTCTCATTGCCTTCTTTTGCCAACACTCCTGTTCTCAAGGCTAAAGCATTTGACATCTACTGTTCTGATTAACTTAGTTTATTTACTTTACGGTCAGTTTCCTTCTACACCTGCATGTACTGTGAATGCTGTTTCAGTGAGTGTATAATGAGATTTTACAGTATTTTTCTCAGTTGATAGCCTCCAGTTTCCAATCATTACACCTAGATTTCGTACAATTTGTTTTTCAATAGGTGTCAAGAGATGCTTCCTTTACTTGTTAAGGTGAAAAACATTGTGTATTACGACTCGGCGTTGAACCTTCACAAAAGTTGCTTCAGTTTCATGAAAAACAGATTACTTGTCTGATAACATTTTAGTGTTGCTATTTTGTTCAAAAACTTGCTTACCCCAACGCAAATAATTCTTCCATAAAAAGCGCTGATGTAGAATCACAGAGAAATATCATTGTCCCCTCCCCGCCACCATACATAGTTCTGACAGATATTTCTAGATCCATGCAGGTTGAAGTTGATCTTAAGTTTTACTGCAATAATTGGCCAAACTAAGGTCCTGGAATCTTTATAAATGATCATTTAGTTAGAAAGTTAGGAAAATATTGTGGATCAGCTATCTGTTGAAAACAGATGAATAGTTTCTCTGATTTCCAGTTACAAATTACATCCTTCAATTTAATTAAGTCTAATCTGTAATCTATTTTGAATCCTATAGGCTCTGTATGACAATTACTGAAGAAAGCAAAAACTGAAAAAAGACATTGTAAATTAAGTCCGAGAACCTCAAAGACATGTGCAAAGGTCATGATTATCATAACCTCATGGCATGGAAACATGCCATTTGGCCCATTGAGCCCACACCAAGCCTTCCGAAGAACATCCCACCCAGACTCTCCCTATCCCTGTAACCCCACCTTTCCCATGGCTAATCCACCTAGCTTGCATACCTTTGGATTGTGGGAAGAAATCAGAGCACCCGGATGAAACCCACGCAGACACAAGGAGAATGTGCAAACTCCACACAGACAGTCACTCAGGGTTGGAATTAAACCCAGGAGCTTGTCACTGTAAGGCAGCAGTGCTAACCATTAAGCCACCGTACCATTAGTCAGTGACTAACCATCACCCATTCATTGTAAGGCAGACGATACACCAACTTTGAGCTGCCTACCCATCTGAATGATTGCTGAATACAGCCAACGCTAGCCACACGGCTCATTGACTGACTGCATCACCAGGAGGTCCAATATTGTGCTTTTCTAGCGTCACTTAGTGACCCCGCTCTGCTAATAAAGTGTAACAAGGCTGAAACAAGTGTTGAGAGTTGTGCAAGAAAGGGTTCAGATCTAGGAAACAGTGCGAAATGGGTCTAAATGGGAGAGGGCAGCCTCCAAAGTTTATGAATGCTATAATAGAGGTCTTGATGGAGGAGGTGGGAAAGTGGTCATAAACTCATCATAGAATCCTCACAGTGTGGAAACAGGCCCTTGGGCCCAACAAGTCCACACTGACCCTCAGTACATCCCAACCAGACCCATCCCCTTAATCTACACATCTCTGAACACTATGGGCAATTTAGCATGGCCAATCCACCTCATCTACACATCTTTGGATTGTGGGAGGAAACCCATGCAGACACAGGGAGAATGTGTATACTCCACATAGACAGGCACCCCAATGGTGGAATCAAACCCGGGCTCCTGGTGCTGTGAGGCAGCAGTGCTAACCACTGAGCCACCATGCCACCCTGGTACACACTCTCTCAATCCACAGAAGGTCACGAAATCCTGCAGACAGACAGTGAAAAGGAAGTTGAATGTTAATTCCAAAAGTCATGAACCAGGACCTGGGTGCAGTATTGCAAGAATTTCAATGACTTCATATGAGTCATCAGATCAGTGAATGTACCTTTATTAGTTACATTCTACTAACTGTACCACTAGCCTCACATATTGCCCAAATCACCACAGAATTCTCATTTATCTACCGCCAATTCCAATAATGAGGATTGATATCTGGTGTTTATATTTTTCATTCTCACACACTTAAAACTGCCGCATGGCTCACCCCTAATCTTAAACTTGTTTGTATAGCCACATTGGCAACTGCATCAAACAATGTGCACCACATTTCCTGAGAGGCTTCCCTCTGCACACAAACAGAGGCAGCAAATGCAAGGCCTGGCTAATGAAATATCCATGGATCTAGAAGGAGTTTATTACAGCTAACTAACACATTCAAAGAGATAGCATTTCTGAAGAAGGGTCTAGGCCCAAAATGTCAGCCTTTCTGCTCCTCTGATGCTGCTTGGCCTGCTGTGTTCATTCAACTCTACACCTTGTTATCTCTATAACACATTCAAAGGCACATCAGTGTCTGGACTCCTATTAAGCTATTCAGTTACAAAAAGCAGGGTGCTTTCAACAGCCTGTCATGCTTTAAGTGGTCTGAGTCAAACAGGAGTCTGAGGTCTTTATATTTGCAGTGATGTCATAAGAATGGTATATTGATTATGAGACAGAACACAACATTCCCCTTTTTCCGAAGACAACAAATTATCCCAAACAGATTCACGTGACACACCTTGTCAATTTGATAGTTGTGCAAGCAGGTAAAACAGCATTTACAATACTAACATTTCAAGCTTCAATATAATGCTTTGGAAATCCATGGTTTAACCTTAAAAATGCTAGATTGTACCTTTAAGCCAGTGTATATTAAATGTGATCCTTTCATACCGGCAAGTTTCTGCAGATGTTGTTCTAAGGGAGACTGATACTTATAAGAGATAGCAAGAACTGCAGATGCTGGAGTCGGAGATAACACAGCGTGGAGCTCAAGGAACAGCGCAGGCCAGGCAGCATCAGAGGAGCAGGGAAGTTGGTGTTTTGGGTCAGGGTCCTTCTGAAGACTTCAATTTGTTTTTCAAAGGTCTACCACCAGGATCTTGGAGACAATTAAATACAACAACCATGATATGAGCTTTGCTTTTAGCACTATATCTTACCTGATGAAGCAATGTTTATGCTATCCTTTACAACATAAGAAACTAAGCATGGGTAATGTGGTACTGAAGAATCCAAGTTATGTTTAATTACACTCACTAATAAATGCAAACATTGCATTCACAGCATTTACATTCATAAGTGTCTAGGATCTTATTAAGATATTAGTTATAAAGAGCAGTGTGCTTTCAATAGCATGTCATGCTTCAGGTGATTCAGTTAACATGAAATCTGAGATCTTTATATCATCAGTGTACAACCTATGATGCAGGGATTACATCATGAACATGTCTTTTAAATGTTTTCATACTGTGTCTCATCAATGTATACATATATATACGGTGTCTTTTAAAGATATACTGATTTAGAGACATAACACAACCATACTAGTGATGACCATTGCTGACACAGTGGAAAACAAATCTATTCCTCCTTCTCATCTTCCACTTCCTCATCATCCCATATCCTTTTTGTGATTTACAAGCTACAGATGAACATTCACCCTGAAACTCACACCAATACCACAATTTTATCCCTCGGCAACTGAACTTCCAGATATCATTCCAGTTGACCCACAAACAGAATGATGATGAAGACATAGCCTCGTCACTTGATTTTGTATTCAGAACTGTCAGCTCAAGTATGTACCTATCTTAAAGGAAAGATTTCAGGCAAGATCTGCATGTAGTGAAACATTGGGCATGAGTGGGCTGCAGCTAACATAGGGATGAGGAGACCAAGGATTGCAGCTCATCAGAGGATGAGGTTGCATAGGGGTTCTGCTGCCCAGAATTCAGATGAGCACTTTGGTAGGAAAAACTGCAGAAAGCTGCAGATAGAACAGAGTTGTTTGGAAATCCTGATCGATGAATCACAAAATAGCTTGCATCCAAGTTCAAGTCAACACCATTAGGAGCTGGTGGGACACAACAGGTCTGGCAGCATTTGAGGAGCAGAAAAGCTGACTTTTTGGGTCGGGACCCCCAAGTTCAACAGATATTAGAGAAGGCAATTGGAATGTTGGTCTTTATTTCAAAGGGAATAGAGTAAAAATGGAGGGAGATGTAGGAAATGTTGCTAAAATTATACAAGGCACTAGTCAGACTACAGTTGGACTACTGTGAACAGTTTTGAAGCTCTTATCCAAGGAAAGATATTCTGGCTTTGGAAGCAGTGAGAGAAGTTTCACTATTCTGACTCTGGGTATAGGGGGGATTATCTTATAAAGAAGGATTGAGTAGGTTTGGCAGGTACACACTGGAATTTAGAAGAATGAAAGATGACCTAATGAAACATATAGGATTCTCAGTGGATTAGACAGTGTAGAAGTAGGAAGGTTGTTTCCCTTTGTGGGTACACTACAAAATAAGGTAACTTAAGGCAAAGATGAGGAGAAATTTCTTCTCTCAGAGGGCAGTGAATCTGTGGAAATTTTTTTTAATCATAGAGGACTGTAATGGTTGGATCTTTAAATAAATTCAAGCTGAAATACAAGGAGAGGGAATCAGGGTTATAGGGAAAAGGCAGGAAAGTGGGTTTGAGGGTTATCAGATCAGCCATGATCTCATTGAATGTAGGAGCAGACTTAATGGGCTAAATGTATTATATATTTCTTAAATGCTCTGCAATTACATCCTTTATAATAGACTCTAATATTTCCCCAGCAACAGGTATTAGGTAACTGGCCTGTAGTTGCTTGTTTATTTTGTCTCCTTCCCTTTATAAATAAAGATATAATATTAGCAGTTTTCCAGTTGTCTGAGACTTTTTCAGAAACTAATGATTCTGGGAAGATTATTACCAATGCATCTATTATCTCTGTAGCTACTTCAATTAATATGTAGGATGCATCCCGCAAGGTCCAGGGAACATATTGTCTTTAATCCCTTATTTTTCCTAGTACCTTTGCTCTAGTGATAGTTATTGTATTTATTTTCTGTCCTCCGTGTGCTCCTTGATTATTTAGTAATTTTGGAATGCTATTAGTGTTTTCTATTGTGAAGACTGATGCAATATATTTGAGTATGAGTTCTAAAGAAAGGTCTCTGCACTCAAAAAGTTAACTCTGTTTCTGTCTCCACAGATGCTGCCAGACCCACTGAGTTTTTCCAGCAAATTCTGTTTTTGTTTATTTCAGATCTCTAGTATCCACAATTCTTTGTCTTATTGTATTAATACAAAGTATGTATTCAGCTCCACTGCCATTTCCTTGTTCCTCATTATTATTTCCCCAGCCTCATTGTCTAAATGTTTCCTGTTCACTTTGGCTTCTCTCTTCCTTTTTATATATTTAAAGAAATTCTTGCTGTCCACCTTGATATTGCTTGCAAGTTTATCTTCTCCCTGTTTATTATTTTTTAGTTGTATTTTCTTGGTTTTTTTAAACTTCCCCAATCCTTTGGTTTACCATCAATCTTTGTTACATTTCATGATTTTTCCTTTCGGTGTATTTTAATCAAACAGAAAACACAGTTGAAATTCCTTTGCAACTTCCCAATTGTTAATAACCCTGTGGGTCATCAAACGTTCTTAAAACTTTTCAAGGGATTCCAATTTCTTCTGTTTGAAGCACCTGTTCCAAAATCCCCTCAAAAGTAATTTTGTCACAAATTACCTCATTGACTGCTCACACTGTGGTACTTCATCCCTCCTTCCCTGAATTCTGGAAACTGCATTCTATCACCAACTTATAGGCATTACTTCAGCTCTTTCACAGACAACTAACTTCACCAAGTCAGCACTGCCCCTGGATTTCTCCAAACTCTAACATTTCTCAACAGTACAAAGCAACTGCTGCTTGTCAGATTCCTCCCTCTTGTTCACAGCTTATTGATGTTTCACAGCTTTTTCTGAACCCACACAGCTCCCAGACCTCTTTGTGAGCCCTAATCCAACACTTAGCTGCACTTACTAGCTCACAATAGTTGTCTCCAGCTCCTGAGTTATGAGCTCAAAGTCTGCCATAGCAGATGGAAACTCATCTCCTTGCTCCTCATTGACTAACTAACTCATAACCTGAAGGTACCCCTCTCCTCTGACTGCCTCCATCCAATCACCTAAAATTGATCATTCAGTAACATTTGAAAAGTTCTGAGTGACCTATTGAAAACCTTGCAACAAGCCCCACCCTTACAGTCAAACGTAGCAACCCCTTGGAACTGCCTAGTCCTTCAATCTCACAATATTCTCAGATTGCTGCCTTGTAGAATACAAAGTGGCTATAAAAAGACAATTTCATTATCACCAATTCACAGAGTTAATCTCTGTTGTTACTTTAACAGTGGCATTAGAACTTTCTCAATAATCAATGGAATAATGATGTAGAGGAAAGACCACGTAAATCTATCTATTTCAATAGGGTAGAACTAAGGTTCTTCTATTATAACTTGGTTTCTGATTGTTTAATGTGTTATTTCACTTTGCCAGACGGAAATCATTTATTACCTTGACGTTGAACTTTATGGAATTATTAAGCCTTTAGTTGGTGTTAGTTATGTTTCCTGTGTAAGGGGTAAGCGTCTGCCATTTGCTAACTAAACAGAACTTATGTCTTACGTAGATTTAATATTTAATGGTAATGATTCATGTGGCTATAACATTTTATTTACGTTGATTATATTTAATAACAAAACATTAACATGGCCTTGGGAGGAGGATAAATTAAAATCAATGCTGGCAAATGTCCAGTTGGTAGGAATAGCAAAGATCTATGTTAAGCTTTTACTAAGTGTCTTTAAGGAAGCAGCAAATAAAAATTTGGTAGGAAATAAGTATAATCTTCATGAATGTAGTTAAATTATATACATGCAAATTGTATACACAATTTTTTAAAAAAATATGTAAGTATTCTTGTGTTTCTAAATAAAATCTACCCAAGTCCTCAAACTAAAATTTGTTCTGATTTATTATTTGATTTAGCCTTAAAAACAATGCGGAACACAGAGACTTATGATAAGACACTAAGTATGAAGCATACTTTATGTCAAAGATGCTGTGCAGCAGCAATGTATGAGACTGCACTGTTTGTTTTCCATTAGTGATGTCAACGATATCTGTTACAATATCTGTTACTAACTGTAGGGCAAATAACATGGTAAGGCTTAAAAGCACTTGTTCCTCGATGATACCCAGTGTCAGACATTTAAGACAATTTTATAACTCACAACAGTTTATTTCAGAAGATTTAAAAGTCTAGATTATGTTGGAGATGAGACTATAGTCACGAAGCACATTTGCTTTTTTTTTAAATCAGAATTTAATATGAAATGAACAAATTCATTCATATTCATGTAGAATAGCAAAATTCGAATCTCACCAGATGCAAGAATTGCTATTTGAGTGGAAGTCATTCTTTAAGTAATGCAAAGAAAAATTTTAGAAATATAGATCAGGTCACTTAGCATCTGAAAGAGAAAGACAGGTTAATTTTTCAGGTGTAATCTCTTATCAGCCCAGTCAGGGTGGAGAGCATCACTACTGGAGAATGCCTGAGGACAAAATACGTCACAATCAAGTACAGAAAGATGGGTAGATGGCTCAGAGTGGAAGTCAATGCTGTACAAATGCCAGAGCACGCTTGTTTATTTTGAGTTAGTGTGATTGGTGTCATTGAGTTGAAAATGGCACGTAAAGAAATTGTCTTTATAAAGCACTTTTCCCATTATGAGGGTATTCCAGCAGCTTTTAAAGGTGATGAACTACTTTACAAAGATTAGGTACAGTTATTTTGTGTGCAAAGTCTGCAGCCAATTTGTACACAACAAAATCGCGCATTCAACAATTTATCAGTTTTGGTAATAGTTGCTGGATAAATGTCAAGCAGAACACTGAAAAAGCTTTGCTCACAATCAAATAGTGTAATGGGATTTCTTATGTCCACCTGAGAACATTTTATCTGTAAAGCAGCATATCTTAGATTGCAGTTCTTCCTGGGTGCTGTACTGAAGATTCTGCCTAAACTGATAAGATGATATTGCATAATTCAAATGAAGAAACACTCAAACTAGATCCTTGTTTATACATTCTGTATGAAATTCAACTTAATTACAAAATTGCATCTTTGACTTTCTTCACCCTTATTTGTCAATACCTGAATTAAATATGTGTTATTTTCTAAGAGCATTTTAGCAGTTATTCACCACAAGAATAAACATGAAAGAAAAAAACCTGTAATCTGGCCCCTATCATGATTTCAGAATGTTCTGGAACACATTATAGCCAAATAATGTACTTTTTGAAGTGTGGCTTTTGTTTGTAATGTTAAAAATGTAACAAATTAACGCTCAAACTGCTTGGAGGTGGTAGATGAATTTGGTCCCAAATCGCCTGTAAACTTGCAATCACAAGGGAGAGCAATTGGAGAAACAGAGTCTCCCAGAAGAGGACCAGATCTGTGAGGAGCTGCTCCTCCAAGATATAGTTGTTTTCAATGCTGCTGCTTCAGTTCCATCATTGACAAGTTCTCTCTCTCCCATTCTTGTTGCTGTTTCAGATACATAAGCTATGATTGGAGGGCAACAAGGACGGGAGGGCTGCTAAGCAAACTGTAAGAGGATGAACTGGAGGAGTTCCCTTGTTGATCCAGGGACCGTCATGCAGCTGAGTTATAGGAAGCTGTAGTCCAGAGCTAGTCAGAGAGGTGGGCAGGCATTTTAGTTGGAACTGAGTGTTGACCAGGCCACAAGAAGTTGAACTTCTATGACAACCTGCGAAGGAGGTTCAGGTGAGGGAAGAGAAGTGGCAATGGGACAGCAGAGCCTGAGTGTGGGGATTAGGGATGGAGAGAAGTCTGAGCCTGAGTGACAGCCAGGTAGGGTAAATCCAGGGGTGATGTTGAATTATCCACTAAAAACTGAGTAGATACCACAACCATTAGGCATTGTGTTATTTTATTTCTCAGCGAAATAACTCCACAGAGGCTAGTATCCCGTAACAAAGTCACCCTTTACTTACATGTAGAGAGTCCTTGACACTGATCCAATTCCCTCAGAGTCAGCTCTCAGAGTGAACACGACATCTGACACTCTTGTTTACGTCTGCCAGCCTGGGCTTCCTGATTGGACCAGGTTAGCAGCCCCAGTTGGGGAACACATATTCTTTGAGGTCTGGCTGACCTCATGATAATCATTACACTCACAGGCCACGTTTTTGGATTTTATAACCACTTGTAACCTTCAACATGCTGAAATAGGAGAGCACACAGGGGTGCTTTCTGTAAAGGCGAAGCAATTGGGGCAGCTGAGACCTTTTTATTGTGTTAGAGAAAAGCATAGAACACAAGGTTGTAGATCATCTGCAAATTGTTTGTCAAAATGATATTCAGCATTCTGCATTCAAGTTTTATTCAGGTTTATAGGAAACTGCTTACAAAATATATTTTTACTCCGTGCAGAAATAATAACTCATCAGAAATCAATATTAACGTTCCATCATTTTTTACACAAGGTATGCATTTAACAATTCATTTTGGTGAATGCAGGAAAAGTCTACAGTATTGAGGATTGATTTATAATAAAATCAGAAACAACACATTTTTTGCAGATTCCAAATCAAAACATTTGATGATAATATTACGTATGTATCCAAGTATTGGTAGTTGTGCTGTCTCATCTATCTAAGAATGAACTTCCTGAAAGAATTCACAAATCCAGAAGGTAATATTACTACAGGAATGCATTCACTAATCGAGATTTAGGTGAAAATGAAAAAAGAAATGAAAAAGAAGCTGATGAAAACAGAAAGCATCCCTGAAAATTACAAAGCTGCCCTGAGAAAATCTCACAGAGTCCACAAAAAAGGTAAATTATTTTGAATCCTGTGGTAGTCAGTTTGTGCACAGCAGGTTCCTCAAATCACAGCCAAGTAGAAGACCAGATAATCTGTTTTAGTGATATTGGTTGAGGCATAAATTTTGGCCAGAACACTGGAGAGAACTGAAATGGAAAAACATAGAGAACCGAAGAATTCAGCAGGTCTTTCAGCGGATAGAAACAAGAGCTAATATCTCAAGATGAATATGACTCTTCTTGGGATCTCATTGCCAGTGGTGGGGTAGGCCCTTGACACATGTTGATGCCAATGTAGATGCCTTCCCTGTGGCTGTCTAGAGCCACCATGCAAACCACACAGTGATACCTTTATAGGAGGCCACAGTAGTACCTACTATCAATCCAATGGAGGGTCTTTCCTTCCAACCTAATAACTGATCTAGATCATTTTGTTATTACTATTGTGCAAACTGATGTCAGTTCTCAAGATGAGTCATATTAGATTTCAAATGCACGCTTTCCACAAATGCAGTCAGACTTGCAACATCGGGTCTTCTATTTCAGATCTTTAGCATCTATAATATCTTGCTTTTATTTTAACAATGTTGGGGAGAGCTCCAGATCCTCTTTGAAGTTCTGCTTTAGGATCTTTTGTGTAGACCCATGAGGGCTTACAAAGACTTAACTTCACATCTTATATGAAAAATGGCACTTGAAACAATGTCACTCCCTCTGTACAGCTCGGGAGGGTCAACCTAGATTTGATGTTCAAGTCTTTGGAGTACAACTGATACACAAAACCAATTAGTGTGTTTAACCACTGATCTAAAACTGGCAAAATTTATTTTTCTAATGTACTAGTGTAAAATGTGTGACTTTTATAAGATTGAACTTTACACTATGTTCAAAAGTGAGGTAGTTCAATCTGAAATAACAAGCATGGGGCTGGATGAACACAGCAGGTCAAGCAGCATCATAGGAGCAGGAAAACTTGACATTTTGGGCCTAAACCCTTCATCAGAAATGGGGGAGGGGAAGAGGGTTCTGAAATAAATAGGGAGAGAGGGGGAGGCGGATAGAGGATGGAAAGAGGAGAGGATAGGTGGAGAGGAGGCAGACAAGTCGAAGAGGCGGGGATGGAGCCAGTAATGGTGAGTGTAGATAGAGGGGTAGGGAGGAGATAGGTCAGTCCAGGGAGGACGGACAGGTCAAGGGGGCGGGATGATGTTAGTAGATAGGAGATGGGGGTGTGGCTTGAGGTGAGAGGAAAAACAGGTTAGGGAGGTGGAGATGAGCTGGGCTGGTTTTGGGATGTGGTTGGGGGAGGGGAGATTTTGAAGCTAGTTCAATCTGAAGCCAGGACCAAAAGGAATAATGAAGGTATGAGGGCAAATTGGCTAAGGGCAGTTGGCTCAATACATGAAAAGATGTGACAGTACATAGGCAATGGATAATCTTTAAAAAATGATTATTACATAGTTTGTAGCAACTGTCCATTCTTTGAGACTCAAACTTTAAAATGTCAGTGAACCGTGGCTAAGGGAAGATAGGGATTGAACAAGATTAAAAGAAAAGACCTATAATGTTACCAGAAATAATAAAAAAAACTGAGGATTAGGAGTATTTTACAATACTGCAAAGGAAGGCCGAGAAACGGAGAATAGAATATGAATGTAAACTAGCAAAATAAAAAACATAAAAACGGCCAACATTAGCTTCTATAGAGATAAAAGGTACTGCAGATGCTGGAGAATCCGAGATAACAAGCTCGGGGCTGGATGAACACAGCAGGTCAAGCAGCATCATAGGAGCAGGAAAACTTGACATTTCGGGCCTAAACTCTTCATCAGAAATTCTGATTAGCTTCTATAGGTCGGTGAAAAGGAAAGAACAGGTGTTTAGGAATGCAAATATGGCCTATTAGCCTTCGTTACAAGAGAATTTAAAGTTGGAAGTAGGGATGTCTTTCTGCAGTCTGACAGGGCACTAGTGTGACCATATCTGCAGTAGTGCATGCAGTTTTGATCTCCCTACCTAAGAAAGGATGTTCTGTGTTGTGTGGAGACATTGGTTTGACTGAACTTGTATTCATGAGAGTTTAGAGGGATGAGAGGGAATTTGAATCATCGAATCCCTATAGTGCAAGTAGAGGCCATTTGGCCCATCAGACCTGCACTGACAATCCTCCTAACAGCATCCATTTAACCCCGAATTTAACATAGCCAATCCACCTAACCTGCACATCCCTGGACACTATGGGACAATTTAGCATGGCCAATCCACTTAACCTGCATATCATTGGACTATCGAAGGAAACCAGAGCACCCGGAGGAAACCCATGCAGACATGGAGAGAACATGCAGAGAACACGCAGACAGTCACCCAAGGCTGGAATCAAACTTCGGCTCCTGGCATTATGAGGCAGCAGTGCTAGCCACTGAGCCATGCTGCCCAAAATGTGTTTCCACCGTGTGAAATGTGTAAAAGTCTAACAGAGCTGGATACACGAGATGCAAAGAGGGTGTTTCACTTGGCTGGGGATTTAGACCAGAGATTTGAGCTGGTTAGATGTTGCAAAGTCCATTTAGAACTAAGATAAGGAAATATTTCTTCACTCAAAGGGTCATAAACCTGTAGAATCCTCTACCACAGAAGGCTATAGAACAAGTTATTGAATATTTCCAAAAAAGAGATAGAGAATTTTTGAAAAAAAATCCCAAAAGAACTGTGGATGCTGTAAATCAGAAACAAAAATAGAAATTGTTGGAAAAGCTCAGCAGGTCTGGAAACATTTGCGGAGTGAAATCAGAGTTGATGTTTCAAGTTGAGTGGCCCTTCCTCAGAAAGGTTCTGAGGAAGGGTCACTCAATCCAAAACGTCAACTCTGGTTTCTCTCCACAGATGTTTCCAGACCTGCTGACCTTTTCCAGCAATGTCTATTTAAGTTTTTGATACTTTAAAGGCACCAATGGGTATGGGGAGAAAGCAGGAATGTAGTATTGAGATCTGGCATTCAGATAGTGGATCAGTCATGATTATATTGAATTGCAGATCAGACTTGATGGGCTGAATGGCCTCCTCCTGCTCCTACTTTCTACAAATTTAGCTTCACAACTTCTTCTGGCGAGATTGATGCAGATGTGGCTGTGTTTTACTGTGGTCTTCAGGATACCAAAAGGAGTCCCAATGGGGATTCCCAATGCAGCTCTGCTTGGAGCCAGACTGCTCGGTGATCTTCTCAGTGCAGGGTCCTTACTGGTTGTGTCTGCATTCAGCAGCTTATTAAACATAGTCGCTGGGCTACTGATGTTCCTGGTCTAATCCCTCCCCAATAGGAGAGGCTAAGTCAGGGATCACAAAGCTGCCTCAATGCAGAGATAGCAAGAATTACTGGAGTGGGAGACAATACAGTGTGGAGCTGGAGGCACACAGCAGGTCAGGCAGTATCAGAGGAGCAAGCAAGTTGACATTTTGGGTTGGGACCCTTCTTCAGAACTGTTCCTGCCTTTGATAAAGACAGGCCCCTCTTATAATGCTGAATGACCCGAAACAGCCAGAGGCATTGAGCTGTTCACCTCTGTACATGGCAGGCACCTACTCTACCAATGGCAAAATGCCAGCGAGAACCCAAAATCACCACTAATTAAGGTGTTGGATATGCCGGTTTGCTGTGTCCCTCCAACAACAGGAATGCATCAGGAAGTTTCCTGACATGGCTCTCCCTTATTTTCTCAACACCTACATCCTTGGTATGGTTTGCATATGAAAACCAGACAGGTTCAGAGTTTGTTCAGTAATATATGGTTTTAGTAAGTTAAGATAGCACAGGCTGCAGTACAATAATTGGTATCTAATTGCCAGTACTTTAGTTTCACTTATGGTTTTGCCTTCATACATAGAAGACCATAGATGGTCCTGGGATATGTCCAGATGCGAAATAGGATAGTGTGTGACTGAGAACTTAAGGACAGTCTAGGATAAAGTGGCCCTTTAGACTGGAGAACATAAAGTGATACAGAACTGCGAGTGTGTGTTATTTGTTCCGTATCTGTCAAACTACCCTTTAGGAAATGAATCATCGTAATCCCAGTGGCTCCTCATGTCTATGAGCAAGCAGGCGCCAACACTACATCAGTGATTGAGATGTCTAAATTAAAGGGCTGCCCATGGTTTGCAGTTAATTTCTTTATGAACTGAGACTATTTACAGATAACTTAGCACATTGGGAATGTTGGTGTTTGTAGGTAATGTACTGGTCGATTGTAGAAAATTGTTTCAGTAGGAATCCTAACTCTCTCTGGTACAAGTTTACAGTTGGATTCCGATCCTGAATGCATGTTCACAATCAGTATACACAAAAAGTTCTAGGTACCTTGGTTTAATTATGAATTACTGAAAATGAATCTGTGTGCATCATGGTCATTATCTGTTCATAAGATGTAGGTGATACTGGCAATGTCAGCACTTAGTGTTCATCCCTAATTGTCCTTGAGAATGTGGTGGTCAGTCTCCTCCTTGAACAGTCACAGTCCAACTGATGCATCGCTAATGATGAAGGCTGTGAGGGCATTTCCAGTGTTCTGACTCATCAATGGTGAAGGATTGGCAATACAGTTCCAAGTCAGGATGGTGTGACATTTAAAAGGGGCCTTGGCAAGCAATGTTATTCTTCTGCATCTGCTGCTCAAGTCCATCTGGGTGGTAGAGTTTGTGGGTTTCAAAGGAGCTGTTGAAAAAACTTGACAGGTTTCGTAGTGTGAAATGTATATAATACACACTGCTGCCACTGTTCATCAGTCATGATTGCAGTGAATGTTTAAGGTGGGCATTGAGAAGTTGATGAAGCTCTGTCTGGTTGGTATGGAGCTGATTGAGTGTTGTTGGATTTGCACTCAACCAGGCAAATGAAGGATATTCCACCACATCCCTCATGTGGATTGTTTCTGTTTTTAATATACATTTAAGCATAAAACATTCCAGGCTTAGGCAGGAAGCTTACTTTCTTTTCTGGCACATTCTCCAAATAATAATTTTTTTTTCCCTTGACCCCTGCCTTGTAAATGGTGGAGAAGCTTTGGGGAGTTGGTTTGGGGGAGGGGGGTGTTGGTTGAACTACTGGCTGTAGGATTTCTAGCGACTCAGCTGCTCTTGCGGCCACAATATTCATGTGGCTCATTCAGGTCACTTCTGGTTTCCCCACCCAGGATCTTGCTGCAGTGAGCATGGGGAGGAGTTAGGCGATGGTAGTGCAACTAAATGTCAACAGGAGATGTTTGAACTCCCCTATCTGTTTACGCCTAGTGCACTTAATGCGCAGTCTGAGCAGGTTGGATGTTGCAAAGGGTTGATTCCAAGTCATTGTCCCTGTTTTGAACAAGGCAACTGGATAGAAACACGTCGAACTTCAGTCCATGGATAAAATGTAATGAGTTCATGTTTTAAGTACCGAATGTATGAAGAACCACATTCCGAATTGAATATGACTGCTGCAACATTTGCATTATATTTAGAGGCAGTAATTGTAAGCGGTGCCTCTTTTAAGAAGCTGATATCTGAGTAATTACAGTGGAGATGCTGGGTAGATACGGTAAAAGCGCCCTTTGCCTTACGGTGTTCTGCAGTCAGATGAGACTGATACCCAGTCACTGAAGGGGAAGGGAGAGTTAAGGGGAAAAAGGAACTCTTTGATTCCTACACCCTCCCTCCCCCGCCCCGAGATCAGCTCCAGCCTGTGCCCTGGCTCCATCCAGCAGCGTCTCCTGACTGGAAGCAGCGACAAGGGTCAGAGAGGGAGAAATGGACCCGGACAGTTACGAAGCCAGCAACGAGAGTGTGTCCCGGGTGAACCTGAGCTCTGTCGGGATGGCTGGCGGACCGGAGGTGGTGATCGTGCCAATCGTTTTCAGTTTAATCTTCGTCCTGGGCATGGTGGGCAACAGCCTGGTGATCGTGGTGCTGGGGAGGACCAAATCGCGGAGGTCTGGGAGCACCACCAACACGTTCATCCTGAACCTCAGTGTGGCTGACCTGTCCTTCCTGCTGTGCTGTGTGCCTTTCCAAGCCACCATCTACACCCTGCCCGAGTGGGTCTTCGGCGCTTTCCTCTGTAAGTCGGTGCACTACTCCTTCACAGTCTCCATGCTGGTCAGCATCTTCACGCTGGTCACTATGTCGGTGGACCGCTACATCGCGGTGGTGCACTCCAAGCGGCCCCCGGCCATCCGCAACAAGAGGAACGCCTCTGTGGCAGTGGCAGGGATCTGGCTGCTGTCCTTACTCAGCGCCGTCCCGGTCGCTCAGCACCAGAGCCTGGTCACTGGCTACCACCGCGCCCCTAACTGCTCCTTCTGCTGGGAAGTTTGGCACGATCGCACCCTCAGGCAGCTCTACAAGGTCACCATCCTGGTCATCGGTTACTTACTGCCTTTGCTGCTGATCTGCTGCTGCTACGCCAAGGTAATTTGGGAGGAGGTCAATAAATGATAGCAGCCTGCAGTGATTGTTGTGGTTTGAAGTCCAAAGGCATCTGCTCCCCGTGTCCCTTGTCCCTGAAGAGCGACTGGAGAACTGAATTCGGGGATCGAGGGAACTAGAAAGGGAAGGCTAGCAACAGATTACAGGGGACAGCAGGTTTAATTTTACACTCAGTGCAAACGATGAGTGTATTAATTGCTCTCTCTCAGTAAGACTACTTCAGCAAAATGCAACAGGTGAGTTTCCCGTGAACTCTTGACAAGATTCCAAAGTGTAGGGATTATAAAATGTGGGCACGGCTTGCATTGCATTTTTTCTTTCAAGGTTACATTTTAATCTTGACAGTCGGCAGGAGTGTGGCTTCGACCTGCTTGTTCGAAAGGTTTCCATACCCAGGCAGGAACTACTGACGATCTCATGACAGATATTCCTGGAACTATATCATTTATCCGAAATTTAGCAAAATAAGGCATTTAGCTCAGTCTACAGCTGTGCCTCAGTGTCATTCAACTGTCCTGCTAGATTTCACCAGCTGTCATTAAACTAGAGGGCATAGGTTTAAGGTGAAAGAGGAAGGATATAAAATTGATCTAAGGGGCAACTTTTTCTTGCAGAGGGTGGTGTGTGCATGGAATAAGCTGCCAGAGGGAGTGGTGGAGATGGGTACAATAACAACATTTAAAAGACATCCGGATGAGTATATCAATAGGAAGTGTTTAGAGGGATATGGGCTAAATGCCGGCAAATGGGACTAGATTTATGTAGGATATCTGGTCGGCATGGACGAGTTGGACCAAAGGGTCTGTTTCCGTGCTGTACAGCTGTATGACTCTACGATTCTGTGTGTAGCTGGAAAGATCCAACAAACTTCTCCTTCCTTCACAGCACTATAATCTAATGATCTTTTGCCTCTCCTCTAGGTTCTGTTTCACCTCCACAAGAAAGTGAAGAACATGTCAAAGAAATCAAAACGATCCAAGAAGGTAGGAATGCCGCACAGGTCCACTTTCTGAAACCCTTCCATCCTGAACAGTCTCCTCACTAACCCCTCTTTTGAAAATTCCATTGATATTTGCCTGTAGTTTTGAGTTTCCCACATATTCTCCTACAAGCTGCAACGAGCCTTACAGTCAAAACTCAAGGCGGCTATGCAGAAATAAATGACCAATAGGTAAAAATCCTACAACTTTCTGCTAACAGCACCACCTTCGCAATGTGGAATATAATGTTTCAAAAAGGTGGTTTACCTTCACCTCCTCAAGGACAAAAATGGAGAAAGAATGTTGTTTTGCCAGTAGTACCCATATCCTGTGAATTAATGAACAAAGGAACATGTTTTGTGTTCATTGATTCATAAGTGAAAACATATCCCAAGAGCTATCAATCAATCCATAATTAAAGGCTTTTTAATTCACTAATGGGATGTGGGAGCCACTGCCTGGACCAGCATTTATTGCTCATCTCTCATTGCACGTGAGAAGGTGGCAGTGAGCTGCTTTCTTGAGCTGCTGCAGTCCCTGTGCGAAAGGTAATCCACAAAGCTATTAGGGAGCGAGTTCCAGAATTTTGATGTTGTGACACTGAAGGAACGCTGATATATTTCCGAGTTAGGACGGTAGCAACTTGGAGTGAAATTTGCAGGTGGTAGCGTCTCCTGCTTTTGTCCTTTTAGATGGTCATGGTTGTGGGTTGATTGTGAGCTGCTGTCTAAGGAGCCTTGGTGAGTTGTTGTAGTGTATCATGTAGATGGTACACATTGCTGCTACTGAGTGTCAGTGGTGGAGGAAATGCATGTTTGTGGATGTCATGTCAATCAAAAGAGCTGCTTTGTCCTGGATGGTGTCAAACCTCTTGAGTGTTACTGGAGCTGCACTCATCCTGGCAAGTGGGGAGTATTAGTATCAACATCATTAGCTCCATTTAAACAATTCTCATTTAAATGTTACAAAGTATCACATTTTTCTCTTTTATTTCCCTGCAAACACTTATCCACCTGATATATAAGGCCTTTTGTCAAAGTAAGAAAGGATAGAACTCAAGCATACAATGTATTAATGGTTAAGCAATAAATGCTGGCTTACCCAGTGATGCCTACATATAATAAATGAATAAAAAAGAGTGAAGATAAAGCTATTCAAAGAAATAAATTATATTACAATGGAATGAACATGAAAGAAGGAGTAGAAATAGTGATTGCATTCTGTTGGCAACAGCTGAGCAGTGTTTGCTCAATTATAGCAATTAAAATACACACCTTAAAGTTACACTCTTGTACAGGTAAGCACACATCCCCACATTGTAGACTTATTGCAATTAAGTGCAATTACATATTAAGCTTGCAAAATGTGTGTGGAATTGACAAATAAATTTCATTTACAATGAAAATCTCAAAGCCATTTCTGTAATGTGCATCTAAATGCCACTTACAATTTTTTTGAGTTACTTCCTAGTTACTAGGGTTGCCCAGTGGCTCAATGGTTAGCACTGCTGCCTCAGCACCTGAGTTCAATTCCACCCTCAGGAGACTGTCTGTGTGGATTTTGTACATTCTTCCCATGTCGGCGAGGGTTTCCTCTGGGTGCTTTGGTTTCCTCCCACAGCCCAAAGGTGTGCAGGTTAGGTAGATTGGCCAAGCTAAATTGGCCATAGTGTCCAAGGATGTACAGACTATGTGGATTAGCCATGGGAAATGCAGAGTTACAGAAATAGGATAGGAGGGTGGGTCTGGGTCAATGTGGACTCGATGGGCCGAAGGGCCTGTTTCCGCACTTTAGTGATTCTATGATTCTCTGATTTCTGAAATCTAAATAATCATAATCAGTTCACACCCAGAATTGCTAACCACAGGAAAGAGTTTCTATAGATTTGTGTTACCGAAGTGCTATTTGTTTGTGAATTGATCTGGCAGAGTTTCCTTTCAAGCAATTTGAGCAAATTTTTGTTGGCTGTAATGAATAGTAATAGAAATTAAATTGTACAACATTTGTGAACCCAGTATAATACATTTGATAGTTGATTAGATCGTGTCAATGATGAATAATGATTTGACACCAGATTTGTAACAGAATTTCACAGAAGATTGTTTATAGAATCGTATGTTGCAATTGTGATAACTCCCATATAGATATAAATATAATGATTCATTTGAGATGTCAGTAGCAGTGTGCATCCTATAACATTAAGCTTATGCAGTTAACATATATCATGTTTCTTTTCTTAAACTTTATTTCATAAGGGCAATCTTACACATCTAAACAGAAAAGCAGTCATATATTTACCTTCACATAGCCATTAAAAACATAAGAACATAAAATATTCTGCTATTCAATATAGTCATGACTGATCCTTGGTCTTACCCTCACTTTCCTGTGTGGTACCCAAGTCCCTTTATATCTGTGACAGACAAAATGTCTATCTCAACCTTAAGTACTTTCAATGATAGCATATCCACAACACACTGAAGTCCAATGATTCATAATCCTTTGAAGAAATTTCTCCTCATTTTCGTCCTAAATGAATGTCCTCTTATCCTGAGGCTGTATTCCTGTTTCCTGTATTCCCTAATCGGGGAAGCAACCTCTGTGTGTTTACCCTGTTATTTGCCTTCAGGATCTTGAATGCTTCAATGAGAGTATAGACACAGTCTGTCATCAAAGGCTAACATTTTCATTATAGGAGCAAATTCTTTCATTGTGTCAATTGCAATCCTTAAATATGCAGAGCAAAATTGTACATAGTACATAAAGAGTAATTTCTCCAAAGCCTGGTACAATTGCAGTAAGCTTTACTTATTCTTTCATGCCAATTTCCATGCAACAAGGCCAACATTCCATTTGCCTTTCTATTTGATTGCTGTCCCTATGTGCTAACTTCCTGTGTTCTTGTAAGCGTTTACCGAAGAGTACATCCAAATTTGTCTAAACATTTATAAATTTCAATCTTTTCTCAATAAGTTACAGGGAAGGAGTGGACCATGCAACTGTTTAGATAGGTCTTTCATTGGACTTGCACAGTCAGAATGGACCGAATGTCCTCCTCCTGTGTTGTATCATTCTTTATTGTATCAAATCAAGACAGCCCTAATAAAATTACATGTCATATGGACTGTACTGTGAATCATCCCAGTTGAATTATTGCTTTGAAACCAAGTTTTGAAGATAGTTTAATCTAGGTGAAACGGCATCAGGAATGTCACTGCCAGACACAAGAACCTGCTAAGTGAGAGAGAAGTGATGTATAAAGTTCAGGTAGGTGCACTGGTCCTGAGCAAGCAGATGGATCATATGAAAGCTGCAAACTCACAAACGGTGCAGGAGCAAAACATGCCCAGCTGCTCAGTAGACTTTCCGACTCTTCCGGTACCCATGGATTCTCCCTCTCTGTCAAATGTTGAAGATCTGAAATGGACATGGTGGATGTCACCACCTCTAACCTTTGCTACCTAAAGAGGAGAATGAATTTCTTCCGAGATTCTCTGGATACAAGAGGCAAGCAATGGTGGGTTACACGCCACCTATACCAGAGGCACAGTTGGAGGAACCTAACCCGATGCTGAAACACCCCAGGAGGAGCTACAAAATAAAGAACCAGCCGATGTCCTTAGACTCAGGGGGAGGGATGTAGTGATTGCAATGAGGTCAGCCAGGTGCAGCGCATAGAATATGAGTTCCCTGACTTGGGCTGTTAATCTGCTCCAATCAGGGAGCTTTGGCTGATAGATAAAAACAGGAGTGTCAGACATCCTGTTCACTCTGACAGCGGCTCCGAGGGAGCTGAATCAGTGTGAAAGACTTTTCACGTGTAAATAAAGGGTGACTTGATGACAGGATACCGGCTTCTGGAGTTATTTCACTAGGTACAGAACCTGATAGCATTTATAAACTCAGTCTGTTGGTATTACACTAACAAGTATAATGAATCTCTGCATAAATTTATTTGTTTCTGCAAATGTAGAATTGATGTCAAGAGATTCTATTTCACACCTAACTCTTCTATTTTCTGATAAATGCTGACTGATATTCTGTTTCCAATAGAAAACTGCACCTTTAAATGACAAGCATGTATGAGGTGCTAATGACATAGATGCCATTTATCATCATTATCGTCTCATTTACTGTATGCGCTAACCTTGCCAAAATAAAACAGGTGTCAGTTATTCAGCATTGCAGAATGCTATGTAAAATGTGGAGTGGATTTTGTTATGCCTCACTGGGGTAGTGGTCTGGAAATCCAGCCCAACTATTGGTGGAATCATCACAAAAGTTAAAGATTTTATAGAAGTGTGCAAAATTCTCCAATTTACCTGTCTTTTCAACCCAGGCTGACAGAAAGCATGGATCAGGTTTCTGTATTTAACAATGCCTACTATTTGTTATGAATATATCGATTCCAGCTACAGGTAAATAATTAAGAACCATTGACATATAAATCTACTAGTTGAAACTCGAACTGCCTTATCAAATTCTCCTACACACATACACAGACAGGAGAAATAAAAAACATAAACATGTGTGTCCAGGGCAGAGGAAAGATTGGAAAATCTGTTTAATGGCCTTTGTCCAGAGTTTGCAGTAAAAATTCCCTTGGCTTGCCAGATCCTGCTGCTCCATAATCTTCTTTCTCCAGGTACTTGTTTGCAGGAGACACAAGTTGACTGGTTCACACTTACAAAGTCCCATTTATTGGTGAAAAGCCATAACTTATAGCAACTGATAAAGGAAAATAAACTGGCTTTCTTCAGGAACAAAAACAAAGTTGCTGGAAAAGCTCAGCAGGTCTGGCAGCATTTGTGAAGGAGAAAACAGAGTTAATGTTTCGGGTCCGGTGACCCTTTCTCAGAACTGATGGTGGCTGGGAAAACGTCAGTTTATACACAGAAAATAGAGAGGTGGGTGGGGTAGGGAGTAAACAATAGGATAGAGCCCAAAGAGTGAGAAAGACAGTGGACGGACAAAGGAGTTGCTAGCGATCAGGCTGGGAGGGTGAATAGACGTTAATGGGGACTGTTTGTGACTAACAGCAGGGGCTGTGTAATGGCAGGCTATGTGGTAACAAGGCCTGGTGTGTGGGGTGGGGGGCTGGGACATGGGAGAGTTTAGGCCCTAAAACTATTGAGTCTGGAGGGCTGTAAGGTCCCCAAGCGGAAAATGAGGTGTTCTTTTTTCTGATGAAGGGTCTCGGCCCGAAACGTCAAGCTTTCCTGCTCCTATGATGTTGCTTGGCCTGCTGTGTTCATCCAGCTCCACACCTTGTTGTCTCGGATTCTCCAGCATCTGCAGTACCTATTATCTCTGTTCTTCCTCCAGCTTGTGTTGGGCTTCACTGGAACACTGCAGCAAGCCATAGACAGAGATGTTGGCCAGGGAGCAGGGTGGTGCATTGAAGTGGCAGGCAACAGGTAGTTCAGGGTCTTTTTTGCGAGCAGAACGTAGATGTTCTTCAGGCTTGAGTTTTCTATTACTACAGATAAAAAGACAGCTCATCTTCTTTACAAATGGCTTCTGTCCAAAGATTCATACCAACAAACTGTTCTGAGGAAGGGTCACCGTACTCAAAACATTAACTCTGTTTTTTCCTTCATAGATGCTGCCAGACCTGCTGAGCTTTTCCAGAAACTTTGTTTTTGTTCCTGATTTCTAGCATCCGCGGGTCTTTCAGTTTGTAAATTGTTGTGTTACTTCTGAGCCAGTCACATAGTTGTTGACAGGCACAATGCCTTTTTCATCGACAACTGGTCACCCATCCATAGACTGATCAGCTACTTGTTAAAAGCAAAATAATGCAGATGCTGGAAATCTAAATCAAACACAGAAAATACTGGAGAAACTCAGGAGATCTGGCAGCGTTTGTGCAGAGAGAAACAGAGATAACATTTGAGTCCAGTATTACCCCTCATTAGACCAGGTACTTGTCAGTCAGATCTCCATTTGTACACACTGCACTGCTTCAGTTCATCTGTAGTAGCTGTACGCACTGGTTGAACGAACAGTATTGTAAACGATTCTTACAATACGTGCTGGTAACTTGCTTTTAAAAGGTGCAGTAATCCTTGCCACAATCCTTTGCTTTCAAACCAGTCCATTTCCCATTTAAGTCCACAATCAAAAGTACAGAAAAGTAAAAAGATACGCTCGTTATGATTTAAAGAATACAGATAGTATGAAGTATGTTTGTTTGTTTATTCACTGGCGTCAGCTTCTCCCCAAAAGCTAGACTGTCATGGATCTCCACTTCTGTCTGTCTGTGCTACCCTCATCCATTTGCATTAAATCAACTGCATCCTGTCCATCAAATCTGCCATTCATTTTCTCTGCTGCTTCTCCCTCCAACATGCATAAATGTTACATACATTTTATTTTAATTACACCTCGAACAAATAATGAGCTAACAAGCAATTATATCAAATTGATGAAAGCATAGGAGGTAAGTTAGTCAAAAGTCAAGAAGTTACTATTTCGTTGTCTTAATGGAATTCTGTTTGGCTAAATGTTGTTGTAAAATATTTGTGCACCAAAGTGCTTGTGCAAGTGGAATACTGTAAATGTTTCTGCCACAGGTAGTGTTCACTAGCACAGTTATCTCTCTGTGTTTCCATTAGTCAGTAACTACAAGACTTTAGAAGGCTTTAACTGAACTTGAACAATATACACAGCTATGGGTTCTAACTGTACATATTTCCCAGAACAGAATCAGATTTGAAAGCACAAGAATGCAGCCTCTGGAATGCCCATCCCAATTCTGATTTCTAACCATCAAAACCAACCTAAGCAGCAGGAGATAACAAGGTGTGGAGCTGGATGAACACAGCAGGCCAAGAAGCATCAGGGGAGCAGGAAGGCTTGATGTTTCGGGCCTAGACCCTTCTTCAGAAATGGGCGAGGGGAAGGGGATTCTGAAATAAATAGGGAGAGAGAGGGAGGTGGATAGAAGATGGATAGAGGAGAAGATAGGTGGAGAGGAGACAGACTGGTCAAAGAGGTGGGGGTGGAGCCAGTAAAGGTGAGTGTAGGTGGGGAGGTAGGGAGGAGATAGGTCAGTCCAGGGAGGACGGACAGGTCAAGGGGGCAGGATGAGGTTAGTAGCTAGGAGCTTGGTCCGCAATGAACAGCTGTACCTCCCAGTCGCAAACCATTTCAACTCCCTCTCCCATTCCGCAGACGACATGTCCATCCTGGGCCTCCTGCAGTACCACAACGACGCTACCCAAAAGTTGCAGTAACTGCAACTCATATTCCGATTGGGAACCCTGCAGCCTAATGGTATCAATGTGGACTTCACGAGCTTCAAAATCTCCCCTCCCCCTACCACATTCCATAACCAACCCAGCTCGTCCCCACCTCTCTAACCTGTCCTTCCACCTATCCCCTCCTCCCACCTCAAGCCCCATCCCCATCTCCTACCTACTAACCTCATCCCACCCCCTTGACCTGTCCGTCCTCCCTGGACTGACCTATCTCCTCCCTACCTCCCCACCTACATTCACTTTTACTGGCTCCATCCCCACCTCTTTGATCGGTCTGTCTCCTCTCCACCTATCTTCTCCTCTATCCATCTTCTATCCGCCTCCCCCTCTCTCCCTATTTATTTCAGAACCCCCTTCCCCTACCCCATTTCTGAAGAAGGGTCTAGGCCCGAAACGTCAGCCTTCCTGCTCCTCTGACGCTGCTTGGCCTGCTGTGTTCATCCAGCTCCACACCTTGTTATCTCAGATTCTCCAGCATCTGTGGTTCCTACTATCTCTAAGCAGCAGGATCTTTGTAAGTGGGTGCTGAGTAAAATACTGCCAGCACAGTATAAGGTGCCATGCATTTAGATTACAAAATGCTTTGTTCATTTTGCATATTCACGCTCACAAAATCTTTTTGTGAACTGGTCAGAGCCTCGTCAGAATTATAACAATTCAAACTGATGTGCTGAAGCAGCTAGCGATTAGCTTAGATACAGCTTGTGGAGCCTGGAAGCTGTTTTACACCAGAGTCAAGTGGAACCAACTGTCTAATGAGTCTGGTGGCAGGACCATGACAATTTGGACTGATGCCCTGATTAGGGTGGATCAAGAGAGCAAAAGAAGGTGGTCATGGACCCAAAGGTAGCTCAGTTGTTGGACCTGGTGTGGTTAGGGACTATGAGATTAGGCGTCAAATATGACATCAGGATTGACAAAAAATCTGACTTGATGGATAATGTTTTATATTTGTAATTTCATTGCCACGGTTATCAGTCACTGAAAATAATCATGACGCTGCTAGGGTAATTCTAATAAAAGAAGGCATGTTTATTAAATGAAAAAAAAGTAAGCTATAAGTCAAGCAATAAAAAAAATTCAACACTTTTCCCAGCAATCTTTTAATTCATTTATGGGCCTTGCTGGATTGGTCAGCATTTATCGCCTTTCCCCAGTTGCCCTTGAAGGTGATGGTGAGCTGCCTTCTTGAACAGCTCAAGTCCATGGGGTTTTGGGATACCAACCCTGCTGTTAGAAAAGGAGTACAGATTTTGACCCAGTGACACTGAAGGAAAAGCTTTATATTTCCAAGTCAGTATAGTGGGTGGATAAGAGGGGAAGTTGCAGGTTGTTGTATTCCAGTGTACCTGCTTCTAGATAATAGTGGTCGTATGTTTGACAGGTGCAGACTACGGGTGGAGAATTTCACCGGTGCATCTTGTAAACGGCACATTCAGCTGCTAAAGAGCAGCAATGGCAGAGAGAGTGAATTTTTGAAGATGTGGTGCAAATTAAATGGACAGCTTTGTCCTGGATGGTGTCAAGCTGTTGTTGGAGCAGAACTCATCCAGGCAGATAGGGACCATTCCATCACACTCCTAACTTGTGCCTTGAAATGGTGGACAGGTTGTGAGGAGTCAGGAGGTGAGTCATTTGCCACAGTATTCCTGGTCTCTGTCCCGTTATTGTAGTCACTGTATTTATATAGTAATCCAGTTCTGGTCAATAGTAAGCACCAAGATATTGATAGAGGGGGATTCAGTGATGGTAAAGTATTTGAATGTCAAGGGCTGATAGTTAGGTTCTCTCCTGCTTTGGAGTTGGTCATTGCCTGACCCTTGTGAGGCACGAATGTTACATGCTATTTGTTAGCCCGAACCTGAGTATCTTCTAGGTCTTAGAGATAAAAGGTACTGCAGATGCTGGAGAATCCGAGATAACAAGCATGGGGCTG
>JAHRHZ010000084.1:17868468-17902387 GCA_024137785.1 Ginglymostoma cirratum | reverse complement strand
GATGAAGGGTCTAGGCCCGAAACGTCAAGTTTTCCTGCTCCTATGATGCTGCTTGGCCTGCTGTGTTCATCCAGCCCCATGCCTTGTTATCTATGTTGATCAGAATCTTAGATTTTCTTTCATCAGAGTAGTGTAGGCCTGCTCAATGTCATGTGCAATAAAGAAATTGTGTATTATGTAAAAATTGAAAGTGTTCAAAGAATGAATTACAGCAGGGAAGGTAGCGATGTAGCTGCTGCAGTAATTTCATTAATTTCACTCAGCTGCTTTGTTGCAAGTAGGTACAAAGTGAAGGGCATTTTGAAAAGCATTCATTCTCCAATACTAACTAAACAATTCAGAGTCAGTTATGGAGACATGAGCATGTGTCATGTACCTTTCCTCACCAGGGGTGGCATTTGCTTTGTGGAGCTCCAATGCAAAGTTTAAATTTGGGGTTCCCACATTTGTAGAAAATTCGCTCTCAGGATAAGGCCAGCAATCATTACTTGTTGCTAATTGCCCTTGAGAAGGTGGTGGCAGACCACCTTCATCAACCGCTGCAGTCCATGTGGTAAAGCAGTAGTTCTCAAATCTAGTCACTTGTGGTCTGCTAAGGTGGGGCACGCATATACCAGTTCTACTCCATCCTCTTTCAGTCACCACTGTAAAACATCTGATCAGAATGAATGGGAAGAATATTGCTGTTTTTACTTGAACCCCGATGAAGTGATATCCAGTTCCAAACTGTCACGGGAATAGTTGGTGTTAAGGTTTGTGTCGTGCATATTCCCAGTCATGATATTGGTCATCAGTGACCTAAACTTTGGATCAAACTGTGGGCTACCTGGACACCCTAATGGACCATTGATGGTCTGTAGGCCACACTTTGCAATCAGTAGGATGAAGGTTTGATTAAATGGCAATAAAGATTTTACATTTCCAACCCTGGAACTTATATGACTCAGAGGGGATCTTGAAGCTAGTTATGTTCCCAGGCACTAGTTCTCCTTCCAGGTGGTTGATGTCAGCAGTTGGGAAGTACAGTCATAGAGATAGTGAATGCATTCAGTAGTTGGTACAGGCTGAAGTCAAAGTAGTGGAAAGAGTGAACACTTAAGGTAGTGGATGGGCTGTTCTTCAGGCAGATTGTTTCACTTTAGCTAATGATGAGTTTCCTGAATGTTGATGGGGCTGCATTCATCCAAAGAAGGGGACAGTAATGATTCCTCTTGGATACACAGGCAACTAAATGTTCTTGCATAAATCACGCACAAGGAGACCAATTTAAGTTAACACAGACATGGTTCCGCAAAAACATGGTAAAATACTGAAATAAAGTGCACATGTACAATAAAAAAGAATTAGAAGCCAAGTTAGTGGACAGCAATCCATTCAATCTTTGACTTATGCCTTGTAGGTCCTGGAGAGACTTTTGGGTATTGGGAAATGAGTTAATCTGTTTGAGTATCTAGTCAATGGTGGCCCCTGGGTTCTGACACTAGACGATAAAGTGAACAGTGGCATCTGTGCGGTGTGAAGGTTAACTAACACCTAACAATCCAAGGCTGGATGTTGTCTGGATTCTGCTGCCTGCAGACATGACTTGAGTTTATATATTACAAGTTGCAAATGTAAGTAAATGGTGATCCTAAATAAATGTCACTCATTGGCAGATCTAATTTGAGCCCATGACTGGTTCAGGGCCCTGTGCATTTGCTCAGGCTGCACAATCTCCAATGCTGTCCCTGGTCTTCACATCTACAGGATTTTCATGTCCAAATCAGAGGAAACAGAAGAAGGTTGGTAACAAAAACAGAAGTTGCTGGAAAAGTTCAGCAGAGAAGATTGGTAATTTAGGGGCAGGTGTAGCATGTCCTGTGGCTGCAGGGAAAGGTGCCAGTGATGGTGGGGCTAGTGGAGACTGTGGAGCAGATGAGGGAGTCACAGAGAGAGCCGTCCCTACCAAAGGCAAATAGGGGTGGGGAGGGAAATATATCCTTGGTTGTGGGGTCAGATTGAACGTGGCGGAAGTGGCAGAGAATGATACGTTTGATGCGGAGGGTTGGTGGGGTGATATGTGAGGACCAGGGGGTTCTCTTCATTTTGATGGGGGAGTGGATTGAAGGGCATAGGAGGGACAAATGCAAGAGATGCGGATGAGGGCATTTTCGATCACCGAGGTGGGGAAGTTGCGGTCCTTGAAATAAGAGGACATCTGAGATGTACGGGAGTGGAATGACCCATCTTGGGAGCAGATGTGGCGGAGGCAGAGGAGTTGGGAGTTAGGGCTCACATTCTTGCAGGAAAGTGGATGTGATGAGGTGTAGTCTAGGTAGCTGTGGGAGTCGGTGGGTTTGAAATAGATGTCGGTTTTGAGATGGTCACCAGAGATGGAGACAGAGGTCCAGGAAGAAGAGATAGGTATCAGAGATGGTTCAGATGAATTTGAGGTTGGGGTGGAGCGTGTTAATAAAGTTAATGAACTGTTCAAGCTCCTTGTGGGAGCATGAGACAGCACCGATACAGTCATCAATTTAGCAGAGGAAGAGGTGGGGGATAGTGCCACTGTAGCAGCAGAAGAGGACCTGTTCCACATATCCTACGAAGATGCAGGCATAGCTTGGGCCCATATGGGTGCCCATGGCCACCCGCTTAGTCTGTAGGAAGTGGGAGTAGTTAAAAGAGAAGTTGTTAAGGAGTTTGGTTAAGCGGATGAGGGGGACAGGGGACTGGTTGGGCCTGCGGGAGAGGAAGAAGCGGGGTTGCATGTCCATAGTGAAGATGAGGTGTTGGGGACCAGGGAATCGGAAGTCTTGGAGGAGGTGGAGGGTGTGGTTGGTGGTGGCCTCTACATTGCTGAGACCAAGCAGAGGCTCGGAGACCGTTTCTTAGAGCACCTGCACTCTGTTCACGACAAATGACAACACCTTCTGGTCGCCAACCATTTTAACCCCCTCCCATGCCCTGGCGACATGTCCATCCTGGGCCTCCTCCAGTGTCACAATGACACCACCCGCAAACTAGAGGAGCAGTACCTCGTATTCTGCCTCAGGATCTGACAGCCCAATGGCCTAAATGTGGATTTTACTAGCTTCAAAATCTCCCCACCCCTGGCCTCATCCCAAGTCTAACCCTCCGTCTCATTCCCTCCTCCTTGAACTGACACAACCTGTCCATCTTCTCTCCCACCTATCCGCCCCTTCAACCTCACTGGACAGTCCCCACCACTGCCTACCTGCACTCACCTATCACCATCCCACCTACCTTCCCCAGCCCCACCTCTCCTCTTTCTATTTATTTCTGAGCTCCCTTCCCCCTCTCCCCATTTCTGAAGAAGAGTCCAGACCTAAAACGTCAGCTTTCCTGCTCCTCTGATGTTGCCTGGCCTGCAGTGCTCCTCCAGTTCCACACTGTGTCATCTCTTATTACATTGGTTTTGTCAATGTAACATTAGCTACACATTCTGCTTACAGTCAAACTCATGACAATCAAGGGTATTGCAGATGTGCGCTAAAAATGAGGGACAATGAATGTTTCCTGCTGACTGCACGACACTGAATGCAGAGATCTGGTCATGTGTTAAATCCTGCATTAAAAAGCCAGCGTAAATGAAGCATTATATATGGATGATGGTAATAATGATATCCCCCCTTCAGTGCTGCCTGTTGGAAACTCCCTGCTATGGAATTGTGCAGTTATATATTACTGTATTTATCCCCTCCCCAACCCATTTTCCCAACACAAAGGAAGCCTGATTTCTAATGCTGTTAATTTACTCTTCAAATCTGTTCTCCGTTTTCATTTCAGGCAGCTCTTTTCTGTAATTTATTATCTAAAATATGATTCAGTAGACAGTAAAGTCAGATTTCATTTTTTTTGTATTTTCCAATCTTAATCTCACTGTCAAATCTTTCGAAGATGCATCCTAATCTAATCAGTACATTTGTACAAAAGACCTTCTACTGACATGTTGAACTCTTTTACCAAATGTGTATGTCACAATTTATTTGTCTTTTATAATTATATTGTCTTTCTCCCATTACTGTCTTCAGAACAGCCTGGAGCAGGATCATTGCTGCTGATGGTTACCCTGTTTGTAAGGTTCTCCTTTATTAAACATTCATAGAATCCCTACAGTGTGGAAGCAGGCTATTTGGCCCATCAGGTCCATGCCAAGCATCCCACCCCCTACCGTATCCCTCTAACTCTGCATTTCCCATGACTAATCCATGGAGCCTGCACATCCCTGCACACTATGGGCAATTTAGCATGGCTAATCCACCTATCCTGCACATCTTTGGACTGTGGGAGGAAACGGGAGCCCCCAGAGGAAACCCACGCAGACATGGGGAGATTGTGCAAACTTTACACAGACAGAAGCTGGAATCGAACCCAGGTCCTTGGTGCTGTGAGGCAGCAGTGTTGCCCACTCCAACACCCATGGAAACTAGGCAGTAACCCTGTAGCAAATGTCTACTGATATCATCCACTGTACTTCAACTATCCAACCTTGGATTTAATTATTCTCTGTTTAAAGTTAAAATCCTCAAGGAAAAAATTAAAATAAAGCACAAGGATTTATATTCATGAACTTTGATGTTTATTATGTCTTTTTTAACCCCAGTGCTTCCTTTTTTCGTTATTAGCTCATGGGCTGTGGGTGCGTATGGCTAGGCCAGCATTTATTGCCCATTCCTAATGACCCTTGTAAGGACCATCTCTTTTTATTTTATGTTTTCATAACTCTGACTAAAACGAGAAAATGCTGTCTTAAAAATATAGTGCTTGAAAGAGTGGCTGCAGTTTTGAAAAGCAAGCAAAAACCCATGTTTATTGGAACAAGCAGTAATTGGAGTTGCAGATGGTTTGAAGTCAAGGGCTATACTGATGCAGCTTTTGCTGGCAACAAGAATTTGATTGGTCTTTGGACTATTGACCAGTTATCAATGACAAAGACCTTTTTTGGCTCCCAACAACTGTGTGATTGCTTCTTAGGTAAATGAACAGGTTAGGGCTGGGAATGAGTTACAGAGGGAAAGATAGAGAGACAGACGGACAGAAGTGTTTAGTTATCTCTAGCTCAGGAATGGACTCCCCGTTGTCTGGAGCCAAAACAAAATCTAAACCCAAAGAAACCCAGTTCATCTTTCCTAAAACAATTGTTGTAAAGCTGAGACTTATAACTGATGAGTCAGAAACCTTTTATAGGGGAACCCAGCCACATTGCAACCACCAAATGCATGCAACTGGAGAATGATAGCTGAAGCAATGTGCTGGCCAGCAGAAAAGTGATAAAGATCATCTCAACCACAGAACCTGTGAACAAAGACTCCTGAATTGTCTTACCATTCTTTTCCTCTGTCCATAACTTATTTAACTCTGTCTGTTTGTCTGTCTGTGTGCATGTAAGTGGAATTATAAAGGGATTAGAGTTTTAATTGGTAGAATTAAATGGCAAAGGTTTATAGCTGTTTACCTGAAGCTAGAATAATGGTTTTCAACTGATGTGCCATGAAAACTGTCCGAGTGTTCTGTGAAAGTTTGTCCAAAGGTAATGAAAATTAATGTAAAACAAACATTGCTTCATCTTACACAACATTCTATCCAACTGAAATTGCATCTCATGAAACTTGTGAAAATTGATCTTGAAATTAAAACGAGTAATCGGTCTTCAAGTTCTAAAACATGAACATTCTAAATGTCAGTGACCAAAGATCAAAATCAAGATGACATGACAGTTTCTACAGCCACAACAAAAAAATTGCACAATTTCTTGTTGAAAGCAAACTGGATAAAACAAGCTAACGTTAGTATATGTAACTAAATTGACCGTATCCACAGTTCTTTGGAAAATCTAGTTTATTTCCCTTGATCTAAGAAAAAATGGATATGTTTGTGGTCAAAAGAGGCAATTCCTCTGCTAATTCAGTTGTTGATGAAATATCTGAACCCAAAGAAAAACAAGCAAAGACACTGGCAGGCTCAGGTTTCTCACTAGCCTGGTAAACTGCAATTTACTCTGCTTTGCTTTGATCCTTTGAATTTCAATGGTATATCAGTTCAATTGTTCAATAAAAATTATACTTTTAAAAATACTGTTCCAAATATGAAATGCAACTTGCAAAATTCAGACCCTGAGCCAAGTGCACTGTGTGGAACAGAATTAGGGCTGCAAAGCGTTAGAAATAGGAGAGTTGAGCAGATTTTTAAAACGGGTCTGTGCCTGCAGGTGAAGACAGTGTATTGTTTTCAATGGGTTGAAACATTAATGCATTTGATCTTTCTTTAGCTTGTTATTAGTGCCATATTACAAATCTCTCTAAGACCATAATTGTAGTAAATACATTTATGACCAATTAAATCAGCTGAAAAAATGAGTGCACCGTAGAATTGTTTGTCTCACTAAAGTGTGCCATATTACTGAAAAGGTTGGGAACCATTCAGCGAGAGCCTAGTTACTTGTAATTAATAGTGGTCATTGTTTAATACAGAAACCTGGTTGGTGGATTATATCAATCTGGGTCTGAAAGTGAGGTGGTTCCTATGCAACTGCGGTCCTTGTCCATCTAGATGGTGGAGGCCACAATTGGAAGATGCAGTTGGAGGAGTCTTGGTAATTTTTTTTAATACAACCCCGACAGTGTGGAAACAGGCCATTTGGCCCAACAAGTCCACACCGACCCTCCGAGCATCCACCCAGGCCCATACCCGTACTCTATAACTAGCATTATCCATGGCTAATGCACCTAACCTATACATCCCTGGAATATTACGGATAAGTTAGCATGGCCAATCCACCTATTACATGTAAGTTATTGCCTGTAGTACAAGGTGTTACTGCTGCCCTTTGTGCTGGTGGGGGAGGGAGTGAATGATGAAGATGGTGGGCATGTTGCCAGTCAAACTGACTGATTTGTTTTGGATGGAGCCGAGCATTTGAAACTGCTGTCATCCAGTCAGTAGAGAGTACTTTACCACATTGCTGACTTGTACCTTGTAGATGGCAGCTAAGCTTTGGGGAGACTGGAGGTAAGTTAACCGCCATAATTCCTAGCCTCTGACCTGTTCTTGTAGCAACAACATTTATATGGCTGGTCCAGTTATGTTCCTGAACAATGATAACCCTGAGGCTATTGATAGTGGGGGATTCAGTAATGGTAATACCATTGGATGTCAAGGGATAATGGTTAGATTCTGTCTTGTTGGAGATGGTCATTGCCTACCACTAGTGTGACACGAATGTTGCTTATTGAAAGTGTGCAGCGTACAACTTCTGAAATGTATCCTGCTGCTTGTTGTAGTAGTTTGATGTTGTCCGCGGGAGCACATGGGGTTGAAGAGACTGTACCTCCTCATTCTGGATCAAATGATAACCTTAGAATGGATTCCATGTTTGCAGACATTCCAACTGGCTGCCTGTGCCCTCTTACTGGTGTACCTTCTGCCATTTGAAATGTGATGAATTCGACATAGCAATGTTCCCTGTGAGAACTGATTTTTGGTGGGCAATGAGACGAGTGATGTTTATATCATGTGCCACGCACTTTGTTGAACGCTGATGTTTGGTAGCCAAGGCTCTTATAAAGTATGAGGCATTTCCAATCTATTGTCTATCTCTGACACTGAAGGCTCAGCTGCAGGTGCCCATGGACTTGCCAAATGCCCCTCTGTTGACTGTGTTATAATCCCAGCAATGGTAATACTGGGCAGGTCAGATCCCAAAGAGAGAACTGACTTGATTGACAATAAGTTCTACTTCTTTTGTTTTTGCTTATCTTGGAGGTCAGTTACAAGAGAAGAAAATACATCTTGCATTACACTATAGAAGAACTATTGGAACAAACTTATTACAGATCTCAAAGATAGATTCCACCTTTTTACCCCAGCAACAGGGTTAGAGACACCTCCACTGCATTCAGCCTCAGGAGTTTTCTTCTAAGCAACTCAAAATTTCTCCTCAGCCCTGCAATGACTGTTTTTGGAGATGACTATGCACAGCACCTCTGCAGCTATAGACCTTCTCTGTCTGTGTGAACCTGTTTCTGCCATCCCTGTCCCTGGGTAGTAAAACGTAAGTCGGCGAACATCTTAGCAATTACCTTCCCAGATGACTTGCTAATTATTTAGTATTTATTTATTTATTTATTTGTTGGAAAGGTTGTTTGCAGCTTACTCTTCAAAATGACTTTCTCACCTTTCAAAAGAAAAGTCAGACTTCCACAGAACTGAAAATTAAAATTGTTTCTTCTCACTTTGGAGCTTCCCAATTTGCAATCATAATATATTATAAGCCTTCATCAAAACTGTATTGTTCTCTATCTACAAGATTGTGTAAACTGATAGCTTTAAATTACTCCATATGCCAATCATGCTGAAATTGGAATGTTATTTTAAATAAATGCTGTTCAACAGAAGGAATACACAGGCAAAGTTCCTTCCAATATTTTTCTTTGCAGTACAATAGCAATTTGCTTAAATGGGCAGCTCTTTTAATTTTTATATGCTCATGCGCCCACAATATTTTAAAGGGACAGACTTGCGCACAAGCTGCTGGGGAGCTTTCAGGCTACTGTGTGGCTGCACAGCTTACAGGCAATATTGGACACAAAAATTGGTGTCAACTCCTTCTCCTCCACTAGCACAGGCTCCCAAACTAACCGCTGAATATCTGAAATGGCACTTTCAAGAGGTAGAGTAGGTAATACGGCCTGCTGCCTGGTCCATGCATCTTTGGCAGCACTGCAAGCTAGTGCTAATTTCTAGAGCTGAAAGGACCGTTTGGATAATTGATGTGAAATGATTTAAGAAATGAAGAGCTTATTCTAGTCTTGTTAGGAGACTCCAGAACTCTTATTGGAATTAATATTTGCATGGAAATGATTAAAACAGTGCTTTTTAATGAACAGAATACAAAAATGGTATTTCAAAATTGGAAGGTATATTTTGTAGCTGGAAATAAGTACCTTTAATTAAATTCTGTAACATTTTGTCAGTTAGACACTAAAGTTTATGGTGATAACGTTACTGGATGGTTAACATCTTGACAATCCTGATGGACATGCCATTGAACACAACTGACATTGGTGATAATAACTCTATCCAGTTACTAGGACAGTGAAGGTATGACCCGATCATGCATGCAGATTCTGGGGATGGGCAGACTTTGAGGACTCCTGCTTGGTAGAATTGGGCAGCAGCACTTTGAAGAGCACAGAGAACTTTGCTCCATTTTCTGGAAGAAAGCCATCACTATTTTGCTAGAGTCGTGAAAATAGATCGCCACCTAAAATAGATGTACAGCTATTTAGCAATTTAAATAGGACTCCAAGCCATGTTAGAACTCAGCTGGGGGAGAAGTTCAGGCTGCCTGCCAACATAAATAGCTTGAGAATAACATTAATCTAGATTTACATTTACATTTACTCCTAAAAATAGTGCACAATTTATTAGAAGAACATTACAGGATTTTAAGTGAACATTTCCAACGATAATAATAAACAATAACTTAATGAAAACAATGAAGAATGAGCAGAGGTGCCAAAGCTGTTGGCATTGGGCATTGCAGATAGATCATAGAGATTTTATATTTTTACACAGTTTAGTCCACATATATGCCCTCATTTACCTCGGATGGTGGGACAATGCTACCTTCTTTTCTTCACTTGAAAGGAGGCAAATTACTGAAATAATGTTTGGATAGTCAAACCAACCAAAACATGCCTGCCCAAAGATTAAACAAAGATTATAGAAATTTCCTGTTTTGAGTAGATTTAGTTGAGTTAAGAGTGAGTGGCTTGCAGCAACTTTTCAAACACAATCTTCTGCTCTTCACTTCATCGATTGTGGGTCCAGGCTATATGACAGCCTTCTTGTGCAAACGCCAGCGACAGAAGTGATTGTCACTGCTGGGACTTTGTAGCCTTCACACCACAGAACCACGATTGCAACCTGGATTGGTGCTGTGTCGTAGAGCAAAGAAATGCACAACAACACAGGAAGAAGTTCTGTGATCTTCTGCACTTCACAAGGCTAAGTGCCACCATATTCTCTGTGCTTCGTCACTCTCAGAGGGCCACCACTCAGCCTACCTTTGCCACTGCAATCCCCTCTCACCAAGGCTAGTGGACTACATCTCTTACTATCGTATGCATCATGAGCACTCAACTTCTATTAATTACCTTGTCCTCCAAAATGTCAGATCTTTCTTGCCCGCTGTGCCTCCTACTCACTCACTGGGACGCCTCACCATCTCTCTTGCTTCTTTCACTACTAACCATTGTACCAGCCAATCTCTTCATACTCAAGCCTCCCCCCACCCCACTCCCAACCTTCTGACTCATTGAAGGAAAAGTTGGCTCACAAACTGGGTTGAAACGGCCAAGACCGACAGCAAGTGGGCTGGCCGACATATGATTTTTCAGGACATTTGTGGAGAACATTCTTGAGCTGGCTGGAAAAAGTAATGACTGTGCATATGGAGATGGAAAGAGACCTCAACGGGCAAGGGATCCATTAAAGCTTTATTGTGTTGTGCTGTGCTGTGCTGGTCTACCCATCATACTTAGACACTCACTCCAGTGGGTACTCTTTCTAGATTATAAGTGGGAGCACAACTTGATGAGCATATCATTGGCATTTTTCCAAAGCTGGTCGAGGAATAACCACCCCAGGCCACTGGCGTTCTGAGGACTGACAGAGACCAGGCACTTGCTCAGCCCCAGATAGGATACAATCCCAGGGTCACGACTGTTGATAACTTTGTCAAAACGCACAGACAAGCACAGGAAGAGCAGACAGGTTTGTCAGAGGCAGTCAGCAAACTGGGTTGAAAAACAGAGGATTCCACCAATGTTATAGGCACCGTGCTGCTCCAGTACATGTATGTTTGGCTGACTCCGTGGTGAGGTTAATGACTATGGTGGACAGCCAAGAGCAGAGAAATCAGGGTGTGGTGGATTTACACATGGACCTGCACTCCATCACTGGAGCTGTAGGTGCTCAGCATCAAGGCGAGAAGGGGATGAGGAGCTGGACCTCAGCCCAGGTGCACTCTCCTCTCAGGGGAGACAAGGTCGTGCCAGCAGTTTAAAGGTTTTTGTAAAGGGTCATTCAGCCAAGGTTAGAAGTGCCCATTGTTTCCCAGCAGACATCTCTATGTGGCCTGAGGACCTTGAAAGAAGGCATGAACCTGTGAGTTCTCAACTACACATCATGGCAACTCCCAGGATATCTAGGACAGTCCTCCAAAATCTGGTATCAATGGTCACATATAATTTGAACATTGATGGAGTGGAAGGCTTTTCTGTTGATCAACTCTGCACCTTGGTTATGGGGCACTCTCAAAGCAACGTGGGTGTAGGTGGTAGTACCCTGTACCTTGGAGGAAGCCAGTATTAGTGAGAATGGCACTGCCGCTGTTTAACTTTCCCCACCACAAGTGAGAGATATGTACAACTGTGATCTGGAGAAAAATGGCATCAGTGTCATCCAGGATGCATTAATGGGTCAAAATGCAGGCAATAACCCACAGACTCCCTGTTGCTCCTTGAAACAAGCTTTTGTCATAAAGGTCCAGGGTAGCTGTGACCTTGATGGGCACCAAGATGTGATGGCCGCCCAGTCCTTCTGAGGGCAAGTCCTACTCCAGCTCTTTGCATACTTATAGTTCTGTGGATCAATGTGGTAGCTCCAAAATCTCATCTTTCTGTGAAAGCTATGCCATGTGTTTTGGAAATGTCGAGCCCAGGATACGCTGTTAAATTAGATTGTCTGATCACATTTGCTTAGCTACAAGACAAGGAGGTAGTTAGTGCACACAATATGATGGTCATGAGAAGGTTGTAGACTTTCTCACCGAGTCAGTGGGTTTGGTTGCAAACGTTTCATCGCCCTGCTAGGTAACATCGTCAGTGTGCCTCCAGTGAAGCGTTGGTGTTCTATCCTGCTTGTTAATTGCATGCCTCGATTTGCTGGGGTGATTGGTATTATTTCTGGTTCTGTTTCTCAGTGGTTTGTACACAGGCTCTAATTCAATGTGTTTGTTGATGGAGTTCCAGAATTCCGGCCTCCAGGAATTCCCTGGCGTGTGTCTGTTTGGCTTGTGTGATCTTGGATGTGTTGTTCCAGTCGAATTTGTCTCCCTTGTCATCCATGTGTACTGAGACAAGTGAAAATTGGTTGTGTCACTTGGTGGCTAGTCGGTGTTTGTGTATCACTATAGCCAATTTTCTTCTGGTTTGGCCTATATAGTGTTTCTCACAGTGCTTGCATGGTATTTTGTATATTACCCCAGTTTTGCCAGTATTGGGTATTGGATCCTTTACATTCATTTAGCAAACATAAGGTGGTTGTCAGTTTGTGAGCTACTCTGATACCTAGGGGTCTGAGTAGCCCTGTGGTTGTCTCTGAAACCGCCTTGATGTACAGTAGGGTGATAAGTGATTCTGGTCATGTTGTGTCTTCCTGTTGTGGTCTGTCTCAGGTATCCATTCCTTTTGAAGACTCCGTGTAGGTGCTTCTGTTCTGTTCTGCGTAGTTTGAGGTTGCTGCAATTGGTTGTGGCTTGTTGAAATTGTTTCCATTTGAGGACGTTGAGGTAGTTGCGAGTGTAATTGAGTCCATATGTGTGGTCTTTCTATATACGCAACCAAACCCACTGGCTCAGCAAGCAAGGGTGCAACCTCATCCACAAACCGAGCTACAAACCTTCTCAAACTTTAGATGATCATGATTGCTTGAAGCATAATTTATAACGTGCATTACTGGATGACAATGACCTGCCAATGGAATGCAAATTGATGTCAGATGGGTGGCATTGCTAAATCAGTGAATACAGGATTAGTGCAGTTGTGTCTATCAGGACCTCAAATTAACTCATTTCATTTTGCTCCTTAAGAGAAAGACGGCAATTTACTCACTGTGCATGTGGTGGCATTTTGTATCATTATTGCACAGTTGACTTTAGATTGAAGATTGCACATTTTCAACTCTGTGTCTGTGTAAGTGACTTGTAGGATCTGCCAGAGACACAGGGTGATTCCCCCATCCTTTATGCTCCTTTTGGGTTGCTGTCCCTATGGCCCTCAATAATCTTTCAGTCTTCTCTCATTTCCATTCAACCCATCTAAATAACTGTTAGTGCCCCCAAATTATCCCAAAGCCCATGCTTTGCAAATTGCTGTGCTCTTATTGGCTATACACTCTCCCCATGTAGAGACTAAAGTGATAGTGAGTTTGTATGAACCGTCAATCCTGGAGTCCCTACTTCCCTCCTATGTTCTGTTAGATCCCACCCTTCTAACGTGAATTGTCCCCCATCACTGCAATCATTCCCTCAGTGACCGAAACCAAGAAAGTCTATCCCCAGACTTTTGTTGCCCACTTTCCCCAGGATTCTGTGGTCCTCCCCATGAAGAGACTCCTGACCAGTAGTGACTAGATCCTCATGATTAACCATCGACCATCCCCTGAACTGACTTAGCAGGGCAGCCTCCAATTGAATGTGCCCAACCCCCAGCTGAATTTTCCACAGTAGATGGAGTGGCACACGTATAATCCACAGAACAACCATGGCCCAATCCTGGGCTGCAAGGGCCTGCATCCTTGGACTCTGATAGAGCTCACTATTGTGAATTCCTGGAATGGAATCAGATAAGTCCCTTTATTGATGGTGATGACACCCCCTAATTGACTATAGACCCCCTTAATCTCACTACTAATTGCTCCCCTTTGATGTCTGGACATGGCTGTTTGATTGTTGCACAATGCCAGCGTGTGTTTGCCATGTAAGCTGTTGGAACATCCTCAAAGTGTGACTATGACATAGCGGCAGCACGTCCGCAGACTGTTTGGAGCTCCCAAACGTGACAAGCTACCTATCCCTCCTCTGCACTAAAAAGCAATGCAACCTACAGGGTGGCAACCTTCAAGTAAGCACAAAATGAGTGAGTGCCAAGAAATGGACCTCAGAGCCATGAGGTGCATCCTGTTTAGATGCATGAGATCCATGTGTGTCCATGATCAAGAGGTAACCTGGCAGAGCATGCAAGTTGTAAGTGTCCCTGAGCTCCAAAGGCTGAAGTGGTACCACAGATGGACTGAGAGGAGTCATGGTAGTTGTGAGGCTAATGGTTTGCTGATGCCAATTTGCATGGATGAAGACGGGAAGAGGGTGGTGGCCGTGGAGCATGCAGGGACATTATGGTGAAGACAGTGTCTTATGATGATTGGTACAAGCGATTGGCAATCTACCAGGTACACTCTGACTTTCATGTCAGGAATGCGTGCCATCTAGTTTCTCAGGGAATGAGAAGGGAATTGGAAGTGGCATAGATATGAGGCAAATTGGGCTAATAATGAATTGGAAATAGATAGATACTAGGTAGGCAAGATTCTGAAGTCGCCATTTTAAGCTTAAGGGGAAAGTTAAGGATGCTCATTCTTGCTGTTTTCTCAACTTCCTTGCCACTCCTCGAGCCACACTGAGGAGGGGTGAATTTCACCTTTCAGTCTGTTGAAAATCCAGCATTCAGATTTTGCAGCAAATAGATTCATCCACTTTGTTTGGAAACAGCCAGACGCCAGGTTGCGAATGGTTTCCGTTTTGGAGTCCGTTCACAAGTTGGTTTTAACACACACCAGAACACAGTGCAGGACAATATACAGGAGCTGTTTGTAAGTACAGGAAATTTTCGTATATTTAAAATGACACGCCTGTATGGGATCACATTTGTAAGTATAAAGGTTTGTAAGTTGGACACTCATAAAACATGGGCTCCTGTACTTAATTTGTGTTCTTCAAGAGCCGTTAAATACTATCAGCTTTACATCATTAAGAAGCAAGATACGAAAAAGTGTGTTTTCCATCAAAAACGATCAAAACTTGGTTTTCAACATTGATGTTGCTTTGATCCCTTAATGAGACATTTACATAGCACTAACTCCACATTAGCTGATGTTGTGTTCATAGGAAGCATGGTTTGGAGAATCTGGCTGCAACTCATGTTCCCTTGGAGTGCAGCTCCCCATTGGAAGCACAGATTGCAAGATGACACCCAGATTACCAAAAAAATCTCTTAACTGGAGAAATTAGTTTGAACACTTTATGAGAGACTGGGAGCTAGTTAATATATTTTTCTTTTTCCTCTAAGATGTGGGCTCAGACAGATTTTGAACAGGTGTTGCCAAGGACTGACTCTGAGATACATTTGGACTGTCTCAACTGAACGGGAAGTGGCTTAATTGCCCCGATAAGGTGTTCATTCATTGTTCTCACTTATTATAAAGCAAGGTTTTATAAGATGGTTGTGTTTTGCACTGTTTCTTTTGATCTGTGGTAAAACAGGATACCCTGGAACAGGGGTCAGTGTGAATTTGTATCAGTCTCTGCCCAACAACAGGCCAGGTGATGGTACCATAGAGATCATTACCTAGCCAAAGATTTGCTGATACCCTAGTGCTGAATTTCACACCTGAAGGCAAAGATGAAGGCAGCAGTTCATGCTCTAAAAACTCTTGACACAGAGAGAAAAGACAATAGAATCCTAAGGAGAGAGACTGGAACATCAGTGCTGAGGTCAGAAGCTGTTTTTCTCTGTTAACTACCAGATAAAACACAAATAAAAAGACATTTTTCTGGTTGAAGAGAATCTTTTGGAAATTCAAAATCATTGGAAGATTTGTCCTAGTATGTCAAGGCATGGAATCGCAAGAGTTTTGGTTAGGGATTTTTAGGAAGACTGAGGAAAAGGACTTTCTGTATTATTGGACATTACAACTCAGTTTAATGGAAACCCATTGGGAACTGCATCTGGTTCAAATTGGAAAAGAAGTGAATGTACTGTAGCCAAATTTGCAGACGATATTGAAATAAATGAGAGGGTCACAAATAGTTTACAGAGAGATGTTGGTAGGTTAAGTAAGTGGGCAAAAAGTTGTCAAATGGAGTATAATGTGGGAAAATGTGAAGTTGCTCATCTTAGAAGGGAGAACAACAGAACAGAATATTATTTAAATGGAGAGAAACTGCAGAAAACTGTAACACAAAAGGACTTGGATACTTGTGCATGAAACACAGAAAGCTAGCATACAGGTACAGCAGGTAATCAGGAAGGCTAATGGAATCTTGGCGCTAACCTCAAATGTGTTAAAGTATAAGAGTAGGGAAGTCTTACTACAATTGTACAAGGTGCTAGTGAGATCACATCTGGAATACAGTGTGCAGTTTTGGTCCCCTTATTTAAGGAATGATATTTCATAAGAGGCATTTCAGAGAAGGTTCACTGGGATAATCACAGGTATGGAGAGATTGTCATATGAGCAAAGGCTAACCAGGTTGAGACTTTACTGTCTGGAGTTAAGAAGAATGTGAGAGGCAATTTCATTTAAACGTATCAGATCCTTAAGGGACTTGGTAGGGTAAATGCTGAGAGGATGTTTTCCCTCATGGGAGAGTCTAGGACAAGAACGCATGGTGTCTGAATAAACTAGCACCAATTTAAGATGGAGATGAGGAAGAATTTCTTCTCTGAGAGGACTGAGAGTTCTTGGAACTCCTTGCCACAGAGAGCCGTGGGGGGGCAGAGTCCTTGTGCATATTTAAGGCTGAGATGGATTCTTGATCAGTTAGGAATTGAAGGGTTATTAGGAAAGGGCAGGAAAGTGGATGTGAGGAATAATCCTATTGAATGGACAGCCTGCTCCTGTTCCCATTTCGTATTGTCTTCTGGTCTAAGATTATAATTCTGTGGAGATCATGACATAAAATGCAGTATAGGGTTATTGAGTAGGTTAACATGCTAATAAGGGATGTCTTTCTGTAGTTGACAATACTAGTTTCCTACTAAATAATGTTTAATCTATGTTGATTTTACTTTGCTAATTACAGTAAATGTTTTAAAACTTGAACTCCTTTTGTATGATTTGTTTGAGTTGGCCATTGAAAATTTAAGTGTTTTTCTATAAGTTATCAGTTTCTAAGGTGATTGTAATGTCTTCAAGGCTATTGAAAAAAAATCATACTAACACAATAAGATTGTTCTTCTGAAGTTGGAGAAGGAGCAAGTACATTTCTTGCTCTGAATAACTCTTAATTTATTCCCAAAGATTGTATTTGACCAAGGACTTGATGCTGAACACAAGGTGGTTTAAATGTTAAACATACTCAAACAGTTTTGTTGCCTAAAGTGAGATTATGTTGGGAAAATCAAAACATCTCAGAAAAGTATTGAAAAACCAAGTCAGAAAATATAAGTTTGCTAAAGAAAAAAGACACATTTTGTTGAAGCTTTGTGCTTTGAACTAATTAGGGCAATTTACAAGAATATCAATTTGGGGGGAAAACTGCATTGAAGGAGAGTGCTTTTGGTTGGCAAGTGGACTTTGGTAGGGGATTTGCATTAAAGAAAATGTGGCAATTAATGATGATTGAAGTTAACTGACAGGCTTTGATTAATTTTTAAACCAGATGGATTGACTCTGACTGGTCAGTCCGTTGCCTGAGAAATAAGCCAGCAAATTGCTGTCACCTCCTTTGATGAGTTGAAACAGACACGGTGTGAATATGTTCCTTCTGTCAATAAATACAGCTTCCAGGACA
The DNA here is from genome assembly GCA_024137785.1 of Ginglymostoma cirratum. Taxonomy (NCBI): domain Eukaryota; kingdom Metazoa; phylum Chordata; class Chondrichthyes; order Orectolobiformes; family Ginglymostomatidae; genus Ginglymostoma; species Ginglymostoma cirratum. The sequence goes on along the minus strand of JAHRHZ010000084.1, from coordinate 17,884,809 downwards.
CAAATGCACCACACTTCAAGCCGAACTGACAACCCCAAATTAGTTATCACTGTAATTCTTCACGCATTCAGGATTATGTTGCAAATGAAGTCCAATTGCAGAATCCTATCTAATGTTGGGGACTGTGTTGTAAGTTGGTTGTGTACAGTCAAAGCCTTACTTTCTTCAGCAATTCTCAAGTTTTGGATTGCCAATACAAATTTGCACAATTCAGGCATTTGAGGTTAACTACCTGAAGTGCATTCAGGCCTTATGCAATCAAATAATGTCATTGTGATTTTAATGGTAATTATGAATATATATGATTTTTCCCTTTACTGTTTTCACAGACTGCCCAGACTGTGATGCTGCTGGTTGCTGTGTTTCTTCTGTCTTGGCTGCCTCACCATATCATAAACATGTGGGTTGAATTTGGGTATTTTCCCCTAAACGATGCATCGTTTGCCTTCAGGATCATCTCTCACTGCATGACGTACGGGAACTCCTGCATCAACCCCATAATATATGCATTCCTCTCAGAAAATTTTCGGAAAGCCAGCCGCCAAGTCTTCAGGTGTAAATTTCTTTTCCCACAACCCATTGAGGAGAAGGTGGTTAGGATTCGGATGGAGAACTTTTCGACAACCCCTTCAACAACAACTGCTTGAAGCCATAGCATTTTGATCTGAGTATCGTGACTAAGCATGGAGGCCATGTCTGTGCACTTCTGAAGTTGCACATCCAATGAGAGCGAGCAGTCAAAATATTGGATCAAGAATTCAAATGTTCAGAACAGTCAATGACGATGCCATCAGATGTCAGCATTGTGTTGACTCAGAAGGTTCAAGTCTCAAGGAATGTTCATGATATAGAAATTAAAAAGGGGCATCAATTTTAAAGCATTTGACGTAAATAGCCTGACATGTCTAAAATGTTTCCGGGCATCTTCTGAAAACGCATTGAAGGCTTGGAAATACTTAATAAGAGTTCTGATTTGTCTGCTTGGGGGCTGAGTAGGTGTGAAGTATTCAGTACCCTCCCCCACCCACCTCCGTTTGAGTTATGGAGAATTGGTGAGATTAAGTAAACCACTCAAGAAATGTCCAATCACTTATATAACTGGATTTTTTTAGAATGATGGTGTATTGACACCAAAATTGAATTTACACTGAATACGGTCATTTGTATGGCAATTTTAGTGTTTTGTATTATTTAATATTGAAAGTTTTGTCTGTTGCTTGTAAACATGGGTGACAACTAGCTTAATTTGAATCTAGTTGAATTCCAGTCTGGTTTCTAAATTCAGTTTGTTTTGATGTAGATGAGACAGGGTCGAGTTGAGTTGATTTAATTTCATTCAGTCAAACTTGATCATTGTTATAAGAAGCTTGAAATTCTAAGAAAGGAACTAGAGTTTCATTAATCGATGTTGTCATAGTTTCACCAAATAAAATTCAATAAATAATTATGATGGTGACTAAACAGATAAGAAAAATTTGAAATCAATAGCTCTAATCAAGGCCATTGCACTGTAGTTCTGACAAAGAGATTTTCATTAGAAATTTCTGAACCAAGTGATTTTGTCTATTTAAGAGCAATGAATTATTAATCTCACTTTGACTGTTCCAAGTTAGCACAATTACACAGTGACTGTATTGAAGATTAACATTTGCAGCAGTTAGTAAAACTGATTCCAACTTTGTAGAAGAGTGGTCCATACAAAGATTTTGTATCTAGTTCTCTGGGTTTCAGCCTAATCTATGCTACTGGGAATACAGTCTATCTAAGCTATTAAAGGTCCTAAGTAAATATATTTGTGCGTTTTCAATTTAGTTTAAAGTGGACATCCATCTGCTTATGATTTGGCTTTTACTAGCAGTTCCTCTCAAGCCTCAAAGGTGACTTAGTCATACAGCATGGATACAGACCCTTCGGTCCAACTCATCCATGCCGACCAGATATCCTAAACTGATCTAATCCCATTTGTCGGCATTTGTCCCATATCCCTGTAAACCCTTCCTATTCATATACCCATCCCAGATGCCTTTTAAATGTTGTAACTGTACCAGTCTCCAGCACTTCCTCTGGCAGCTCGTTCCATACATGCACCACCCTCTGCATGAAAAGGTTATCTCTAAGCTCCTTTTTAAAATATTTCCCTTCTCACCTTAAACCTACACTGTCGAGTTTTGGACTCCCCCATCCCATGAAAAAGACCTCATCTTTTCACCCTATCCATGCCCTTCATGATTTTATAAACCTCAATAAGGTCACCCCTCAGCGATTTTAATCAAGTAATGCTGCTGGGGTTGATGAAGAGAAGAGCCTTTATAAGCCACATTATTATTGCCTGAACTGATCTGTTCACAAATACTACTTCATCTTTATGACCACAGAGGGAAACAAGTAGGGATTTCTGAAGAAGGGTCTAGGCCCGAAACGTCAGCCTTCCTGCTGCTCTGATGCTGCTTGGCCTGCTGTGTTCATCCAGCTCTACACCTTGTTATCTGGGATTAATGAATAGTCTGAATTTCAAGTTTAGAGATAAAATCTACTTTCTTTCCAATATGTTTAATTCTTCTGCATACTCCAGTGGTTGAAACTACTTGCCAAAGAGTAGAACAATGGCCTTAAATAACAAACAACTAATTTACCATAGATTTTCCTTTCTTTTAGAGGTGGAAGTGTCAGAAGTTCATACTTTCTACTCGTGAGATGCATTATTCAGATTGTGTGTGCAGAACAGTGTGATATGCAGTAGGCAAATGAGTTGTTTCTGTTCAAGCTGTGATTAATATTTCTTAATAGGTCATGGTCTTAATTCTGTGTCCCATGCAGAGAGACATTGAAACTGCAGAAAGTACGGCAGCAGGAGTAAGCACAGCAAACCAGAGGTTTTCCTTAAATGATCTTTACTACAAGTTGCATCAATGGTGATGCATTATGATGACCAATACCTTGTGAAAGCAAGGAAAATAACGCATTGCTTTAAAGAAATAATACATAATTGTACATAATAGTACTAAGAATAAAATAGTGTGGCAGTAGAGCTGTTTAAAAAAAAAGTCCCATTATGATCACACATATTGATCTTCCTGACAAAGGCTTTAGTGTTATTTTTCAATACTTTGTCGCTAAGAAAATTGGACAAGTAAACCCCTACTTTTCCCTCTTGTCCTAGTCCTGTGATTTTCTAGTAGCCTGCTAAAAATCAGTACAAACCAGAGAGAGCCTCATTAAATCCCCAAATTCTATTCAAATAAAGGGATTTATCAGCTTTCCATCACTTAATTTGGGAAATGTATTAAAACATCAATGAACTTTATTTATATAAAACAGATTAATCTATTGTGTTAATGTCTTCAGTAATATGTATCTTCATTAGTTGCTACTTAGAGTTGCCAGTGTTTCAATTCTAACTTTGCAAATGATATTTCTTCATTTGCTCTGGTGCATTTCAGGAAGCTCAAAGAATTTAAAGTTTAGAGAAATTTAGCAACTGGGGGCAAAACAAAATGACACAGTTGTTACCCTTTTGCTCAAGAAAGAAGCACCAGGCAAAAGTGAAGACGAGTCAAATGTAGAACTCAAATGGGATCTATGGGCCAGTATTGGAAGTTAGAATGTACGTAACCCACTTAATGAAAGGCTCAACACTGCTTTTTGAGGCAGATGTGGAGGGTTGATATTGCTGGGCAATGACAGAAGTGTATTATCAAGCAGGTTCTCATGGATAAAACAAGATATTGTCATTCAAGTTATTAAGCAGAGATGCTCCGTATTCCATTGCTAGACTATTTAACTTTTCAATATTTATACCATGTATATTTATATAATTTATAATTGACTCATAAACCACTTGTACTGAGAGCATTGTTTAAGTTTTACATTGGCAGCTTCTCACATTCAGATGATTAAATTGTCCACTCAGACGAGCTTGCAGCCATATAGTCCTGTTCACAAATTAGTGCAACAATTAATTTTCCTCTGCCATGCAAAACTATTGCTTGTTATGTCCAAGTTAAGTTTAAAGACTTTAAAAGTATTTTTAAATCTTTGGATTTTTAATCTCCAGCATTTCTTTCTCAGCAAATCAGCTACAATATGTGAAAATATATATGAAATTGTAATTCAGAACATCCTTTATTGTTATAGAACCATATACGACCGATCTGTTTCAAAACCTATACTTAAGAGATTGAGTTACAATCCACATACTTTGTGCCTTGGCTTCTTGCCGTTGGTTCTATTCAAATTGATTCTAGTTCCATGATTAGCAACATCTAGTGCTACGGAGGTTACAGTAACAGAGTGGGCTGGAAAACACAGCAGTTCTGGTAGCATCTGTGCAGAGAAAAGCAGTTGACATTTCAAGCCCTGTGACCTTTTATCAGAATGTGCAGAGGTTAAACTGGGTGCATGTGTAAATGAAACTTGAGAGACTCCTTCATTTGCACTTAATCAGCTCTTAAACAAATTACTGTCAAGTATGAATTTAAATTATGACTTCGCCGTATGCCTCAAAAAAACTGAATAAATTCTGTGGAAGAAAATAAGTATTTGGAATGTGAATAGAGATGTATGCTTAAAGTTCCATATGTAGATCGTAAGACAAAAAAAGCCTGAAATTTCGATAGCAAAAAGATCTAAAGTGATGTCCAGAAAGAAAAATGTCATTTGATCAGAGCTGAAAAGTTACAGAGATCACTTTTAGAGGGCAAATTGGAGGGCAGCAGAAAGAGGGGTTGGCCTAGGCATTGTTGGATGATGATAACACTGACACAGTGTGGTTGAGAAAAGCTACAGTGGGTGTGAGAGGATAGTGCAAGGCAGACATTCATGACATGCTGTGACAAATCTCCTGGCAGGAGTGGCTCCAAGCAGCAAAAACACGCTTTTCAATAGGACTTTAATAATTAACTGTAAACACCATTAAATCTGTTGGTTCAACACTGCAGCCTTGTGTTCTGTGATTCTGATAAAAACCAGCCCAACGAGTTGTAACATAACCTGCTGTGGTGGGAATCACGGTGGATGGGCCCACCTCAGGCTGGGAGAAGCTACATGTCTGCCTCCTAGCGATTTGAAAATCTCCTCATATTAAGCTAGAGGCAGGAACAGCCCATGAGGGCAACTTGCCTGCTTGCAGGATGTTGTCATTTAGGTTTACAATTGAGATAGTGACATCAATCATCTGAGCCCATGCCAATTTGATGGTGGTTCTGGGATTACGTGCAAGTGGCACAAAGGCCAAAGGGCACCTATGGTGAAAGCCACTCCCTGTCCTTGCCTCTGACCTCCTTAGCCCCTTCCACTGACTCCTTCACCACAGCTCGTATCCACCTCCTGTAACCCATGTACCTCAGTGATCCTAGGTCTCTCCCTGGGTGCATTACTGGCAGCAGCTATTGCTCTCAATGACGTTTGTACGGGAGAAACAGTCTTCTGAGTGGAGTCCTGGAAAACCAAGGGTCTGGACAGTTAAATGCTTCGGGCTGGATCTTCACCTCAGCAGCAATACAACAAGTACACCAATCCACATGAGTTACATTAAGCTGTGCTCATTGGTTCTTCCCATTGTTAAAAGTTAGTATCTTTAAAAATCTGTGTTTTGTAAGGGATAAAGCATTTTTGTACACATAACAGATTAGATGCTCTACTTTTCATATCAGTTGGTGTTGAAAGTCATATTGTACTCTACTGGACACCAAGATATTTTCATTACTCTTTGATATTCATGAGCTTCTTAATTGATGCCTGGTTGAACTAATGTACCTGGATGATGGACAGGGTCGTGTTGTGCCTGGGCACTTTATCAGAATGAAATTACAAATTCATATCTGAAATCTTGGTATGAAGAACTAGCTAGCACCATTCAAACAAAAACTGAGCTGCATAAACTTTCTGGGATTCTCAGATCTTTCAAACTTTGTAAATAACCATTTAAGTTATTGAAGAGATGTTTGAACATTACCAATCCAAGCAGCAAAGCTGAGGCATCTTTTCTTGGTAATGTTTTCCTAGCGTTACCAGAGAGAAATTTGCAAACTAAGAATGAAAAGCAAATATGATGAACAAACAGTTGTTTTTCAAATGCAGTTCATTGTAGTGTCCTCATGGATGAACTTTTGTAAGTGTGGTAGAATGACAAAAAGTAGGAGTTCAGACAGAATCGACTTCCATTTTCCATGTTATACTGAATTAGTGAATAGGATGGTTTCTGTAACCTACATGAATTGTGTGTTTCTTCAGATAGTCACTGAAAGAGGTATTATGATATTGCCACTTATTACAAATAATTGAACAAGGCAAGGACTACTTTTTTGAGGTACTACATTACTGTTTAAATGTGTGTATATTTTTAACCTTTTTCTTGCATAATCTCAAAAATGTTTAATATCGTCTGCTGTCTTTGGTTGCCTGAAAGAAACAGCAACTAAAGCTCGGAAGTGTATAAAATGAAGGATCAGTGTTGTTAAGCATCTATCAGTATTTGTGATTGTTAAAACTCCTGCAAGTGAGAGTATTACACTTATGACTGAGATTTATGAAGTGAATTTATGTTTGCTAACAGGACTGAAATCTTAGCGTTCCTTTAAAGTATTTTTAATAATTTATATCCGATACAGATTTGCATTGTTTAATATTAACATTTTATGTGACAACAAATTATAGTTCTCTGGATTAATGATTCTATGAGGGTACATGATTCTACTTTGTTATTCAAGTACACTGTATGCAATGTGAGTTGATAATGTTCAGCTGTTCATGTTTGACATAATTAAATTGTTCCTGGTACAACAATTCTAGACACACTGCTGAAAAACGTTTTCTTTATTTTTATTTCCTGAAGTGTGCATGAAAGCAGAAATCTCAAAGTGGGTTCAAATGAATAAGAAAAAAGAGCTGCAGATGCTGGAAATTAGAAACAAAAACAAATTGCTGGAGAAACTCCGTAGATCTGGCAGCATCTGTGGTAAGAAAGCAAAGTTAATGTTTCAGGTTTATTTCAGGTCCTTCTTCAGAACTGAACAAGGGTCACTGGACCCGAAACGTTAACTCTGCTTTCTCTCCACTGGTGCTGCCAGACCTACTGTGTTCTTCCAGCAATTTCTGTTTTTATTTCAAATGAATAAGACTTGTCTTGCACCTGAAGATAATATTCTAACAGTGATTAGTAGAAAGAACTTGCCAATGCTTTGGTACAGAATATGATACTGGGTGGTGTCTTGTGATATCTTGTGAGTGAGTTCCCATTCTCAGTTGAAAGGTACCTATTGGGGATGAGGGATGTGATTTAATGAGAGCAACTGGGGTCTTGCCTGCTGGCTAGAAAGCTGGTGATAGCCCTGCAATGCTGCTTTTAGGGAAGACATGCCATAGTAAATGCCACTTAACTGGGCAATGGTAGACATACTCAATCAAGGATACTGGGAACCGAAGCCCCAGTCATCAAAACTGACAGGTCTGTTGAATGGCAGCACCAGCAGAGACATTGTTGCTGTTATCAGTATAACTTCCATCCAAGGTCAAGGATTGTTGCTAGAGCACAGGTAAATAATGGCAGTAATGGGTTCAAGGAGCAAGAGTCTTAGGGGGAAGAGACACCAGCAGCAAGGGACAGAGATGGCTGTAGTAGACCTCCCCCTTTCCCAATGTCAGATCCCTTGATCAAGCACTGAGGATCCACACCATGCTGACTACTTCTCCCAGAAGCCCAAAAGCAAACACATCAGGGTTTGTGTGTCATCCTTCCCAAATGACCAGACCCTGTCCACCACTGACTCCATGCCAATGGCAAGGGTGATGAGGCCCCAACTGCCCAGTTAAGGGCATCAATGGAACAGGGTGGAAGTGGCATGGAGACAAGAGGGTCCTTAGCCCAACCCGACAATCACTACATCCAGCCCACAGCCCCAATTATACACACACGTGCCATCAAAAGTACCATGGGGAGGATATTGCATTCTGACCAGGCTATTTTTATGCAAGGAAGGAAAGAAACATGAGAGATGAATGAACACTGGCACTCCTATTCCTGCAAACAATCACAAAAATGGTTCAGATTTCATAGACGATTGGTGGCCTGTTATTCAAAGAACAATGAACATTTAAAAGGAGGAAAATAGATCATCCTAAATGGATTTAGCATAGCACTTTAAAAGATACTAGATATCTCAAGCAAATGTCCTGAAAGTTAAGTCTTTCTTTGTTGAAATTCAGAATTGGAATAACAACTTTTTTTCTAGTCATACTTCTTCAACCTTCGGGATAAGATAGATATTCATTTATTTATTTCTATAATTATTTAAGAATGCTAATTAAGTCATATCTTAAACGTCCACTATCCCCTCATTATTTCTTACATCTTGTTGCCTTGATTAAGAATGGTTCTGCATTATTTATGAAGCCAAGTCCTCAAATATTTATCACTTTTCTTCATATGGGCATGGAACACACAAGCACTCATAGTCCTATCAACTTTCCAAAAGCATTTATGTTAACCCTCCTAAATTGATTTGTAGTTAATTGTGACGATTAAAATATAATTAGACAACCATTTGTAATTGTGTTTTTGAATTGAAAATATAATTTAAGTTTACATATTTGTCTTTGGTCAAGATTGGATTGCTCAGTTAGAAATAGTGCAGAATAACCCAAGAGCCGGAGACTTTCTGCTTGAAAAGATCACCCAGGCAGAAACCCTGAACACATTTGAAAGTACCTGAATCTGCACTTGGAAATGCTGTAACCTACAAGGCCACAGACACCTCTCACCCCAAGCCACACCCCCATCTCCTATCTACTAACATCATCCCGCCCCCTTGACCTGTCCATCCTCCCTGGACTGACCTATCTCCTTACTACCCCCCTACCTACTCTCACCTTTACTGGCTCCATCCCCGCCTCTTCGACTTGTCTGCCTCCTCTCCACCTATCCTCTCCTCTATCCATCCTCTATCCGCCTCCCCTTCTCTCCCTATTTATTTCAGAACCCTCTTCCCCTCCCCCATTTCTGATGAAGGGTTTAGGCCCGAAACGTCAAGTTTTCCTGCTCCTATGATGCTGCTTGACCTGCTGTGTTCATCCAGCCCCATGCTTGTTATCTCAGATTCTCCAGCATCTGCAGTACCTTTTATCTCTCATAAACAGAACAGTAGGATTCCATTGAATAGCTGTTTCTCAATTAGGTCAGACAATGGGCCAAATAGCTGCCTCCTGCAGTGTAAGTTTCTATGATTCTGTAAAATAAGGAACTATAGAAAAAGAACAGTCGTTCAGCCCATCAACAGCTTGCTATTGTACTGTGCCCTTTAATGTGGTAAAATGTCCCAAGGTGCACCACACAAGTGTTAGCAAACAAAGTTTTAATACTGAACTACAAAAAAAAAACATTCAGAGCTGTGGCCTTGATCAACAAGGATGGTTTTGAGGAACATCGTAAAGGAGATTGAGAGGCAGACACGTTAAGTGGGGATAGAGATCCAGCATGATTTGTAATGTGCAGGGCATGTTTTGACAAACTTGGACTTTTTTTTTTGAAGAGTAAAGAGACGACAAGGGAATATCTATGGGTGATATTTTTATAGACTTGGAGAGAGAATTTGATGAGGTCTCTTATTGAGAATGCTAGCTAAAGTTGAAGTTGAAGAATCATCGATGAATTATTGAGCTGGTAAAGAATCTGGCTGAGCAGAACACAGTAGGAATAATGAGCAGGTCCTCAAACCAGCAAAAAATTACTGAAGGTGCCCTGCTATTTATCAATAACTTAATGATGGAATGGAAAGCCATATCCAAAGCAGAGGCATGTGCAAAAATGGGGAAACCGGATTCTAATGTAGGCAAATCTGAGATCATCCACTTTGGACCTAAAAGATTTTTCTGAATGATGATGCAAGAAATGTGTCACATTAGGATTTGTCGATTGTATTTTGATTCCAATTCTGCCAGATTTACTCAGTTCCTCACCTCACCAATTTACGCAAGATGACATAACCAATCAAGGATGAACTCTGACCTGCTCTTGTAGCACCTTTCACAGCCAGAGTGACAGATGGAGTTTAATTTAGATAAATGTGAAGCGTTGTATTTTGGAAAGGCAAATCAGAACAGGGCTTATACACTTAGTTGTAGGGCCCTGGGCAACGTTGCCAAACAAAGAGACCTTGGGCTGCAGGTTCATTTCTCCTTGAAGGTGGGGTCACAGGTAGACAGGGTAGTGAAGATGGTGTTTAGTAGTCTTGCCTTTATTGATCCAATGAGCATAGGAGTTGGGATGTCATGTTGCAGCTGTACAGGTCACTGGTTAGGCCTCCTTCGGAATATTACATTCAATTCTGGTCCCCCCAACCCCGATAGAAGAAGGATGTTGTGAAACTTGAAAGGGTGCAAAAAAGAATTATAAGGATGTGGACAGGGTTGGAGGTTTTGAGCTAAAGGGAGAGACTGAATAGTCTGGGACTATTTTCCTTGGAGTGTTAAGAGTTTGAGGACTGACTTTAATGAAGTTTATAAAATGATGAGGGACATGAAAAGGGTGAATAGCCAAGGTCTTATTCCTGGGGGAGGGGAGTCCAAAACTCGAGGTTTAAGGTGAGTGGAAAGATTTAAAAGGGGCAACTTTTTCCACTCAGAGGGTGGTGGCATGTATAGAATGAGCTGCCAAAGGAAGTGGAGGCTGGTACAATTACAACAGTTAAAAGACATTTGGATGGATATGAATAGGAAGGGTTTAGAGGGATACGGACCAAATGTTGGCAAATGGGACTAGATTAATTTGGGCTATCTGGTTGGCATGGACAAGTTGGACTGAAGGGTCTGTTTCCATGCTGTACAACTCTATGACTCTAAGGCATTCCAAAGTGTTTTACAGACAGACAATATGTTAACAGCAAGCTCTTGCAAGCAGCAAGGTGAGAAATACAAGAATAACAGTGTGGAGCTGGAGGAACACAGACAGCATCAGAGGAGCAGTAAAGTTGACATTTCAGTTTCGGACTTCTTCAGAAATGGGGAGGGGGAAGGGAGCTCAGAAATAGAGACAGGAGGGGTGGGTGGGATGGTGATAGGTGAGTGCAGGTAGGGAGTGGTGGGGATTGGTCAATGGGATAGGAGGGATGGACGGATGGGAGAGATTGACAGGTTGTGTCAGGTCAGGGAGGTGGGAATGAGAGGGAGGGTTGGACATGGGATAAGGCCAGGGGTGGGGAGATCTTAAAACTGGTGAATTCATGTTTAGGCCATCAGGCTGTAGGCTCCCAAGGCGGAATACGAGGTGCTGCTCCTCCCATTTGCGGGTGGCGTCATTGTGACACTGGAGGCGGCCCAGGATGGACAGGTCACCCAGGGAGTGGGAGGGGGAGTTAAAATGATTGGAAACTAGGTGGTGTTGTTTGTCATGTACAGAGCACAGGTGCTCTACAAAACAGTCTCTGAGTGTATGCTTGGTCTCAGCGATGTAGAGGAGGCCACATTGGGAGCAGTGGATACAATAGACCAAGTTGATGAACATACTGGTGAACCCCTGTCTGATGTGAAAGGTTTGTTTTGTGCTTTGGATAGAGGGAAGGGCGGGGGGGGTGGGAGGTGTAGTGGTAGGTGTAACACTTCCTGTGGTTGCAGGGAAAGGTGCCGTGATGGTGGGGCTAGTGGGGAGTGTGCAGCGAACAAGGGAGTCGCAGACAGCAGTCCCTACAAAAGGCAGATAGGGGTGGGGAGGGAAACATATACTTGATTGTGAGGTCAAATTGCAGGTGGTGGAAGTGGCGGAGAATGATATATTGAATCCAGCTGTTTGTGGCAGGATACGTGAAGAAAAGGGGGATTGTGTCTTTGTTTTTGTTGCAGGGAGGGGATGCGAGGGCAGAGGTGAGGGAAACGCAAGAGATGCAGTTGAGGGCATTTTCGATCACCAAGGGGGTGGAAGTTACGGTCCTTGAAATAAGAGAACATCTGGGATGTTCGGGAGTGGAACGCCCCAAATTGGGAGCAGACCCGGCGGAGGCGGAGGAATTAGGAGTAGGGCATCGCATTCTTGCGGGAAGGTGGGGGAGAGGAGCTGTAATCTAGGTAGCTATGGGAGTTGTTGGGCTTGAAATAGATGTCAGTTTCAAGGCAATCCCAAAGATGGAGACACGAGAGGTCCGGAAAGGAGAGGGAGGTGTCGGACATGGTCCAGGTGAATTTGAGGTTGGGGTGAAAGGTGTTAGTAAAGTTGATGAACTGTTCAAGCTCTTCATGGGAGCACAAGGCAGTGCTGATACAGTCATCAATGTAGTGGAGGAACAGGTGGGGGAATAGTGCCAACAGCGGAAAAGGGGCTGCTCCACGAATCCTACAAAGAGGTATGCATAGCTTGGGTCCATGCGGGTACAAGGAAGTGCTCTTTAGTGAAGTTGGCAGAGGGATAAATATTGGTAAGGAGTTGGAGAGGACTCCCATGGTTGTCTTTGAAATAATATCAGGCAGCCAGGGCTTCAGTTTGACATTTCCATTCAGCACCTCCTCAGAACTTCAAATCACAGACTTTGTGCTGAAGTCTCATGAGTCTTGTTTGAATTCAGCCCAAAAGGTCATTGCTGTGCCACAGCCTCTCTCACTCAGCCACACCTTGGACAACAGGACACCCTGTTCTAATGCACAGTACTATCCATCTCTCTACCCCTGGAAAACTAAGCCCCCTTGGAGCACTGAAATTCAGGTCAATGGGAACTAAACAATGTCATTTCCAGGGGTGACAATGCATACAAGCCCTTGTGGTTCCACCTCTCACAGGAGGCCTCTACCAAGCTGGTGGACTTCTCATGCTCCCTGTCCAGAGCCAACCAAGCATAGATACAACCATGGGAGATAGGAGACACTCACACTATGCCCCCTCCACTGCTCACTGCCCAGACCTGTTGATATTCACAACCTTCTGGACTTCATTATTATTAGAGTTCAACCACCTTCAGGTTGTGAACTCACCACCCTTTTTTAGCTTTATTTGTTGTGTCCTGTGTGACCATGTTCTCTCTCCTGTCCCCCACCCAGTGCAACTGTCTGTTCTTTCCAGCCTGGCAGTTAGACACATGCTTGTTCTACCATTCTCACATTCTGATCACCTAATGTGTGCTATTGGCAGCCTCTCTTCCCCCAGCACTCCACCCCCACCACACTTCACATCAGCTCTGATGTAGAATCATCTAGACTCGAAACATTAACTTGGTCTCTCTCCACAAAGATAGCAAGAACTACAGATGCTGGAAGTAGAGTTAATACAGTGTGGACGTGGAGGAACACAGCAGGTCAAGCAGCATCAGAGGAGCAGGAAAGTCGACGTTGGACTCAATCTCATTTGATCGAGAGTGAGTTCACAATCTGAAGGTGTTGAACTCTAATATTAGAGTCCAGAAGGTTGTAAAGTGCCTAATCTGAAGAGTCAATCACTTAATCTGCACTACTAGTGCATCGTGATGAACTGTGTGAGCCTGAAACATCAACTTTCCTGTTCCTGTCATGCTGCCTGACCTACTGTGTTCCTCCAGCTCCATACTGTATTGACTCCCTCTCTATGGATGCTGCCTGACCCGTTGTGATATCCTTCACTAGGGAACTTTGTTGGTGGGAGCTAGAATGTTACATCAGGAGATAGCGAGGGAAGGACCCGGAGAGTGTGCTGCAACAGCAGCAGCCATAAATCTATCCTGTCTAAAAGTCAAAAAGTTAACATTCAGCAGTAAATCAAACATTTTACTGAAATAATGTTTAGTGCCAAAATCAAGCTGGTACAATCATGACTCTACAGAAGGTTCAGAAGAGACTTCAGTTTTGTTTTGTTTAAATTGTTCTGCTATGCTTTTCTTTGCAGGTTGCTTGATTTCAGACTCCAAGCCAGGCAGTACCACCTTCTGCCGAGCTGCCGTCTCAATTTTTTGGACCAGTTCAACCTCCCAGGGATGTGTCACAAAACTAACGACAGTGCCCAAAACCTTGCTGCCAACACGACCCACTCGCCCAGCACGGTGTATATAATCACACAGAGTCAGGGGAAAGTCGTAATTAATCACAAATGCTACCCTTTGAGTGTCCAGTCCCCGAGATGCAATGTCAGTGCACAGAAGTATGTCTACCAGACCGTGCTGGAAGGTGCTGAAAATCCCACTTCGCTTTCCAGCTTGCATACTCCCTTGGAGACGTGAGTGTTTGATCCCGTGGTCGTCCAGGACATAGCCAAGCCAATTAACTGTTGAGGCATTGTTACAAAACACCAGAACTCCAGCTTTCTGGACCACCAACTCCTTTAGCATTTGCAGCAAGTCACTGGCTTTATCCGTCCGCTTGACCTTAAGGAACTTCTGTTTGACATGGGGCATGATGCGGTGCAGCTCTTTGCTCTTTATGGTAATGATTCTGCCCAGGTCAGTGACATTGCTGAGCAGTTCCCCCACTCCGCCTGGGAAAGTGGCTCCTGTCACCACCAGCTGCGCTTTCCTCCCCGGCCCTCGGGTCTCAGAAGGGTGACCTGCGATCTGGCAGTGCTGGAGAATAGCCTCCAGCAGGTCCACGAAGCTTTCATCGAATAGAGTGTCCGCTTCATCCAGCACCAGGTGGCTCAGGCCGCCCAGGGTGACCAAGTCTCTCCTCAGCGCTTTCCAGAGCGCCCCGGGAGTGGACACCAGCAGGTCGATGGGCCCTCGGGATAGACTCAGTTTCAATTTGCCCATACCCCGGCCGCCGCCCACCGCCCGCACGTTCAATTTCAAGTCGGCGGCCAGCGTGCGGGCCACTCGCTGGAGCTGCTCGGCCAGTTCCCGGGAGGGGACGAGTACCAGACTGCGCAGCCCGTCACTCTCGGCTGCTTCTCCTACCACCCTTTCCTGGGTCAGGCTCTGCAGGATAGGCAGCAGGTAGCTTAAGGTCTTTCCGCTGCCGGTCTCGGCCGCGCACAACACATTGCTCCCCCTCTGCAGAGCGGTCATGGTCCGGACTTGCAGTCCATTAGGTTGAGAAATGCCCATCCCGTCCAGTGCGGCCCCCAGCTCCCTGCACAGCCCGAGCGAGCTGAAACTTCGCGGCTTCTCCCGCTGCTCCTCTCCCGGACAGGCGGGTGGTTGGCTCCGGGTGTTGTTAATAACGAAATAATCTCCTGCCGCCTTCCTGTGCTTCCAACCCTTGGAGACCAGGGGAAGTGGGTCGAACTTGCCGAACGTGTACGCGGCGTGCTGGTTCAGCTCGGGCCGCTTGCCCATAATGAGTAGCCGCCCCGGTCTGGCCAGCCTCAGCGCCGGCACCTTGCTGCCCGCCGCCCGTTTCAGCCTCTGCTCCGCCCGCAGCCGGGTCTTCTGGGGGATGCGGATGACAGGCAGTTCGCCGCTCGGAGCCGATACCCGGGAGCCGACATCGGCCGAGAAGCCCGAGGCCAGACTCCTGCCGAGCAGCGTCCCGCATCGGGTCGCCGGAGTTTCGGGGCCCCGGGGCTGAAGAAGGAACCTCGAGCCCAATGTCAGCATGGTCCCGGGGTGGAAACAGGAAGACCCCCCTCCCTGCACTCCGGCTCTGGAACACTCAGCCCCTCAGGATTCTAAAATGGAACGGGGAAGCCCCCTGGTCGCGCGCTGGCTCCGGAACACTCAGCCCCTCAGGATTCTAAAATGGAATGGAGCGGCGCCTAGAAATGACGCGACGGTTCGGGTGGCGGAAGTGATCTCTCCCAAGTTCCCCCATGTGTTTCTGGTGTGCGGCAGTTACACCCTTCCCAGGGCAGCTCTTTGCGATCTGTGTCAATTTGTATCCAAGGTAAGGGCTACCTTACTATAAATAGATCTATTTATTCCGCTAGACCGTTCGCGTGAAGGTGATACGTATGTGGTGGCCCGTCTGGATCTAGACAGGGGCTCTACCGCCTCATCAACGGAGACTCCTGTCTCTTGAGTATCCTGGGACCCCCATGAATGGACTTCCTGGAAGTTCGTGGAGACTCATTATTTTGAAACTATCCGGTCTTTATTTTCTATTCAGTAATCTATTAAGTAAGCAGTACGAATATGGGACATTTAAAAAAAATAGAAAAGCCTGTCATTGTAACTGATTTTCAGTGATTTTTCGGCCAACCGAAAAAAAAGTTGCTCCGATTACTTTGGAAAGCAGGTCCTGAGTGAGATAACAAGCATGGGGCTGGATGAACACAGCAGGTCAAGCAGCATCATAGGAGCAGGAAAACTTGACGTTTCGGGCCTAAACCCTTCATCAGAAATGGGGGAGGGGAAGAGGGTTCTGAAATAAATAGGGAGAGAGGGGGAGGCGGATAGAGGATGGATAGAGGAGAGGATAGGTGGAGAGGAGGCAGACAAGTCGAAGAGGCGGGGATGGAGCCAGTAA
>JAHRHZ010000084.1:17857122-17868368 GCA_024137785.1 Ginglymostoma cirratum | reverse complement strand
GGGCTGCAGGGTTCCCAGGCTGAATATGATTTGCTGTTCCTGCAGCCTTCGGGTGGCATCACTGTGGCATTGTAGGAGGCCCAGGATGGACATGTCATCTGAGGAATGGGAGGGGGAGTTGAAATGGTTCGCGACTGGGAGGTGCAGTTGTTTGTTGCGAACTGAGCGCAGGTGTTCTGCAAAGCGGTCCCCAAGCCTCCGCTTGGTTTCCCCGATGTAGAGGAAGCCACAACGGGTACAGCGGATGCAGTATACCACATTGGCAGATGTGCAGGTGAACCTCTGCCTGATGTGGAATGTCTTCTTGGGGCCTGGGATTGGGGTGAGGGAGGAGGTGTGGGGGCAGGTGTAGCACTTCCTGCGGTTACAAGGAAAAGTGCCGGGTGTGGTGGGGCTGGAGGGGAGTGTGGCGCGGACAAGGGAGTCGCGGAGGGAGTGGTCCCTCCGGAAGGCAGATAAGGGTGGGGAGGGAAAGATGTCTTTGGTGGTGGGGTCTGACTGTAGATGGCGGAAGTGTCGGATGATGCGTTGGATCCGGAGGTTGGTGGGGTGGTATGTGAGGACGAGGGGGATTCTTTTTTGATTATTGTTGCGGGGACGGGGCGTGAGGGATGTGTTCCGGTCCTGAGTGACCCATGTTTTGGTCACTTGCTTACGCCCATGTCATTTAATCATTCTGCTGCTCCATCTACCACAGTCGTTGCCCATTTTTGTCTCCTTGCTCCTATCCTTGGCTCTGTGCTTGTTAATTTTCATTTGTAGAAGCAAATTACAGTGGATGCTGGAAATCTGACCTATCTCCCAAGTTTTCTGGGTCTATTTCTGATTCCCAGTATAAACAATATTTTGTTTTCTTGTGTCTGTTAACGTGGAGGACATTGAACAGAAGTTGTGCAAGAGTTTTCTATCCTTTTATATTTAGGATGCTAGCGTTTATCCCTTTGGATCGTTGAGAATAGAACAGTACAGCATAGGAACAGGCCCTTCAGCTCACCATGTCTTCACTGAGCATGATGTCATTCTGAATTAATCCCACCTGCCCACATATGGTCCATATCTCTCTATTCCCTGCCTGTACATGTGTCTGTCTAAACACCTGTTAAACTTTGTTGTCGGTCTGCTTCTACGATTTCACTGGCAGAGTAATCCAGGTACCCAACACCCTCTGTGGAAACAAATAATTAACTTGCAACATCTCCTTTTAAACTTTTCAACACTCACTTTAAACCTATGCGCACAGTATTTGATATTTCACCTGGTGGGCAGGGCAGTGGGGGAACAAAGCTGATATTATCCACCTTATTCATGCCTCTCATAATTTTATATACTTCTGTCAGGTCACGCCTCAGCCTCTGTTCTAGTGAAAACAATCCAAGTTTTTTCCAATCTCTCTAATACACTTCTTTTTGATCCTCTCCAAAGCCTCCACGTCGTTCGTATGGAGTGGAGATGAGAACTGCACACAATACTCCAAAATGTGGCCTAACTAAAGTTTTATTCATCTGAAGTAGTGGAATTTGTGCAGCAGCTATATTAAACCCAGTAAAGGGCTCATAGGGTTTGTTAGCTCAGTTGGCTGGATGGCTGTTTTGCAATGCAGAGGGATGCCAAAAGCATGGATTCAATTCCCATGCTGGTTGAGGTTACCATGAAAGATTCCTCTCCCCTCGCCTAAGGCATGGTGACCCTCGGGTTAAACCAGCACCAGTCATCTCTCTGTAATGGGAGAGTAGCCTGTTAAGATCATGGTCACTTTACCTTTAAAAGCTTCTTTTCTTTTCCAAATCTTGAATTGAAATGAGTAGGTTCTTTCCACGTTGGTAGTCTCACTAATTCAATATAATCCTTCAGTTCAGCATATACTAAGCTCTTCTCTGCGTAATTATACTAGGCATGAGCAAATCAGTACTATATATTCTAACTCATTGGTTAACGGTCAAACCTCAGAACAACTTTTACTGTGCTATAGAGTACTGTGAATGCTGGAAATCCACAATAAAGACAGAAAGCTGCAAACACTGGGGCAGCATAGAAGGACATTATTAGCATTTCAGGGCCGTTAGTTTTTACGTCAGAAAGATCGCAGTATCTGAAGGTTGTCAACGGACTAATGTAACCAGTTGTGTGCAGAGTGTGATTCAGAAATTGGCATTTAATTTAGCATGTATGTAGCTCAAATCAAAGTATCTGTTAGTGTTACTGAACAATCTCTAGGTGCAAATACTTTCAATAAAACATAGAAATGTAGAAAATAGGAGCAGGAGTAGGCCTTTTGGTACTTTGAGCATGCTGCAACATTCAATAGGATCATGGTTGATCATCCACTTCAGCACTCATTACCCTATGATCTCTTTAGTCCTATCCCTGCTATCGGGAAGGATGTTGTGAAACTTGAAAGAGTTCAGGAAAGATTTACAAAGATGTTGCCACACTTAGAGGGTTGATAGGAAGAGGCTAAATATGCTGGAGCTATGTTCCCTGGCACGTTGGAGGCTGTGGGGTGACCTTATAGAGGTTTATAAAGTGGATAGGGTGAATACCAAGGTCTTTTTCCCAGGGTGGGGGAGTATAATTTTCTGAAGAAGGGTCTAGGCCCGAAACGTCAGCCTTCCTGCTCCTCTGATGCTGCTTGGCTTGCTGTATTCATCCAGCTCTACACCTTGTTATCTCAGATTCTCCAGCATCTGCAGTTCCTACTATCTCTGTCCATAGTGCTGCAGGTGTGGCATCATCAGTGTCCTGTAAAACTGAAGCATACCCTCCCTATGTTTTCCTTGCAATTAACTATAACTTTCTCTATTAGCTTTCCTAGTAACTTGCTGTATCTGCATAATAACCTTTTTGTGACTCATGCACTGTGACACCAATATCTTTCAGCAAGCTCTCAACATTTAGATAATTTTAAAAAAATTCTTCCTGCCAAAATTAACACTATCATTTTCCTACATCATACTCCATTTGCCAGATCTTTGTCCATTCATTTAACTGATCTATAGTCTCTCAACTTTAACTCTGTTTCTCTCTCTACAGGTGCTGCCAGACCCTGCTGAGTTTCTCCACCATTCTCTATGCTTGTTTCAGATTTCCAACACCAGCAGTATCCTCCTTTTACAAGAAATGAAACAAATTGTTTTAACTTATCTTCTCTTGTTGACCTGAATTAGCTCTTGGTCTGCAGTAATTTAAACGTCTCGTTATTGTGTTGACCTCACTTTGCCCTTTTCGGTAACCACCTACCGTCTGGTCCACCTGTCTCTGACCCCTTTACCCCACAATTACCCTCTGTGCCATCAGCTATTTGAAGTTCTGGAATAGTTTTCTCCAAATTCTATCTCCTGCTTTAAGATTCTCCTTAAGCTCACCTCTTTAACTGTGTGATTTCAGTCGCCCTGTCCTAATATTTCCTTTAGCTCTGTTACTATTTTCATTCGACTGTGGCACTGCAACATCACTTTCCCCATTAAAGTAGAGGTGTAAATATTGGAAGTGGTGGTGGTTGCATCAAGTTTGCCAAGCCACAGATGACATTTGGTAAAGACATGTTTTGTTCCCTCCTGCAGGCCACAGAAGAAATGATCAACCAAACTGTTAACAGACTTTGTTATAGAAACAAGGTGATCCTCGCCCCTATGGTGCGTGTTGGTACCTTACCGATGAGATTACTGGCACTGGATTATGGAGCAGATATTGTATACTGTGAGGTAAGGAAGGGCTTGTGTATCATTCCTGGAGTATGCTAACTGAGTAATGTTGACAGTACACTGGCGATATGGTATGAAGTTTAATAGAGTGGATGTCCAAAGAGACTTGGGTTCAGGCTTGTAGAATTCTTTTTTAAATGTCACAAACAGGTTCAGAAAATATCAAGAAAGCTCAAGGAATGCTGGCCTTCATTTCGAGAGGACTGGAGTACAAGGATGCAGAAGTTATCCTGCAGTTATACAAAACCCAGGTCAGACCCTACTTGGAGTACTATAAGCAGATCAAGGCACAACATCTTAGGAAGGTACACTGGCCTTGGAGGGAGTGCAACATAGGCTTATGAGACTGCTGTACATGCCAAGGATTAAGTTATGAGGAGAGATTAAAGAAATAGGGCTTGTTTTCTCTTTAATTTAGAAGGTTAGGGGTGATCTGATTGAACTTATAAAGATATTAACAAGGAAAAACAGGGTAGATAAAGATAAAATATTCCCACTGGTTGGGGATTCTAGAACTAGGTGACATAGTCTGAGAATTGGGCCAAACTGTTCAACAGAGATGTTAGGAAGCACTTCTACACACAGGGTGATAAACTTTTGGACCTCTTCTCCACAGTGGATGCTAGATCACTTGTTAATTTTAACTCTGAGATAGATTTTCGTTAAGCAAAAATCTTAAGGGATATGGGCCAAAGGCAGATATATGATGTTAGGCCACAGATCAGCTACAATTTCATTGAATGATGGAACAGGCTTGAAGGATTGAATGACCTACTGCTGTTCCTGTGGTGTATGGTTGGAATATTTAGCATTGTGACGTTTGTAAAAAGTATCTGCCATGTTTTCTCCATTGGAAGCAACAATTCTTATTCTAATTGTGAGTTACTATCTTCAATGAGCATTTAAAGCACATACCAACAGACATCTTGTCATCGTGACAAATGATAAACTGGAGCAGATAAGAATGTTCTCCAGGCTGTAAATCTAATATCGCTTGGTGATTGCTGAGAAACTACCAAAAGTGGTCAGTAGGCATCTGTGAAGAACAAAGGCAAGTTGTGACATTTGACTGTTGAACCTACGATAGAACAGGAAACTTATCTTTTCTCTACAGATGCTGCCTCGCCATTTCTGGACGTCCCTGAAATTGTTGGTTTAATAGTGTTTCTGTAGAAACTATAATCTAAACCTGAAAATTGTGGTCAGTGATCTGGTTTAATTGAACAGGTTATTTTCTGGATGTTTGAGGATTCTGAATAAAAACCTGCCTAGGGAGAATAATATTCAGGTGGAAATGATGCAGTAAACCCTGGGAAACTGGGTCTATGAAGGAGTGGTTGGTGGATTTCACACATACACTATGACATTTTTCCTATCCTGCCACCAAATACAAAAGCTTTTTTATACTTGAAAAGAATTACTGAGCTTCAAAGGTATTGTAATGATGTCTTATTAATGTGGGCAGATTTTGATGCTCAAACAATTGTCCATGCTGCTACAGACTTGTCATGGTTTAAATTCTCCAGTTAAAGAATTTGCAGCTAACTGTAATGACAAGGCACATCTGAATCTGGATTCAATCATTTTTCCTTCAGATGCTGATTGACCAGTTGTACATCACCACTTTATAATCGGTTTTAAAGTGATATGCACTTGCTCACTGCTCTCTGAATCCATCTTTCACTCTTCGTTGCTCATTTGCATGCTTTCTTTCTCAAAGTTGTTCATTCACTCTATCTCACTTACCTTCTCTCTCTCTTTATCTCTTCCCTGTGCACTTTTTCATTTTCTATAACCCCTATTTTGTATTTTTTCTCTCTCCCTCTTTCTCCCTGTTTTAATCCTCTTTCACTATTTTTGTAAAACCCACTATTCTCAGCTATTTGTGGAATTAGAAGCAGGAGTGTTTCTACAGCTTGACTGTTAATCATCTCACTATTTCAATCGTTACAAAACTCAATGTGCATTCCCCCCTTTTCGTAAGTTGTCCTTGGCCCTTGCAGTGGAGTTTATGCTATGCTCCACTGGGTCTCTGGGGAGAATTTGGCTGCAGTAAATTGTGTAAGTTTTGAAACCTGGACCCAGGGGACATCTGAGATTTTGTTTAGACTTTTTCAAATTGGAATGCAAGTTGCAGAAATAAAAAAAAATTTTGACGCTCAACTATCTGGAATTTAGTCTTGCTGAAAATATGTTTTCTTTCTTACGTATTGACAGAGCCAAACTGACAGAACAAAAATAATGAAGGGTGTGTTGTATCGGGGCATCGTATAGGCTATGAGAAGGAGAAGACCTGTGGGAAAGGGGACAGAGTCTCTTAAAGGAACAAAGATGGCTACTGATCTGTGTGTCCTGCTCCAGCCAGATTGCCTAAAAACCAGAGTTAGAACTGGGAAACCAAAATGGAACAGGCAAAATCTGGAGGCTTCAATACCTCCCTGCCTCTTATAACACTGTCAACTTACTCTAAATTACAGTATGCACCTGCAAATTGCTTCATTGGCAGTTGTGCAAGCCGTAATAGTACCAAATTATGGACCTCATTTTAATAAGAATTGATTAGACTTGTAGCAGTTTGCAGACCTGGATGATACAGTTCAAGTTCCAAGGCTTTGACCTATTCTATTATCATGTGGAAAATTTCTGTCAGTCCTTGTGTTTAACTCCATTTGAAACTTCAGGTCTGATTGAAAGAGTGACAGCGATAATCTGAGGTAATGCTGGTTAATGCAAAAGTACATGAGTAAAATATAGAAATGCATGGATTGGGACACGATATTAACGGATACTGTACTTAAATCTGCAGGTGGTGATATAAGTACTTTCAAACCATTTCATTATTGCCTACTTCGTAAAAGTCACTTAACTGGTTGGCTTTACAGTGCAGAAGCAGATACTTCAGGGCATTTTGTGGATGAACGTTTACGATTTAAATCTGGCACTAATATTTCTTATCTGCTTTCATAGAACATAGAACAGTGCAGCACAGTACAGGCCCTTCAGCCCACGATGTTGTACCGACCTATTATCCTACTAAGATCAGTCTACCCTGCATACCCCACATTTTACTATCCTCCATATGCCTATCCAAGAGTAGCTTGAAAGTCTCTAAAGTATCCGACTCCACTACCGCTGCCGGCAGCGCATTCCACACGCCCACTTTTGCTTTCAGCCAAAGCACCTCCAGCTAACTGACTATACATGAAGCATTTAAAGATATTGGAGAAATATCATTGCAATGTGACAATGAGAGTTTCAAACTCATGGGTGAATTCCATGACCAAAAGATTTCTACTTGAACCTTCCTCTTTCTATAATATCTCAGTGCTTCATGCAGAGTCAGTTAGTTGTAGGTGCCTTGACTGAAAGGAAATGTATGACATATTTGTACCAGATTTAAATTCTACATGCTGATCTTTGAAGTGTTCTAAAGCACCTCCTGTTATGCTGCGTAATCTAATATTTTCATGGTATTTTCTGTATCCAGTGAGTTTGGTTAATTAATTGTTCAGTGTGTTGATGTGATTGTGAGTTGTGGCTGTACAGAATGTGTCAACCTCAAAGTGTGATTTTTTTTTTTAATAAGCCTTGATGTTTTCAGTAGTTGGTGATTTTTTTTTTTAATTGCCCCAAATTAAACCCATTCAATTGATTCTGCCTGGTTTACAATACAGAGCAACGCTTTGCGATGTGATGCTGCAAAGAAAGGATGTAGAGCATCACAGTCATGTTCAACATGCAGAAGTCTGGCAGGAGATTCGATAAATTCTCAACGTCGTGTTTTATTTTTTTTTTTTTTTTTGGTACATTTTCATGCCCCTGAGCAGAATTGAGTTGCATTAATAGTACATGAGTAGACAGTTCAGCTCCTCATGCCTCGGACACCATTTAATCAAATCATAGTTGATCAGCATTTTAACTCCACTTACTTGTAAGTTAGGGATATGTAACAATGGATAAAGCTTAGTGGACTGAAGATAAGCTTGTCCTTTGGGAAAAGTGACAATAAGTCAATGATGACTGCAGTGAACTTGAGTTTTAGTGTCCTGTATTGGAGCTGTCAAAGAGAAGACATGTACCAGGACTAAGATAACACAGTGTGGAGCTAGATGAACATAGCAGGCCAGGCAGCATCAGAGGAGCAGGAAAGCTGACATTTCAGGTCGGGTGTCATCTCAGACTCCAGCATCGGTAGTTCTTACTATCTCTACATGTATCAGGGCTACTCCTTTTGAAGTTGAAGAGATCCTATGGACGTTTGGGTGATTAGTAACATAGTCAATCTGATCCAACCTTTTGCAAGATTAAAATCTTTTGCTTTTGATCAGGATTCGGGAGTCGCAAGGACAGTTGCTGACAGACGTTTTGTACGTTTCAGATGCGTGACTAGAAGAAATAGTTCAGTATAACGAGGATCAATTAAAACTGCATCCCCTAAAGTGAGAACTGGGGGAAGGGGAGGTGCTCGACATGGCAGGTTTGTCAGCATAGAGAAGTAATGCGGATTTTCAGAAGGCTTTTGAAAACGGAATTTGGTAAACAAAATTGAAGCATGTAGGATTGCGTAATATGCTAGTATGGATTAAGGATTGATTAACAGCCAGAAAGCAGATGGTAGGAATGAATGGGTCATTTTCAGGTTGGCAGGCTGTGACCAGTGGGGCACTGCAAGGATCATTGCCTGGGCTCAACCTTTTTCAAAATCAAAATCAATGATTTGGATGTGGGCACCAATTACAAATTTCCAAGTCTACAATTGATGGAAAACTTGGTGGCAATGTGAGTTGTAAGGAGGATGGAAAGAGGCTTCATGGGGACTTGGGCAGACTGAGTGAGTGGGCAAGATCATGGCAAATGGAGCACAATGTGGATGAGTGAGAGGTTTTGGTGGGAAGGCGAAGGTGCAGTGTATTTCTTAAATCATGAGAGATTGAAAAGTGTTAATGTCCAAAGGAGCCTACATGTTCTTGTTCATAACCTTGTTAAAAGTGTACATGCAATGCAGCAAGCATTTAGAAGACATGGTATGTTAGCCTTTTGCAAGATTTGAGTCCTGGAGTAGAGAAGTCTTGTTTCAAATGTATAGAACACTGGTAAGACTACACCGAGAGTACTGTGTGCAGTTCTGGTCCCTTGCCAAAGGAAGGATATGCTTGCCATAGAGGGAGTGGAGCAGAGGTTCACCAAACTGATTCCTGGATGGCAGGACAGTCCTGTAAGGATAGATCGAGGAGACTGGGCCTGTATTCTTTGGAATTTAGAAAACTGGGAGGAAATTGTCATAGAAAATTTGAAAATTTGTAAAAGGATAGACAGGGTACATGCAGAAACAATGTTTCCCCTGGCTATGGGTCTAGAAGCAGGAAAGACAGTCTCAGAATAAAAGAGAAGTCATATAGGACTTGGATGAGGAGGAATCACTTCAGTTGGTTAATCTTTGCAATTCTCAACCTTAGAGGGTTGTGGCAGACCAATCACAAAGTAAGTTCAAGGCAGTGATTGAAAGATTTGATGACATTCGAAATGTGGCAACAGTCAGGAAAATGGTGTTGATTTGGCTGATCAGCCATGGTCGAGAACGGTGGAGCAGATGCTGAATGGCCTGCTCCTTGCTGCTGCTTTTTTTTTGGACATGCAGGATATTTTGTAACTGGAGAAACACCTTTGTGATCTTTGGATCAATATTATCTCCGAGCTGAATAAAACCGATAAATCTGTACCTGCTAATGTGTGAGGAGGCTCATCCCCTGAAGGAGTTGAGCTGACAGGAAGTTGATTGACTATCTGGAGTCGCAGTTAGTGGGGAAAGTGCTTTAAGTTTGCAATTTCTAACGTGCAAAAATGAACCACTGTGGTTTTCGCTTACATAGTGATAACTATCGGTAGGTAGTAGTTCTCTTCTTCAGCCTGGGCCCTCTCCCAGTCATTCAGATTGTGCCTCTCCCAGAAGAACATAGAAAGCATAATGGTGCACTGTTGTCCTTCATGACCAAAGCTGTTGCCTTTCTTGCGCCACGAAGCCCTCGCCTTTAACAGGCAGTCCCTGGTTTGTGAAGAGATTCTGTTCTCAAGTCCGTTTTCAAGTCGATTTGCATACAAATTGGAACACGATGCAGATGATAGAAAATAGCTTTTGTAAGTACAGGAAATAGATGTATGTCAAATCTTTTAAAATTATAACCCTGTATTGGATAGTATTCATAAGCACAAGTGCCCCTTGTCGTTTGTCATCCACCCTCCCCACTATTTACCTCACCCCTGCCCTCGGCTGCTGCCACCCCCACTGTGACCTTCTGAGAAAGCTGGGAGAAAACAGAAGGAAAACTTTTTTTTTATACCCGCTTGAAGTGGCCTAGAAGCATTTCCGTTTGACACCGATCATAAATTCTATAATTACCTGATTCCTTGTCACTCTAAATTGCAGACTGTTTGGTCTTTGGCCATTCATACCTGTGCAGGCCCACAGTGGCAGTGAGGGTCTGGGCCCCTCTGACAGGTGAGTATGTATCCTGGGTACAGACCCATCCAGGTTCAGGAGGATCAAGAACCCTGAGCCTCCTCAGTTGGAGTGTCAGCTGGAGAAGTGAATACTAATTGGTGTGTTCTGAGGGCTGGGACCTGCACTCACCTGGTTAGAGCCCAGTTGTGGAATCTCCTCCGACACTGGATCTAATTTCCGCCACACATGCTCTGTGTACTCATTGTGTCTCCAGTCAAGCCTACCTTACTGTGACTTGGTTGCTTCCTGCCACCCTCCCACAGGAAAAGGACTCTGCATTTCTCATTCACTGCCTCAAGGATGACCTCTCGGTCTGAATCTGGATATCCTCTTGTTTTTCACAGTAATGGTAACGGCAGTTGCTGTGAATCAGGCTTATATTTGCTCCCATTCAAATTGGTCGCCCAACTTCCCTTTACTCATTACCAGGAGGGGGTAGGGGACCAAGAAACAACCTTTTTCTTGCCCGTGGAAGGGAAATTTTGCCCATAATCTCTGCAGTGTCAAGCCTCTGGATCCTTTACTGTGCTGATAAGTTCTAGGATGGCCTGTCACATTTGGTCTGAGTTCTACCTAATATGTGGGGAACAAAGGAGCCACCGTAATGCGTGTAGTGTTAAAGGTGCCTCATGAGGAAGAATGTTAGAGACTTCATGTGCAGAATGGCAACTTACCATTCTGTATTATTCTGAGATTTTGCTGAATTAATAAATTCCAGAGATTTTATTTGCACGCATGACCGATTGCCCAATTACAGTAACAAAATATAAACAATTTCTGTTATTTGCACCAATATTGTTACAATCACCTTAGAGGCTGATTTAACTTTTAAAGAAATTAAATTTGAATTTCTGGTGGATGGCTGAAGGAATCACACATGATTTCACTTTTTAAGACGTTTACTGCAACACAAAACTAAAAGTGGGTAACAAGCATGGGGCTGGATGAACACAGCAGGTCAAGCAGCATCATAGGAGCGGGAAAACTTGACGTTTTGGGCCTAAACCCTTCATCAGAAATGCCAGTTCTGATGAAGGGTCTAGGCC
>JAHRHZ010000084.1:17789859-17856722 GCA_024137785.1 Ginglymostoma cirratum | reverse complement strand
TTCTGATGAAGGGTCTAGGCCCGAAACGTCAAGTTTTCCCGCTCCTATGATGCTGCTTGACCTGCTGTGTTCATACAGCCCCACGCCTTGTTATGTCGGATTCTCCAGCATCTGCAGTACCTTTTATCTCTGATACAAAACTAAAAGGAATGTGCAAGCACTTGTGTCTATGTTTGGATTAGGAGCAGAAGTAGACTGCTTAATCCCTCAAGCTTGCTCAACTATTCAATAAGATCGTAGCTAATCTGATTACACCACCTTCCCGTCTACTCCCAATGACTTTATAATCCCTTGCTTATCACCTGTCTACTTCTGCCTTAAAAGTATTCAAAGACTCTGCTCCCACTGTATTTTGAGCAAGACCATAACAAAGTCTCTGAGCCTTCTGTGAGGGGGAAAAAAAATTTCATCTTTATTTTAAACAAGCAACCTTTTAGTTTTAAGCAGTGACATCAAGTTCTGGATTCTCTTAGAAAAGGAAGTATCCTTTCCATATCCACACTGTCAATCCCCACTCAGGCCATGCATTTTATTCAATTTTCCATTTGCTCCTCTAAATTCCAGTGGATATGAGCTGGCAAAACATCGGTTAAGTAGGCAACATGGATTTTCTCATTTAACTTTTAAAACCACATAAAATCACCTAATATTGATGGTTATAGTTTACTCCCTCCTCTATAAGTAGACTGTCCATTTGTCCAGATCTAATACAAAACGATTATTGGCTCCTTAGGGTTTGCTTCCTTTTCTCCTTTCGCGGTTAGGTAGTTCTAATCCCCAAAATGTCTAGTTACGGTGAGCTTTACCCTACAAGTTCTTTCCTCTAGCCTCTGCAAGGTGAATCTTCCAGTCTCATTCAAATTCTCCTGAATATGGTCTCTTCAATCCAAACATAAGCAGTCAACTGCATTCTTCCATGATGAGCTGTAGACGTGCTCTCTCTCGCACGCTCTCGTTCTCGGATTCTCAAATTCTCAAGGTTTGTGAGGTTCAGTGAGATTTTTGGAAAATGTACCTTTGTAAGCCAATCCTGCAGTGGCTTCTTATCCAATCTATCTCTTCCCATATCCTCTACTGTAAGCCCATATCCATGGGAGATTAAATCACACAGGCCTTGTATACAGATAGACAAAGTAATTGCTTATGATTTAAACTCCCAAATATTTTCTCTATTGAAATTAAGTAGAATCTATTCTAGGTCCCACCTAGCTGCAGCAGTTTACGAAGTTGAGCAGCATTTCCTCCTTGCTGGCCATCGGAATCTTCTGCTATCAGAGTGTCCTAATCATTCATTTGTAAGGAAGCCTGCCTTCCTCTGTCCTCTTGCCAATGGTGCCATGCAACACAAAAAGTCCCTACAGTGTGGAAACAAGCCCTTCAGCACAACAAGTCCACACCAGTCCTCAGAGCATCCCACCCAGATCC
Source organism: Ginglymostoma cirratum (assembly GCA_024137785.1). Classification (NCBI taxonomy): domain Eukaryota; kingdom Metazoa; phylum Chordata; class Chondrichthyes; order Orectolobiformes; family Ginglymostomatidae; genus Ginglymostoma; species Ginglymostoma cirratum. The sequence goes on along the minus strand of JAHRHZ010000084.1, from coordinate 17,855,297 downwards.
ATCCCCCTATTACCCACCTAATCTACTCATCCTTGAACACACTGGGCAATTTAGCATGGCCAATCCACCTAGCTTGTACATCTTTGGACTGTGGGAGGAAACCCATGCAGACGTGGGGAGAATGTGCAAACTCCAGACAGCCAGTTGCCTGAGGGTGGAGATGAACCTGGGCCCCTGGCATTGTGAGACAGCAGTGCTAACCACTAAGCTACCGGGCTGCCATTGACCTTGTATCTTGGAAAGAATGCTAATTAGTTATCTCTGACCAATGCTCCCTTTTGCTTTAGAAGTCAATGATGGCTTAAAGCATAACTGTGTACATCCCAATCACAACAACGCCTTTCTGGCAGCCTCCCTGTCTTTTTGCGGTTAACTCAGAGCCTACTGCCATTGTTTCGCTGAGATAATCACACACACAAACACTGTGGGATCTTCTTTAACCGCTAACAATCAAACCACCTGGATTTACCATAAGGCAGACTGTACAACAGGGCACATAACCCCTTCTGTTAACCCTAAATTTAAAGTTGCATGGCCAAAAATGTGAGATAAACCTCAATTACCACAAGCCTTTGTGAATGTTATTTCCTGTAGCAATGCCTCAGTTTGCTGATGGGAAGAGTTATCCCAAAAAGGCCAGATGTGATTTAAAGAACACACCAGCAATTTTGGAATGCAAAATACTGGCATCGTATCATTCATTCTGGAGAAGAAAAGATCTGGAATCTATGATTTCGTGACATTTGAATTCAAGTTAAGGTGGCTATTTAAAGTACATGTGACATTTTGCCTTTATTCTTGAAGTGCTCCTCACCCATTCCATCCAAAAGAGAGATTTTTAACGGCAACATTGGGATTAATGAACTTTCAGCGATTCCACAGGCTCTGTCCTGCTGTTTTCACTTATCAACGCAGCTGGAAGTTACGCGTGTGCTTCTGCAAATACCAGTGAAAGCTGCATTCCGCAGTAAACCTTCTTATTGGCTTTTAACCACTGAATTCAGGGAAAGAACTTATTCTGCACACATTCGGGCAGCATTCTGACATCACGCTCCTCCACTGGGGACACCCCCTGCCAGTTATGCATATTGAAAACATGGACAGGTTCTGTGCCAGCTGTTGGTTTGAAAGTCTTACTCCCCTGAATTTAGCTGACACTGACTCCTCACCCAGCAGAATATTTTGTCCGGTTTTGAGTTAGAAAATTTGCAGGTGAAATTGGCTCAATGTGTCCTAGTAACTTGCAGCAAGAAAGGGGGAGGGCTCCCATGCTGTGCCCACAACACAGCTTTATGAGAGGAAGGATTAACCATTTCCACTGAAAGGTTGCCCAGAGTGATTATGCAGGGGATGGTGGGATGAACCACCTTGTTTTAGAGTGGGACTTCTACCCACATCTGGAAGGAAGTCTTGCCTTGGAGAGCTCCCAACCGATCTGATTGACCGGGCAACTCTGCACTCAGGCCTATGCCAGGATCACTACTGGGACCAGTCGAACTAGATGAAGACCCCTAGGTCTCCAGCTTTAACCTACTCCAGCGATTTTGCTACAGCCTGCTTGACAGATCCCACCCAGTAGGGATGGGAAATGGGGACGAAGGGTCCTGTGTTAGAAGACAGACTGATGGAGGCTTAAATGAGATGGTTCAATCTTGGAGGAGGTGCCTGCAAAGACCTTCCTGCAGTGACACCTGCTAGGCTCCTTCCCTTGCTAACTATTATGGCCAAGCCTGGAAGAGTGCACTACACTACTCCATGGTCACTGTGTAAAATGAAAATACTTTTCTCCGTTACGAAGATGACAAATTAATACCTTTCTCTCTGTTGAGTTCTAAACAACGAGATCTATCAATCAGGTTTCTTAAAAAACACAATTCTGGATTTAATTATCAACACAAAACTTAACCAATTATTACATTTTTTTGTGAAAACCAGACTTGGTCAATAATGTAGAAGTAGAAATGATTGTTTGTTTAAATACTCTCAAAACAGACACAAATATGGGTCCTCAGCTGCCTACTGTAATCCCTTTACACCTACGACTGTGTTGCCAAGTTCCGAACGAACACCATCTACAAGTTCGCTGACGACATCACTGTAATGGGACGGATATCTAACAACGACGAGTCAAACTAGAGAAGGGAGATGGAGGGCTTGGTGATGTGGTGCAATGAAGACAATCTGTCTCTCAACATTGGCAAAACTAAAGAACTGATCATTGATTTCAGAAAGGAGGGAAGAAACATGCCCCCGTCTACATTAACAGAACTGAGGTTGAGAGAGTGAAGAGCATCAGGCTCCTCAGAGTGACGATAACTGACAACTTGTCTGAGACTTTCCACGTAGATGCGATGGTCAATAAGGCACACCAGCGCCTCTTCTTCCTCAGGCGGCTCAGGAAATTTGGCACGTCGATGAAGTTCCTCACCAACTTCTACAGATACACCATTGAAAGCATATTGTCCGGGTGCGTAACAGCCTGGTATGGCAACTGCTCTGCCCAGGTCCGTAAGAAACTACGGAAAGTTATGTGTACAGCCCAGACCATCATGGAAGCCAACCTTCCATCTGTGGACTCCATTTACATGGCTCGCTGCTACAGAAAGGCAGCCAACATCTTCAAAAACCCGTCACACCCCGGTAATGATCTCCTACAACCTCTTCTGTCAGGCAGAAGATACAGAAGCCTGAACACGCACCAGCAGGTTCAGGAACAGCTTCTTCCTGGCCATTATCAGACTGTTGAATGCACTCACTAGCCTCAAATAATGCTGATCTTGCTAATGTTGATCTCACCTAGCACACTCCGTGTGCATTGTAACCTATATGCCTCTGTCTAAGTCTTTTAGATGTGTACATTCTTTGCTTACAATGCTCTGCCGGTACCACTCGTAAACAAAGCTTTTCACTGTATTTTGGTACACGTGACAATCAATCAATCAATCAACATGTTCAGTCTTCAGGAAAAGAGAAAAGAATGAATTTCTCTGGAGCAAGTGACTTTCTGTTTTGGCCAAAGACAAAAGGATCAATTGAAATATTTTTCAAAGTTTGTTGCTCTGATGTTCTGCCATGTCTGGTCATGGATCATTGTCTCTGCAGTCTTACAGACACAACTTTTTCAAGAAATATAATCCTTCAATTGCTGTTCCAAAAAAAAAAATTCACCCTGAACTCCACAAAAGGGTCATCTTTCTACAAATAAGAGAGAGCAGCTTGGCAACTGGTTCTAAACAAATGTTCTTCCGATTCAGCCTGCTTAGATAGCTGCTTGATTTTTATCTGGTTCAGTTGGAGGAAAGCCTGCTAAGGACCATCTGTGTTTAAGACAGTGCCCAGCAGACATCTGTGGTAAAGCTAGTGGTTATCATTAGTGTTTCCAGGAAGCCTTCTTAAAAAAGCTCCAATGTACATAGTGAACTTTCAATGATCTCTTTTAAAGAAACCACTCCAGCTTTTTTCACACAACTTGAAATAAATGCATTTCAAAACTTAAGTCTTCAAAGAAATTTGAATCCTCAACTGCTCCTCATATGACAAGCTCTTCATCCCTGGGATCATTCTTATAAACCTCCCGTGGACCCCCTCTAATACCAGTACATTTTCCCTTAGATGTGGGACCCAAAACTGCTCACAGTATTCCAAATGCAGCCTCAGCAGTACGTCTCTGCTGTTGACTTCTTTGTGTTCTAGCCCTCTTGAAGTGAATGCTAACATTATTCTTTCAGAATTCAAGGTCTGATGAAGAAAGGAGGAAAGGTCATGGTGGCTAAATCAGTGAACTAGTAATTTTGAGTGTTATGATCCCTGTTGTTCCTACTAGACAAGTCAGATCCCAGACTGAAACCTGGGTTGATAGATTTTTACAAATTTAATAAGGTGGTGTTTTGCTGAAATATAAGCAAAGCTTCAGATTTGGTTTTAGCAGTAAAATGGAGTTTTTACGTAAAATAAATGATGATAAAGTAGAACAAGCCCAGTTATTTACATTTCATATCATTTGAGAGATTTCAAAACATGCAGCAAAATACAATCCCATTGATTCTGAACAGCATCACTCTTCACCACTCAAATACTAGACAGAGAAAGTTCCCTTTTCTATCTCATCTATAGGTTTGAGCTCCTATTTTCTTTTGATTCCTAGTCTTGAGAGCTTGATGGTCTTTTCCTTGATTATTCACACAACTATGCTTTAACTTTTTCAGCTTTAAATACCCCTTCATGCTTCAAACCAAACACTTCTGGTCTGGAATTCTCAAGTTTATACTGAGATAACCTTTATGCTAATCATTCTGTAGAAACTCCTTTCTCTTGCATTTAACTCCAGTTAGATCTTATATGAAATGCCCCCAAATGTTTTCCAATCTATTCTTTTTTTCAGCAATAATCAGTTCTTGATTCTTCTTAAACCAAAAGCAAGTTAATGTCTTTCGATATTGACTCTTTCTGATTGTAAAACAGTCACAATGTAAGCAAATTCCCACCATCACACCAGGAGGGTGCTCAGTCAGCTGCACTCTAACATTAAAAACCTGAAGACCTGTGGATGCTGTAAATCAAGAACAAAAACAAAGTTGCTGGAAAAGCTCAGCAGGTCTGGCAGCATCTGTGAAGGAAAAAACAGAGTTAACGTTTCGGGTCCGGTGACCTTTCTTCGGAATTGTTCTGAGCTCTGAGGAAGGGTTACCGGACCCGAAACGTTAACTCTGTTTTTTCCTTCACAGATGCTGCCAGACCTGCTGAGCTTTTCCAGCAACTTTGTTTTTGCTCTCTGACGTTATATTGGTTTAAAGTTGTGGTTCCAGAAAGATTGACAGCTAGTAAACCCCTTATGCACATGGACCAAAACCCATGTACCACCAGTTCAAAATCCAAATTCCAACATAAATTATATTAATATATATTTAAATCAGGCACCCTAATATCACAAGAGGCCTGCATGAAATTGACAGAACATTGTTTCAAAATCCCACAGTGGCAATTTGAATTCAGTTTACAAAGTCTAGAAATAAAAAAAGTTAGTAAAAACTGATCCGGAAAGGTAACCTATTGGCTCTATTGGGTCTGGCCTATTGTAAATTTAGTCCCACACCAAAATGACCCTCTTTATACTGGTTAGGATATTTCTTTATTTAAAACAAATGATGATCTGTTCATAAATCTAGCCACAGTCAGCTGATCATTACAGATTGTGAAAGTCGCATAAACCATCTTGATTTGACTGTCTAAAAAGTGAGATTTCAGGTTCATTTCTTCACTAATCTATCTGAAAATGTATTCTACACGTGGGAATATGTAGCAAAAGCTCCTTCATATCAGTCTTAGATTTAACTTTTTGATTGCATGAACCTTTGCCCAGTCACAATTTAATTTTAAGTAATATTCTAATTTCTCAGTCCCTGAATAATTTATGTCATACAAATAATATTTCATGATGAAATGTGTATAATATAAATAATATTTTGGGATTTGAAATTCAAAACGGAGACAGTCGATAAGATAACCTTTCAGGTGTCCCTCGGAAGCTAAAGTAGGCAAGTTTCCTCAACAATGGCTTCACATGTTGAGTTACAAGGCAGGGGTCCAAGTCTCACAGCAGAGACTTGAGCTGATATAATCCAGGCTGACTGTCCCCTGTGGTTTTGAAGGAATGCTGCACTATCAAGTGCTGTCTTTCAGATGAGACATTAACCAGAGACATTGTCTATCTTCTCAGTTGGAAAGCCAGGAACCCAAAGCACAGTTCAAGGAAGAACTGGAATGCCTGGCCAATATTTATCCCTCAGTCAGCAACACTAAAACAGATGATATGGCTGCTTATCTCATTACTGTTTGTGGAGCTTGGCCGTGCACTCCTTTGTTCTCTCATTTCTACCATTAACAGGGGGACCATACTTCAAAAGCTCTTCATTCACTCTGAAGTGTTTTAGAATTTTCTGAAATCATGCTGGATGCTATGTAAATGCAATTTCTTCACCAAGAGAATTATAAGCTGGCATATGGAATAAAGCCTTTTTCTCAAAGGGCTTAAATGCTTGGGACAATCAGCTGATACACAATGCAGTTTGACACTAATGTGACAGAGCTGGAATCCAGTTGAGCTTCACATCAAAGGTCAAGGTGATATTTAATCTTTCTGGACTTCATCTTTTCAACTTCCTCTATAATAATTTGGGTCAAGTGTTCCCCACCAATCTGCATTTGAACAGTGCCTTTGAAATCCTCTGATGTTTAGCTCACAGAGGAGTGATATTGTAGGCAGCTTGTGACTATTATTTCTTTTCCACTTTAAATAGGAATTGATTGACTTGAAAATGATACAGTGCAAGAGAATCGTGAATGGTGAGTCGACAAATTTATTCTTTCTTCGTAGGGTTTTTCCTCTCTTCCTTTCCTTTCCAGAATGAATATTTTAAATAGTTTTCCAATATTCAGCAAAGGAAGTTGACTAAATGAAATGGGAAACTGGTGGTATTTTCATAGCAAACAGGAATGGCCTACCAAGCAGGAGTTAAACACATTACCACGCAGGGTTGGGAATATGACCTCAGGTGGCTTGCCCATAGTCGGGTAGAGTTTCTGCTTTTGGTGCACATGGCATATTGCAACCGTAACATACTTGAACATGTTTTATTTAGGTTGCACTGCAAGTTTCTATTTAATCTCCATTCGTTCATGGAATCAAATGCAAAAATTCTTCCACAATCCAGCGTGACCAAACGTATACATTAGCTTTTAATCTTCATTCCAGTAGCAACAAGTATTCCTCAATATTTTTAAAAGTGGGAACATGTAGTTACCAATGTGTTAGTCAGCAGTAAGCATTATTAACAAGTGACCAGCCCTGGTGGGTAACCTAACTTTAAAATTACTGGCAACAGATTGAAAAGCTGCAATTAAACGTTCAATAGTTTTGATGGTCAGTTGTAACATGCACCAAGCACTATGAGCTCTGGAAAATAGGTGCAACTTGAAAGGCCTTCCTGAATCAAACAAGTGCCACAATTTCAACCCAGGGGCATGGCCAGTTTTTTGGGTGGGGTTCGATCTGCACAATCTTGAGGCATGTACGTGGTTTCAGGCATCACTCAAGTTATAAATTCCCCTTCTTTTATTACTTTGGCTTTTTGCCATGGTTTGACCCGTTCCACCCAGATTGCACTGATGTGACAGCCAAAAACTCAATTTTGTAGGCAGTTTATATGATTAAAAATATTGACAAATATTGTTGTGAAGTCAATACTGGGCTCTTTTACCAAGTGTAACTGAAAATTTAAGATGCCGCACCCTTGTTTATACCTCTTCTAACCACCAGTTCCCATAATCATTTCTACACGTGCTCTCATCACCTTCCTAAGCCTGTCTACATTTATTTTTCTCAGAGGTGCTGGACACCATAGATTATGTTGCAACTGATGAGCGAGTCATTTTTAGGACTTGTGAAAGAGAAAAGAATCATGTTGTCTTCCAGATGGTAAGAATTACCCATCCATTCTAGTGAAAATTTACAACGCTGACTGATGGTTCAAAGTAGTCTATCTGAATAGCTGCAAATGCATAAGTTAACCCAGAAATTGCACTGCCATGTGTGTTCCACATGATTTAACTTTTTAGGTCAGAAACCTTTAGATTTGCATCTTAAATTTAAAAGAAGCAGGAATGTGAAGACGTAGAAAGTTCCTTGCATTAAGTTCAGGATATTGATATTTCAGATATACCATCTCTATTTGGAAATGAAGTTAGAAATGGATTTGTCAATGTGTAAAAAGTTATATTAACCTTTTTTAGTGGCTTGACTCAATGCTAATGCATCTTAGATTTCATTTCAAAAGCACAATGTTCCTGCTGAGCCAATGGACAGACAAGCATCCTCCACCCCTAGGCGTGCAGGAAGAGTGCGCATCCTCGAGATCATTCTGTTGTACAATAGCAGAGTCTAACATGTGCCAGTGTTTGGATTTGGGTGAATTTATGTTGTTTTCAGTTTGTCTGCTTGTTGGAAAACTGTCTGTGATAGTTATGTCAAACTCACTGTACTTAGAGAGAAGGAGCTGGCCATTGGATTTTGTTCTGTCAATGCCCTGTGTCCAAGTACTCCTCTCCATCTGCTATGGTCTGTGCTCACTTGGATGTTGAAATCAGCAAGAATAATGAGTTTGTCCTGGTGGGGAACACCCCTAATTATTCTGCTGAGACCATCATAGAATGCTTCTCATCTGAATGTCATTGTTGGTGTATAGGTACTAATGAGGTTTGCAGTTTGGTTTCAGGCAAGACTTGAACAAAGTCGATTGCTGACCCCTGCAGGAAGTGAGTCAAGCTTGTACGGCACAGTTCAGATCAAATGGCAAAACCCACGGTTGACTGTCCAGGTTCCTTGGACTTGCCAATCCAATAGAAGGTGTAGTTCCATCAACCTCAAGTTGAGACTGCTCAGTGAGCCTTGTTTTGCATAGGGCAGCTATCTCGATGCTGTACCAGCCCATCATTCTGGCAATGAGAGCTGTTCTGTGTTCTCCTTTCAGTGTTCTGGCTTTCCATGAACAGAATTTCACACAATGAACAGCAGTCTGTATTTATATTTTGGCCATGACTGGATGATAAACCAGTAAGCAGCAGCCTGGCAGATACAGGGAGAGTAGAATATGTTTAAGGCTCCTTTTCATTCTCCTATCTCAGACTGGGGAGGACAGCACTGTGCCTGAAGAGATCAGCTATGTTGCCTCAAGAGGGTGTGAACTTCATATCTGCTCTGATCTGTGGAGTGTGACCATCACCCTGAGGATGCCTGTGTTTAGGGTTCTGACTGAACATTGCCAATAGCGTCCTGTACCTGTCCACTTCACCGCAGGCCTTGGTATGACTTGTTGTGATTGATGATAACATAGTGAACAAGCTGTGCTTTGAGTTTACAGGGGGTTCTGCTATGACGCGTGTTCCAGCAACGCAGATTGGCTATAACGTGACTGACGAATAGGGGAACGCTGTTTCTAAAACACAAACTTGTGATGACTATAACATGATTCTGTCAGTGTGTGTCAACGTCACATGAGCGTTTCACAGGGCTTGCCCTGACCATGCTCAATGGTTTAGTGCCGAACGAGTCTCTGTGCTGGCATCATACGAACATCGCACTTTCTGAGAGAGTTCAGTACTCTGCTTTTTTTTTGCAAATTCTGTTGTGTTACCCACAAACTGGGAGGACAAAACGACAAGAATATTAGCAAGAAGCATCAAGGTTTAAAAAATTGTGGGTGGTGAACATAAAAGAAAGGCTGTAACACTAGAAGAGAAGCTAGATATTAGAAAGTATTTTGACCATAATGAAAGAACATATGATATGGTTCACGTAACAGGAATAAAGGAGACTACCTTACGCACCATTAGAGACAATGCAGAGAAGATTAAAGCAAGCTGTATTGCTGGATCAAGTCTGAGTCCTAGCAAATCTGTGACGTCATGGATGACAGAACTTGAAGGGATGGAGTGGCTTCTAAGTGTGTGGATAGAAGACAAATGAAAATGCGATCTGGGAACATCCTTCTCACCATCAAACAGAAAGCCTTCTCGATTTATGAAGTTCTAACAAAAAAGGCTGAAAAATCCTGCAGATGTGCCTGCCTTTAGTGATGGCAGTGGCTGGTTTTAAGAACCGCTCTGCTTTTCATAACGTAAAGTTATGTGGCGAAGCTGCCAGTGCAGACAAGGAGCATGCGATGGCATTTCCTCTCACAGTAAAAGAATTAATTAATGAAGGATACAGCCAAATTTTCAATTTGGATAAGACCGGTTTATACTGAAGCGAATGCCATCAAGAACCTACATTTCTAAGAATGAAGCACACGTTCCAGGCTTTAAGGTGGCAAAGGATCATATGACTGTGCTGCTGGGTGCCAATGCCAATGAAGACTTAAAGCTTAAGCCTGTGGTGGTGTCCCACTCTGCCAATCTGCGAGCCTTGAAAGTTTACCTTAAACCTGCTCTAGGTATCTACTTTAAGTCAAGCAAAAGAGGTTGGATGAAGGGGCAAATTTTTTCAGACCTTATTGTTGATGTCTTGGAAGACGTTTTTAGAAAATATTGCAGGAAAAATAATTTGGATTTCAAGATTCTCCTCATCCTGGACAATGTGCCAAGCCATCCTGTCACCATTACTGAGCTTTCCAAAAACATGTAAGTGCTATTTCTACCCCCATACACAGCCTCTCTCCTTCAACAAACAGACCTGGGTGCAATAGCAGCTTTTAAAGCTTATTATTTAAGGCGTACATTTAAGAGGCAGATAAGGACAGTGTTGTTCAGTTTTGGAGGAGCTTTAACATCAGGAATGCAATTGACATTATCGTGGAGGCCTGGGGTGATGTCAGTAAGGATTGCTTGCACACAGTTTAGTGGAAGCTTCTCACAAATTATTTTCAAAATTTTAAAACCTTTGATATGCCAGAGGAGTTCCCGAGAATCAAAGAAGATTGTGATGATCATGCAAAGCACGTTGGATTTGAAGAAGTGGAGAGTGGGGATGTTGAAGAGCTGTTTGAGTCCTACTGTGAAGACCTCTCTACAGCTGATCTGCAACAGATTCTCTCTGAGGGGGAAGTGGAATCTGGAGATGAAGAAAATGAAGTCCAGGCTGCAGTACCACGAAAGCTTTCCACTCCTGTTTTGCCTCCTATCCTGAGGGAAATTAAGAAGCAGTTGTCGCGCTTAGAGGACACAGATTACAATGCAGAACGCAGCAAGGTAGTAGTTCATGGAGTAAGATTTTATTTGGCACCCTAGGAACAGCTTAATGAAAGAAGAAAAAGGGCAAAGCAGCAAAAAACTGGATGTCTTTTTTAAGCCAACCCCCAAGACAATGAACCATAGCCATCCACTCGGGATTAACTAGTTTTCACCCTAACCTTGCAACCACAACTGCAGCTGAAGGTAAATGATGATGATGATGATGACGTCCCTCAGCTCCTCCAGTAATACCAGAGCAACCTCAAAACCTCCTCCCCCATCAAGTCATCTTGACATTTTTTTCAAGATAAGGTGTTAAATTTATTTTTATTTCATTATTAAATATGAATAAAACATTTATTCAGACCGTGCTATCCTTTGTGTTAGGCTTTTGAGTGATTTTGAGCAATTTTAAGTTTTTTTTTTTTGGAGGTCTGTCCCTAACCCAGCTTTTCCTGTAGATTCCGTTATTTTCTTTTGCGCAATTTTCTGTAATGCGACGTTACACAGGAATGCAACTATTGCATTATAGCAGAACCCCCTGTGTTTTAAGAAGCTACTGTTTATCGGTACCTCTCACAGTCTTTCGTCCAAGGCAGTGAATATGGCACAAGCTCAGCAGCTGAGAAAGATTGGCCTTCTCTGAGATGAGCTGCTAAGCAAGATGAAAGGCTTCATTTACCCTTTTAACATCAGCATTCCACCCATCGGCTCTATTGTGATCGTCTGCACTGCTGGCCAACAGGTACTTTGATTTACCAATTCCTCCAGAGTTGTGACATCACAGTTGCCTTCTCTGAGATAAGCTGCCATTTACGCTTGACAGGCCGTGCGGACCCAGAGCTATCAGGGTTAGACAGGTCAAACACCCGCCTTTACACTGCCGGTCCCCAGTCCCAAACCAGGATCAGCAAATGAACCCGGCCAGTAGGGATTTGACTAGAAGAGAGTCTTTGATACGCTGATCATTGGGAACGTCTTACGGATGAAGAGCATCCCAACACTTGTTATCATTTCGGTCCTTCCTAACCCTTTGAAAAGCCACTGTTATGCCATCAGAAGCACGGCAGCCATTTTGTACACAGAAAGAATCCATAAACAGAACGTGATCTGTTTTCTTCAGTCTTGGTTGGGAGATAAGTATTGACCTTCTTTGAAGTCATGTCATGGGATCTTTTACATTAAGCAAATAATAATTCTTAGAATTCACTGCCACCTGAAACCAAATCAGCTTTGTATTTAAATAGATATAGCCCCAGTGCAAGTTAGAAAATGGCATTAATTCCTATGAAATTTACGGCAATTTCACAACTCAGAACTGATGTTGCTAAGAATCTGAGGACGATGTCAATTCGCCATGTTGTTTTGGATTTGTTGTAATTGTTTTAATTGTAATGTAATTAAATATAAATATTTTATATTTAAATAATAGCTTCTTAACCCATTTAAACACATTTTGTTTATTGTCTGCACTCACCTGGAAGTTAATCTTTTTTTTTCAATTTTTTTCATTGCAGGGCACAGCTGATGCTCAGAGAGCTCTGACAGTTGCACAGCTTGTGTAAGTCTTCACCAGGCCTATCTCTGATTCAGTAGCTACTCGATCAATTTGCTGTCAAGTGCCCTCAGATAACACTCATATAAGAAGACCTTGGAATGCAGGTTCACAGTTCCTCGAAAATAGAGTCGCAGGTAGACAAGGTAGTGAAGAGCACATTTGCCTTTATTGGACAGTGCATTGCGTATAGGAGTTGGGAAGTCATGTGGCATCTGTACAGGACATTGGTTAGGCCGCTTTTGGAATACTGCGTTGAATTCTGGCCCTCCTGCTATAAGGAGGTTGTGAAAGTTGAAAGGGTGCAGAAAAGATCTATAAGGATGTTGCCAGGGTTGGAGATTTTGAGCTATAGGGAGAGGTTGAATGGGCTGGGGCTACTTTCCATGGAGAGTCGAGGTCTCAGGGATGACCTTATAGAGGTTCATAAAATCATGGCGGACATGGATAGGGTGAATAGCCAAGGTCTTTTCCCAGGGTGGGGGGTCCAAAACTAGAGGGCATAGGTTCAAGGTGAGAGGGAAAGGATTTAAAAAGGATCTAAGGGGCAACTTTTTCATACAGAGGATGGTGTGTGTATGGAATGAACTGCCAGAGGAGCTGGTGGAGGTTGGTACAATTACAACATTTAAATTCATCTGGATGGGCATATGAATAGGAAGCATTTAGAGGGATATGGACCAAATGCTGGTGAATGGGACTAGATTAATTTCAGACATCTGGTTGGCATGGATGAGTTGGACCAAAGGGTCTGTTCCTGTGTTGTAAATTTCTATGACTGTAAGTGAATGCAGGGACACTGTAGTATGAGGAAAGGGGAGCTCAGTATAATAAAGCCGAATAGAATGGGTGACTTTTAACGGTGAAGAGATTGTTATAGCCATTTACAACTTCAAATAGCCCCATTTCCTCATCAACCTTCTTTCATCAGTATGTTAGAAATCCTGGCAATTTGAAATATTTTGCAAATCTACACACAATTAGTCAGAAGCTAGTTTGCAATTGTGGTGGGGAGGGAAGGGGAGGGATGAAGTGGGATGGGTTGGGTTGGGAGGATGATGCTTTTTAATTATGGAAGTTTGAAAGTAACTTCTGCTTTGTTGTCAGCAAGTTTCTCCTGCAATGTTGAGGAGGAAAAATAATAAAATCTTTCAGTGTGTGTATCCCTTACAGGAACATTCAGGCTGCATGGGAGTGAGACAAGATAGAGTGAAGGTTTAGTGAATTTAACTTGAAGTGGGAATTTAACTGTTCAGTCTTTCTCATTTAAATCTTAATCTGAAATTATTGTTAAGCAGGTGCTTGCCTGTTATTGGCAATTGTCTTATCAATCAGCTCATGTGGTGTGAATCACTGTACCATGGGCCCTTTTGTGGTGCAGTGATAGTGACCTTACTCCTGGACCGGGAGGCCTGCGTTCAAGTCCCACCTACTCCAGAGGTGTGTAATAACATTTCTGAACCGGTTGATTAGAAAAACAGTTTAAATTAAAAGAACGGTAGCAGGGGTCCTCTTGTGGTGCAGTGGTAGTATCTCTAGTTTAAGTCCGCCTGCTCCAGAAGTGTGTAATAACATCACTGAACAGGTTTTTGAGGAAAAATAGGTTAATCATTGTCACAGGAAACTAAGTCAAGATAGCCGGTGACACATCAGAATCACTGTATGTAAGAGAGGTTTTTGAAACTACAAGATTAGTAAGGGAGGGATTGTCAGATGATGCAGGACTGTTACATAACCGAGTGAGTATTGGAGAATTTAATTCAGGTGGGAATTCTATGCATAGTGGAAAAGAGGTATTTTAACTGATGTTTACTGTAAGAGGTTAAGTTTGCTGAGTGGGGAGTTCAGTGAAGTGAGAAGATGGCGTTACTCAATGAGCATCTACTGTGGAGGACTCTGTCTCAGGCCAAAAATTCTGAAACATGCATTTATGAGGTAACCTTGGTACGAGAAAAATATGTTCATAATAAATACAACAGAAGTATGATTAAGGCCTGGAAGACAGCTCCGATAAGCAGAATGCCCATCCTGTAACACATGGGAAGTCATGGACACTTTACATGGCTGAGACTAGCACGTATGCATCTACTACCCTCATCGTTCTGGATGGAAGTAGTCATGGGTTCGGAAGATGCAGTTTAAAGTGAATAATACGTTAATAGGTAGAGTTACAGAAAGGAAGAAAGAAATGGAGTTTCAATCAGGGTTAGTGTGCATGTGTGTGAATGCACGTTGTATAGTCAATAAGATTGGTGAATCATTGGTGTAGATTGACATTTAGAATTACGTTATGGCTGTTACAGAGATGATGTCAAAGGAAGAGAGGACTCAGTGTTAAATATTCCTGATCACAAAGTTATTCAGAAAACATAGGAGTGGGAAAGCAGGAAGAGGGATGGCAGCATTGGTTAAGGAGAGCATTGTAGTGTTGCAGAAAGGGGAATGTCCCAGAGGGTTTGAGGGACATATCTGGTTAGAGCTAAGAAACAAAAAGGATGCAATTCCTTTTCTTGGAGTAGGTTGGGAGCCAGCAACTAGTGTGAAGGATGCAGAGGAATGAATCTGCATTTACCACAAGGTGTAACCAACATAGAGCAGTTATAGCGGGGGATTAAAGTTTTTGAAGTGATTTGTAGCTCGGGTTGTGGACGAGGTTGCAGCCTTGCTTGCTGAGCCAGTGTGTTTGGATGCAAACGTTTTGTCACCCTGCTAAGGTAACATCGTCAGTGCGCCTCTGGTGAGGCATTGATGTTTTGTCCCACTTGTTATTTATATGCCTCAGTTTGCTCGGCTGGTTGGTGTTACTTCCGGTGCTATTTTTCGTGGTTTGTGTATCGGGTCCAGTTCAATGTGTTTGTTGATGGAGTTCCGGTTGAAATACCAGGCCTCCAGGAATTCCCTGGCATGGCTCTGTTTGGCTTGTGCTATTATGGATGTGTTGTCCCAATCAAATTGTCTCCTTCTTTGTCCATGTGTATTGAGACCAGTGAGAATTGGTCGTGTCTCTTGGTGGCTAGTTGATGTTTGTGTATCCTTGTTGTCAGTTTTCTTCCAGTGTGGCCTGTGTAAAGTTTTTCACAGTCCTTGCATGGTATTTTGTATAATACGTTAGTTTTATTGGTTGTGGGTATGGGTTCCTTTGTGTTCGTCAGTAGCTGTTGCAGGGTGGGTGTTGGTTTGTGGGCTATCCTGATACCTAGGGACCTGAATAGTCTTGTGGTCATCTCTGAAACGTCCTGATGTACGGTAGGGTGACTAGTGTGTCGAGCCATGTTGTGTCTTTTGGTCACACTACTGTACATTATTTGGCTCAGGGAGGGGACGAGTGCCAGTGATCGTTCACGTGGGCAGCACCAACTCTTCCCAACCCTCCAGGTTTAGCCAGCTGTAATCATTCTAAAGATCACTGGACATAGCCTCTGTCCTCACTACCTCCATGTACAGGTTTACATCTCCCACCTCAAGTCAGCACACTTGACCTGTCAAGCCTGCTCTGCCATTCAATAAGGTAATGGCTAACCTGACTGTAGCCTCAACTCCACTTTCCCTTGACTAATTTCTGTTACTTCCTGCTTGTTACACTTCAAAAGGAAATCTATAAGCAATAGGAAAACATCAAAGATTGCACATTACATAGCGTGGTGGTAAATTGTCAGACGGCATATCTTCTCATTCACGATGAGTAATGCAAAAGGAGTCTTCTATTTATCCATTAGGAGCCTTGTATTTGGCACACATCTAAATGTCGCGCTGTGTGATACTTTAGTTCTTGCACCTTGTGTGTCACTGAATGCAACGTTGCAGGATGTAGCTAAAAATATATTCCTTATTATGAAGTCAGAGTCAATATTTCGAAAACCATACATATTTTTGTAAAAGTGTTCCTAATTTTCCAAACAGAGAAAATGATGTAGCTGGAATAGACGTAAATATGGGCTGCCCAAAGGAATATTCCACCAAGGTAAGACTGCACTTTGCTTTCAACCATCACAGTGGATTTTCCCTACTGTAAAGAATTATATTCATGTGATTTGTATTTGGAGAGAGTGTGCCCCCATAGTGCTGATTGAAATGTTTGTTACCAGCTGAACAAGGATTGCTCATGGCTACACAAAATCAGCAAAGAACTGTGGATGTTAGAAATCAGAAACAAAATGAGAAATTGCTGGAAAAACTCAGCAGGTCTGGCAGCATCTGTGGAGAGGAAGCAGGGTTAATGTTTCGGGTCCAGTGACCTGCCGACAGAACCAATTTTAGCCATAAAAAGGTGAAGATGGGGTGGTGGTGATGGAGGAGGAGTAAATAATAGCTAGAGATGGAGTCCAGGTAGAAAGAAAAACAATTATGAATAGCTGCTAACTGGGACCATTAGTTATGTGTGGTAGCAGCCCATGTGAAGACAGGGCCTGGTGTGTGGGGATCAGGGTAAGGACATGGGAGAAGGTGCTCAGGCCCTAAAATTAAAACAGTCCCCATTAACAACTACTCACCCTCCCAGCCTGATCGTTAGCAACTCCTTTGTCTGTCCAACTGTCTTTCTTTCTGTTTGGGCTCTATCCTATCATTTACTCCCTACCCAACCCACCTCCCTATTTTCTGCCTGTAAACTGACGTTTTCCCAGCCACCATCAGTTCTGAGGAAGGGTCACTGGACTCGAAACGTTAACTCTATTTTCTCCTTCACAGATGCTGCCAGACCTGCTGAGCTTTTCCAGCAACTTTGTTCTTGTTCCTAAAATTATTGAACTCAGTACTGAGTCTTGAAGGTTGCAGAATTACCAAGTGGAAAATGAGTATCCTTCCAGCTTGCACTGAGCTTCGCTGGAGTACTGTAGCAAGCCTGAGACAGAGATGTTAACCAGGGAACATGGTGCTGGGTTGAAATGGCAGGCAGCAGGAGCTCAGGCTCATTTTTGCGGACAGAAAGTAGGTGTTCTGCAAAGTGTTTGCCCCGTCTGCAGCACACCTACATTCTGTCTGCAAAAGTGATCCTAAGCTTCTGGTTGCATGTGATTTATTGACGGGTTGATGAAATGGAGAGATGTATGGCAGGCAAAATTGAACACAGAAATATGAAGAGGTTCATTTGGGAAGAGTAATGAGGGGCCAATCTAAATAAGGTGGTACAATTTTAAAGGAAATGCAAGAACAGAGAACATGCAAATTTAGAGAAAAAAAGGGTTTTTGAAGTTAATGGCAATGGCATGCAGGATTCTTCGCTTTAATAGTATGGAGTACAAAAGCAGGGAACTTGCACTAAACGCTTAAAAACCACAGGTCAGGTCCCAGTGGAAGTTTTGTGGCCAATTCTAGGCTCAACTCTTTAGAAAGGAAGTCAAAGCCTTGGAGAGGGCATAAAGGTTATTTGCTAAAATGGAATTATGGGTGACAGACTTCATACACACACGGGAACTGCAATTGTTCTACTTGGAGCAAAGAAGATGATGGGAACATTTGAGATATATTCAAGGCATGTAGTTTCCAGTGGCAGGATGGTGAAAAGAAACAAACTTGACGACTATTGGCAAAGTTACCAGAGACAGTTTGAGACTGGAGGAAATAAACATTTGCACTGAATCGGGAACGCACTGCCTGAAATAGCAATAGAAGCAGATTGAATAATGATTTTCAGAAGGAAACTGGATGATACTTGAGGGTGAAAGTTTGCAGGGCCATGGGAAAGCAACAGAAGAGTGGGAATAATTGGCTCGCTCTTCCAAAGAACTGAGGCAGATACAATTGGATGTATCACCCTACGGTGCACTACCTGAACAACAAAGTGACTTATTTTGTGATCAGTTACTATGATAGTTTATAGCAATTGTGGTGCAATGTGTCGTGGACCTTAATAAGATTTGCAAATGCATTTATCAAGCATAGTGCCTATCAGATGCAAAATACTGGGGCTAAGGTTTTACTAGTTCTGTTGCCACAATGCAGATGGAATTGATCAAGTCAGTGCCAGAAATTGGGGAATCTTAAACATAAGGCAACGATGTTCGAAATGCATACTCTCATCTGCTCGATGATCCTTTACACTGACTCAAGATGAATTTCTTCCGAACCAGGCCCCACACTACCTGTTGGAAGTTACAAGGTTCTGTCGATGGCACAGTCTCAGGAAAGCTGTCCCAAATGCTCTTGTTTTCTTAGATATTCGGGCACTTTGGTGTACATTTTAAAGTTCATCTTGTCAAAAAAGTTATGTTTTTTAAGTAGCTAACTCATACACCAACAAAATTTAAATAATTCAGTCTATTTTTTATTGAACTGATTTTCAATTATTTTAAATGGGTTAGAGATTACTCGTGACAGTTACAACCACTCTCAAGATGTTTAATGTGGTGTCCAAGTGTTATCTTTAGCCACTTTCGTATGAATCCAGTCAGCTTTTGCCAATCCATTACTCTTCAGTAATGGAGACTTCTAAAACATATGGCAATAATAGCATTCAATTAATTTATTCTACTCCTTGTAAAATTGTGATCCACTGAAATAGCTTTGATGGATTTTAAACTCCTTGAATAATTGTATGTGATTGGTGTGATTGGTAGAATTTGTGGAATTGCATCCACTAATGCAGTGTTTCTGAACCAGCGGGGCACGTAGGTAGGATGCTCAATTTCAAAAATTATTATTAAAAATTGCAAAAAGAGGCATTGAGGATAGAAATTGAGATATTAACTGTTTACACAGATGTATATGAGCAATTGAGCAAAAAGGTTAGGAAGAAACCACAACCTTGTCCTTGCAGAATACTGAGAGGTCTGGATGGACATGGAGAAGATGTTTCCACTAATGGGAGAGACTAGGACCCGAGGGCACAGTCTCAGAGTGAAGGGATGACCCTTTAGAACTGAGATGAGGAGGAATATCTTCAGCCAGAGGGTGGTGACCCTGTGGAGTTCATTGCCACATAGTGCTGTGGAGAGCAAGTCACTAAGTGTATTTAATACAGTGGTTAGTTGTTTATTGGTAAGGGGATGAAGGATTTCAGGGACGTGCCATGAGAATGGGTTTGAGAAACATATCAGCCATGAATGGCGGAGCAGACTCCGTGGGCTAATGGCCTAATGCTGCTCCTATATCTTATGGTCTTCACATATCTTTGTGAGCAAGCCTTCTCTGCCATGGCAGCCATAAGAACGAAGGAAAGAAAATGTCTCCAACTTGAAGCAGCTCTTTGAGACATTGACATGCCAGTGAAATGCAGCCAACAGCTTCGCACTAGTGATTAAATCATTATCTTGTTTTGTTTTTTAAAATTTTTTTTAAAATTTAGCAGTAAAATATATTTTCAGCAAAATCATTACAATTTTTAACATCCTTAAAATTTTCCATGAGTGGTTAACATATTGCTAAAATGCATTCCTTGGAAAAAGTGGGGCTTTGTTTTTATTATGGTGTGTCAAAAATATTTTGACAAAATGGCTCATGGCGAGTCAGATGCCAAAGGTTGTGAATATTGATGGTTAAAGTCCACTGAACAGATCTCAGTAATTTTCACACCGAGAGTTCATTGCAGGTGATAAGTTGCATTCGGCCGTTTACAGAATGGAAACATTTTTAATGCCTTGTTGTGTATCTCAAATATGGCTTTACAATCAAAGTAAACATCTGCCCACACGGAAATAAAATAAAAAAAGTTAATTTACTTGAACATGAATTTAAATAACTCTGCATATTCTAGGATTAGATTGGGAGTCTGAAATATTGAAAATATACAAATTGTGATTATAAATAGGGCGTAGTTGTGACTTTGGAGGTGAACATTGACCCAGAGCCGTGCAGCCCGAAGTGTTGCTCCAAATCAGTTGTGTTCAGTTCGTTACATTATAAGACTGCCAGTGGGCAGAGAATTTTAAATTCCTTAGAATTAGATTTTGAATTTCTAAAACATGCACACGTGGGACACAGTCCATTGGCAATGTTTACACAAGTCCTAATGTTTGAGATCATGCATGAAGTTCCTCTCTTTGCTTTCTGATTGCATTCTGGCATATTACTTGTAAACAATGGAGATTGCACTTGCTGCCTTAGTTCTGAGACCAAAATGCTGAATTTAACATATCATAATATCACCTTGCCTTCAGAGGCATGTAGGATAAAATTTGCATTTATATAACCTTTTCTTAACGGAGTAAAATACCACATTGTTCCAAGATGTTTCAGAGAGACCACTTCTTGAGGAGGAGCTTAGAATCCACTGAGGAATTTGAACTTCATAGTAGCTGTTCGGGACGCCTGGGTTATTACTGTGGCTTGTTTATTACACACGGTATGTGCTCTTCTAATGTAAGCAGCTTTGATACTGCTAATCTCTTTGTTTTGCTCTCTATTTGTATAGGGTGGCATGGGAGTAGCACTGTTGTCCCACCCCGACAAAATTGAAGCTGTAAGTACTTCGGATGAATTCTTACAGTTGTTTGTTGTCAGTCTGTAAACAAATAACTGATTGTTTCTGAACATGCTCTTGTGGTTTATTGAGGAAATTTAATATCTGTGTCTCAAACTACCTATGAGTCATATCTCATCACATAGTTCAAACTGTAAAGCTTGCTCAGATTCTGTTTCATCATGGGAGGGAGCGGGAACTTTGGGTTATACTCAAGGATTAAAGATCAGAAGAAATTCAAATGAAATTAAGTGTTGACATGGATTGGTTGGGTTAAATGGCTGTTTCTGGATTCTGTTTAATTTCCTTTGTGTCACAATAGTGAAGGGGGTTTCACATTGTATGCAGTAAAGGGACATATCCAACTGTTAAAAGATTTTCTGATAGAGAGAAAAATGAATTTGTTGTAGACAGGTATAGCCTTTGTCTTCTATTATTTAAAGACAGAAATGGGGCACCAAACCTGCTGAAATGTTAGTTACAATAGTAATCAGTAAAGGCAAGGTTTGCATTAAAATGCAACATTCTCAAGATGTTTCAAAGTGCGCACTTGTGCATACACAAGGATTACCTGACAAAGATTTCCTCCATTGAGCATGTATGAGTGAAATTTATATCTAAAGAAGATGAGTTAGAGCCCAGAACGATACAGCACAGGAATGGACCTTTACGCCCACAATGTTGTGCCAAGCAAGGCGCCAAATTAAACTAATCTCTTCTGCCTGCCCTTGGTCCGTATCGCTCTATTCCTTGCATGTTCATGTGCTTATCTAACAGTCCCTTAAACACCCCTATCGTATCTGCCTCCACCAACCCCCTCGGTTGCGGGTTCCACACTCCTACCATACTCTGTTTAAAAAAAACTTGCTGCTCACATCTCCTTTGAACTTTTCCCCCCTCGCCTTAGTTTTGGACATTTCAGCTTTGGGGAAAAAGATCCTGATCGTCATCCCTATCTATGCATCTCATAATTTTAGAGACTTCTATCAAGTCACCCCTCAGCTTTTGCCAGTCCAGAGAAAACAACCCAGGTTTTTCTAGCCTCTCCTTATAGTTCATACCCTCTAATCCAGGCAGCATCCTGGTAAACCCCCTCTGTACCCTCTGCAAAGCCTCCACCTCCTTCCTGTAGTGTGGCGACCAGAATTGAATGCAGTACTCTTATGTACAGCCTAATCAAAGTCTTACAAAGCTGCAGCATGACATCCTGACTCTTGTACTCAATTCCCCGAACAATAAAGGCAAGTATACCATATGCCTTCTTTACCACCCTACCTACTTGTGTGGCCACTTTCAGGGAGCAATGGATTTGAACCCCTAGATTCTTCTGTACATTATTGCTGTTCAGGGTCTTGCCATTAACTGTGTACTTTACCTTAACGTTTGATCTCCCAAAGTGTAGCATCTCGCACTTAACTGAATTAAATTCCATCTACCATTTCTCCGTGCTTATCTGCAACTGATCTGTATCCCGCTTTAACCTTTAATAGCCTTCTACACTACCCGCAACTCCATTGATCATTGTATCGTCTGCAAGCTAACTAACCCGTCCATCTACATTTTTGTCCAAGTCATTTATATATAACGCAAACAGCAGAGGTCCCACTGCAGACCTCCAGCCTGAAAAACACCCTTCCACCACTCCCCTCTGCCTTCTATGGGCAAACCAGTTCTGATTCCAAGCAACCAAGTCATTGTGGATCCCATGCGTCTTAACCTTCTGGACGAGCCTACCATGAGGGACCTTGTCAAAAGCCGTACTAAAATCCATGCAGACAACGTCCATTGTTCTATTCTCAATGATTGCCTTTGTCACCTCAAATTTCAATTAAGTTAATAAGACATGAACTGCCCTGCACAAAGCCATGCTGACTGTCCCTAATTAGGCCATGCTTTTCCAAATGTGCATAAATCCTATCCCAAAGAATTCTCTCCAAAGCTTTCCAACCACAAATGTGAGACTCACTGGTCTATAGTTTCCTGGATTGTTCCTATTTCCCTCCTTGAATAGATGAACAACATTAGCTACTCGCCAGTCCTCCAGGACCTCTCCAGTGCCTAGCGAGGTTACAAAGATCTCCAGTCAAAGCCCTTGCCTCTCTCAATAAGCTGGGGTATCTTTCATGCACCTTTCATGACCTCTGGAGTTCCCACGGTAGTTTATAAGCAGTGACATCCTTTTTGTTTTGCAAAGAAGCAAAGAGTGATAAAATATGAAATACAATACACTGATATAACACACTGATTCTCCTCCAAGTCACTCACCATCCTGATTTAAAAATGTGTCATGTTCCTTCACTGTTACTGAATCCAAATCGTGGAACCCCCTCCTTAACTGCATGGTGAATAAACCCACACCAAATGGACTGCAGCAGTTCACCGGCATCTTCTCAAGGGGCAATTAGGGATGAGCAATAACTGATGGCCAGCCAGCAATTGAAAATACGCTGTGGATGTTACCAAGACTGGAGAGTTTGAGTTATATGGAGAGGCTGGGACTTTTTCCCCTCAAGTGTAGGAGGCTGAGGAGTAATCTTATAGAGGTTTATAACATCATGAGGGGCACAGATAAGGTGAATAGCCTGGGTCTTTCCCCAGGGTAGGGAGTCCAAAACTAGAGGCACAGGTTTAAAGTGAGATGGGAAAGATTTAAAAGGGACCTGAGGGGACAGCTTTTTCACCCAGAGGGTGGTGCATATATGGAACGAGCTGCCGGAGGAAGTGGATACAATTATAACATTTAAAAGACATTTGGATAGGAAAGGTTTTGAGGGATATGGGTAAATACAGGCAAATGTGACTAGTTCAGTTTAGGAATGCTGGTGGGCATGGATGAGTTTGGCTGAAGGGTCTGATTTCATGCTGTATGACTCTATGACATTAAAGTCGTTATGTATTACACTCTCTTGAAGGAGCCCCATTTTTAATACAAGAACGACTTACCCTACGCCATCAAAACTAGGGAAAGGATTAACATGTCTGTACGAGGGGAGGCTCCTTTCTGTAAAATTTGAATGACTAATCTAAAGGGCTGATGTGTTCCCCTCGCCAGTGGAACACTGACTATTACTGCAGGAGTTCAACTGGTCCCGTCAACCAAGAATAATGGCATGTTGTTTTTGAGATGAAAGAGGTATAGAAACAATATTGATAAACAATAAGTCTCTAATAAAATAGAACAACCTCATCATCTGTAATCTGAAACAAAAACCATGTAATGTTACCTGATAACTATTTATAGCTTGATGTAATATAGATTAGTAATTTTACATGGACAAATTTACTGCTTCTGGCTGTTTTATTTTGGAGATTACAGATTAGATCAATTGCATTAGGAGCAAATATTGCTTTAATAATTTATAGATGCTTCAACAATGATTACCTGGACCAGCACTTTTGAGGAAAGCTCCTTCAGGGGTGAAAATTGATGACAGGTCTGGCTTCCACAAAAATAATGAAAGGATTAAAAAAAGAGAGACTTGGGGCAGTTTTTGCAGTGCCCTGAGTGACATGGGTTGTGGTGAGATTTGTGACGAACTCGAATGAGGAATCTGACAGAGCCAGTCATGACATCAGGAGCATCTCACTGCATGTATCCACTGAGACAGTGTGGTGAGTTTTCTGCTGGCCAGGGTCAAGATACCAAGTTAGGGGGATTATTCCTTGTTAAATGTTTTGTTGACGGCACAACTGGTCTCAGTAATATTCAGCTTCCTCTCTTACCAAATGTGCCGAACAAACCAGGCATCGAGAGTTCTCAACATGAAACTCAGAACAGGTATCTGGCAATTTCTGCTCACTGCTGGAAGTGGACCTCCATATTGGACAGTAGGCATCAACCTTTTAGGGAACACACTATGGGCACCAGCTGCGTGGACCCCCACAGATAAAGGAACACATACCAAGAGGTTGTCAGAAAGGCATGGCGTTGGTCGTGGGAGATTTTAATCTACAAATAGATGGGAAAAATCAGATGGGCAAAGGTGGCCTAGATAAATTCGTAGAACAATTTTGGGATAGTTTCTTAGAAGGGCACTTTTTGGAACCAAGCAGTGAGTAGGATATACTAGATCTAGTATTTGTGTAAAGAGAAAGGATTCATTACTGTCCTCATAGTAAAAGTGGGTGGCTGTGATCATAAAATGATTGAATTTACATTCGATTTGAGGGAGAGAAGAGTGAATCCAGATTAGTTTTTTAAACTTAATTAAAGGCACTGATACCATCATGAAAGCAGAACCAGCTAAAGTGAACTGGCAAATTAAATATAATTATGAAAAGACAGGTGACAGGGCTGACGATTCAATAGTATGTTTGAAAACAAAGCAACGAATGACTAAAGGGTAAAAAATTGAGTACAACCAAGAAATAGCCAAAAATATAAAATCAGAGTCTCTGTAAATATTTTAAAACAGAGTTAACAAAATGAGCATTGGTGCAATAGAAAATGAATCTGGAAAATAGGTAGATAGGAAATGATCTGAATGTTTATTTTTCACTCTAGAAAATATAAGTACAGTAACATAGTTATTTCTGCAAAGTCAGGAATTGGAGGGAAAGCAGGAAACTATGATCACCAGGAAATAGTACTGAGTTGATTATTGGAATTCTGGCCTGACAAGTGCCTGTGTTCGGGTGGCCATCGTCCCAAAACATTAAAAGGAGTGGCTAGTGAGATAATTGATGCTTTGGTTCTGATTTTCCAAAACCCCCGGATTTGGGCACAACTCCATTAGACTGGAAGGTAGCAAATGTAACCTATTTGTTCAAAAAGGGAGGAAGGGAGACAGAAAATGGGAACAGCTGTTAGCTTGATATCTGTCGTAGAAATATTATTAAAGACATAGTTGGGCAGTTAGAGAAGTTCAAGGGAATCGGGCAGAGTTAATGTGATTGTGAAAGGGAAATCATATTTAGCTAATTTGCTGGAATTCTTTGAAAATGTAACATGTGCTGTGGCTAACTGGGAACCAAAGAGTAGACTGCGTTTAGGTTTCCAGAAGGTATTTGACAAAGTGATACATCAAAGCTTAGGGGGCGGCACGGTAGCTCAGTGGTTAGCACTGCTGCCTCACAGCGCCAGACACTGGGTTTGATTCCACCCTTGGGCGACTGTCTGCATGGAGTTTGCACATTCTTCCCACGTCTGCTTGGGTTTCCTCCCACAGTCCAAAGATGTGTAGATAAGGTGGATTGGCCATGCTAAATTGCCCATAGTGTTCAGGGATGTGTAGATTAGATGGGTTACAGGGGTAGAGGTCAGGGTGGGATGCTCTGAGGGTCGGTGTAGACTTGTTAGGTCAAAGAGCCTGTTTCCATACTGTAGGGGATTATATGATTCTATGAAGGCTGATAATGGAACATAAAGGCTTATGGTGTAGAGGGTTATATGCTGGCTAGCTAACAGGAAACAAACAGTAGGCATAAATAGGTAATTTTTTTTTGGCAAGATGTAATGAGTGGTGTGTCACAGACCTCAGTGCTGGGGCTTCAACTTCTTACAATTTATACAAATGACATTGATAAAGGGACCAAGGTATGGTTGCTAAATTTGCTGATGATGCAAAGGTGGATAGGAAGTAAGTTGTGAAGAGGACTTGAAGAGGCCACTAAGCGATATACATTGGGTAAGTGAATGGGTAAAGATCTGGCAAATGTAATATAATGTGAGAACATTAGAAATTGTCAATTTTGGCAAGAAGAATAAATAAGACGTGTTACCTAAATAGTGAGAGAACACAGAGCTCTGAAATCTAGGATCTTGATGTCCTAGCACATGAAACACAAAAGGCCAGTATGCAGATACAGCAAGTCATATTAGCAAAGTTATGGAATTTTATTCTTTATTCTGAGACAAATTGAATACGAAACCTGGGTGCTTATGTACTAGACGAGAAACCAAAAGAACAGCGGATGCTGGAATTGCTGGAAAATCTCAGCAAATCTGGCAGCATCTGTGGAGGGAATGCAGAGCTAACATTTCAGGTCCAGTGGCTCTTCCTCAGAACGCTGAGTGGCAGGTCATTTTACGAGAATGTTGGACAGGCCGAGGTTATTTCCTAGGAGGTTAGAAGTATAAATGAAGCTTAAAACATTCAAAACGTCTCGACTGAGTGGGTATTGAAAGAACACTTCCTTGTGTGATGGCATCTAGGACAGCAGGTTACTGTTTTTCAAAATAAGGGGCCTAGGATGAGGTGAATTAATTGCCGCAGAAGGGTGAGAGTCTTTGGAACTCACTTCTTCAAAAGCCAATGAAAGCAGAGCCTTTGAACCTAGTTAAGGCAGAGGTGGACAGATTTTTGGTCATCGGGGTAGGTGGGAGGTGAAAGATTACCTGGGATGTAGAGTTGAGTTGTCAGTCAGATCAGATTAAATGGTGGAGAAGGTGTGAGGGCCCATGTGGGCTAGTCCTGCCTCGACCTGTATGTTTACAAAATAGCACAAAACATTTTATGCGGAGAGATTCTGAATATCATGTCAGCAGAATCCCTCCACACTGCTCGAAGCTGCTCCAGACTAAGAATAGCTTTGTCTCCATTGAGCTGTTCACTCCATGATGAATGCCCTACCTCCCGTAGCTGTTTAATAATGCAGAGGCTTCAGGTGGTTTGCAGAAAGATGGATGACCCCCAACAGCGATCAGAGCAAGACTGACCTTGTAAATCGTTTCACTGGGCTAGGGACATCGCCTTATGTTTTTCTCCTCCGTTGGAGGTTATGCCATAAATCCGTTCCGACAATAGTTCCAGTTGCAAAATTAAACAGCTTCTTCCTGGCTTCCTTCTGAATCTTCGAATTATTAATTGACGTTGTTTCACTGGAAGTCAGAAAGATTTGGCATTTACATGGTATTTGGCATTTACATTAGTGTCCATGAAAGAATCTGCTGAGAGATTGTTCTCTCTCTCAGTATGAAGACTGTCCTCTCCATCATTATTGGGTAATTGCCAACAAGTCTTTGCAGGATATCTCTCAACTTTGTTTATTTCTCTCAAAGATAGTTTTATTAAAATGTCGATTCCATTTGTGTTTTAGTCAAAAAGCAGTGGGAAGGTGTGGCATTCAACATTTCAAGCTACGCTTTCTGAAAAAACATCTTGTCTGTACTGAGCAACATCATTTGGTTAAGGGAGCTGAGTCATTGCCAAGCCACAGTATGGAAGCAGACAAATATGGGAAATGTAGTAAATTCAGGATGTTATGATGTGTTTTTTGCAGTTCTTTTAAGTATTTCCATATCCTTCAACTAGTTTCCCATGTCCAAAGTGTCACGGTAATTAAATAGTCTCTTGAACTGGCAGTGCTGGCTGCAGTGAAATCTGTTGCTATGTAGTTAAATTTGGTGAAGGTTGGCTGGGAAGGCATCTAATCCACGGTCTATTATCTGTGCGAAGTATGCAGCTAGTTTGTTTTATCAAAATAAATGAGCTTATTGCTATTGTTATCCTTTCCATGATTACAATATGCGATTAAGACAGAGTGGCACAATTGATTCTAGCTGGCAGACCAGAGCGCACAGTCTAGGCTGGTATTTCAGTGCACCGCAAAGGTTGGAGGTGCTGACTTTCGGATGAGATGCCAAAAAATCATCAGGTGAATGCAAAACACACCATCCCTCAACAAGCCAATTTTAAAAAAAAGACAGGCTGTGTGGTGATTTGTGTGAGATCCCCTCTGTGTAGTTTGCCTCACATTGCAATTACATTTCAAAAGTAATTCAGGAATAGTCTGCAGGCCTACCAGCCTCGGTTACGGAAATCTGTATGCTTCAGTGGAGTTTGGAAAGGACCTTCTCCTCCTCCAAATGTTTTTCTTAAAAGAAACCTGAATTTGGCAGCAGAGGTAGAGTTTCCAACACCACCAACCCCCAGTTTGGAGTGGAGTCTACCAGCATCTGCACTTAGCTTCCTCGTTGCTGCTGCTGGTGACACAGAAGGAGGGATCCCTGTGTCTGTGGTTTGAGTGGGTGCCATATACAGATTACAAATTGCCTTGTCTGAGTTCTGCTGGTGCTCTGGTTATTAGCAACTCACTGCTTCATTGCTAGTTGGGAGGATGATAGCCTTGGGATCAATACAAATGATCAAGAAACTCCATATTTGGGTGACGGTGAGAGAGAGAGAGAGAAGTGTAAACTGGTGGAGGATGAGTTCATATCAGCCTATGATGTGTGCTGTTTTGTTACTGGAATTAGGCATCTCTGTTGCTTCTTCCTGTGTACAGAGCCTTGCCTCTCTGATGCTGGAATTCCACGCTGGTGGGTAGGAATTGGTGAATTGAATTGGGTTTGGTATTGGATTCTTTTAAAACTTGCTATGTTTCATAAAATGTCAAAAAAATTGCATGAAATCTCGGTCAGAGGTTCTCACATTCGTTATGCTTCTGTTGAATCAGAATTTGATGCTTCTCATTATGGATGATGTTGTTGAAACATCCAAGAAATAGTATTTATTTAAAAGGTACTTATCCCTAAATCTATTTGTTTATGTTCTTTCATTTATTTAAAACAATATTATTTTCCTCACCAAAATCAGAGTCATGTTATCTGGTTTGCTGATATTGAGACGCCCAACTAAGATAAATTCAATAATATTTACAAATCTTTGTAACACGTACAAATAGTAAGAAAGTGAGGGGAGCCAATGGTCTAGTGGTATTATCACTGGACTGTTAATCCAAAGACCCAGCTAATGTTCTGGGGACTTGGGTTTGAATCCTGCCACAGCAGATGGTGGAATTTGAATTCAATAAAAATCTGGAATTAAAGGTCTAAAGACGGAGAAGAGTCTAAATATGACCACAAAATTATTGCCGATTGTCAGAAAAAACCCATCTGTGCTCCCCTCCAGGGAAGAGAACTGCCGTCCTTACCTGGTCTGGCCTACGTGTGACTCCAGACCCACAGCAAAGTAGTTGACTCTTAAACTGCCCTCTGGGAAACTGGTGATGGTGCAATGGAGGTTGACCTAGCCAATGATGCCCTATTTCCATGAATGAATAAACAAAAAGTAATTTAAACAAAAAGTAATTAAGCATTGAGTAGTGTCATGTGATTTACTCTGGCAAGTTTATAAATGGATCATGAAAAAGAGCCCTCTTGTGGTGCAGTGGTAGTGTCCCCACCCCTGGACCGAGAGACCTGGGTTCAAGTCCCAGCTGCTCCATAGGTATATAATAGCATCTCTGAACAGATTGGTTAGGAAAAATAGGTTAAGTCAAAATATAGGATGTACAGAATTTTTTGTTGTGTGAGGAGCATGAGTTTAGGAGCTTGGCTTAATTGGGTTCAATACAGGTCAGAGTGGTGAACAACTGCTAAAGTCTGTGAGATGCTGAAGGCACAGAATCTGGGAGCATGAATCAGGGAGCACCTGGGCTGTGTGTAGCACAGGAGGGGAAAGAGCAATGTTGCAAAGTTGTGTTCCTCTGGAAATGTGTGTGATGTAATTTTGTCCAACAATTATCTCTACTACCACTATACCTTCCAACCAATCCCCAAGTCATTCAGACCACAATTTGGACTTTTTAAGTTGTAAATTTCCATGATGAAAGAATGCTGCAATTGTG
Source organism: Ginglymostoma cirratum (assembly GCA_024137785.1). Classification (NCBI taxonomy): domain Eukaryota; kingdom Metazoa; phylum Chordata; class Chondrichthyes; order Orectolobiformes; family Ginglymostomatidae; genus Ginglymostoma; species Ginglymostoma cirratum. The sequence goes on along the minus strand of JAHRHZ010000084.1, from coordinate 17,825,055 downwards.
CAATTTTAGCATGTAACAAGAGTTTGGGTTGGGAGCATAAACTTGCACAGTCCCTGTATACAACTGAAGTAAACTGAACGCAACTTAATCATATCAGAATAACGGAGACGTTTATTCTTCAATGAACAACATTGAATTCACATTTTATATTTTTTTTACACTTGCTTCACCAGTTTTCCACTTCATTAAGACTTATATAATTCTAAGGAAATTATGTGATTCTTGGTACACACAGATAAAACTGTCCTGTCCACACTGATGCAAACCTCGTACTGTGAACTTTGAAGGCAATAGACTTTAAAAAGCTATATTATTGATATCGTTCTTCAATAAAGTACTTAAAATGGAGAAACTGTTCCCTCTGGTGAGAGCGTGCAGATCAAAGGTGACATTTCTTGACAATTTCAATAGTTAGGATTTTGAGGGGTAGGGAACCAAAGTAGATAGATGGAGTCAAAATGCAGACAGGCCATGGTGTAAACAAATGGCAGGCTTAAGGGGGTGAATGGTTGCCTTCTCTTCCACTACCTGTGGCCTGTTTAGAGGTGAAGGAGCTGATGTAAATAGTAAACAATTGATTGCTTTGGGGTGGTGTGATTTTTTTTTTAATGGAAGGATTTCCCTGTGGTGCAAGTACTGAATGTAATATTGCTTTGAGATAAAGGGGCATGGCCAGTCTTTGCAGCTACTAGCTGACTATCGGATTGCCTAGGGCTCTGGGCAGCAAACCCCCTTTTGCTGAAGGGCAGAAGTCCCACTATCGTCTAGTTACAGCCAACCCTTCATATTATCACTGTGAGACAGCTCTTTTCGAAGTCACTGTGCTCACAATTGACTTATTTTTAAAATTCACTTCATGATGTGGCCTGATAGTTGGTTGTGAGATAAATTTTGGCCATGAAGATGCACCAAAGTGTCAGCCTAGCTTGTGTTCAAGTCCCTGAGTACAGTGTACATACGAGCATGCAAATTAGGAACAAAAAAACCCCGGTCTGCACTGTAATTCGATGTGAGCCGGCCTGATCTGTTTGTATTAATAGCCTGCAAATATAAAGTTAGCTTCTCATGAATGTGTTTAGTGGTAATTATGAAGTGAGTACATCATTTAAAACCCACGTATGCTACATTCAATACAATAAAACGTTTGGAGGTTTTTTACAGTGAAACAAACAGCATAAGAGTGGCGGTTCTTATCAGTTCATTGCAATTGATTAAAATTACAGCATTATAGATTGCTGCATTATTCCACGTGCTTGTCGACTCCTGAAGTTGTTGAGAGTTTCAGTAGAATGGTCAAATGCTGGTGTTGTGTAAGATAGTGTATATCAGCCATAATTGGAGACATCATGACATACAGCTTCATGTTACCAATGTAATCAGATATCTTTGTCTTAATCTTGTATTATTGCCTAAGTGCCTCTTCCGTTGAAGAGGCACGTTGCGGTTCATCTTTCACCACAAACTGCTGGAAACCCCCCCCCAGACAAACAGAGGAAGGAAGATGGATGACTGCACTCGACCCAAAACGCCTAGGTCTTATTATCACTATTACAACAGCTGGTCAATTCAGCTGTAATAGATCATGCTCTTTACTAGTCTTTGATCCCAAGTTAGCCCGTGTGTTTTTAGTAAGGCAGATAATTTGTGTGACAACAAAAATCTGTAACCTTTAATTGGCCATCATCTGCATATCACGTGATTAAAACCACATTTTTTGTTAAAGGGGTAACAAGGCGTGGGGCTGGATGAACACAGCAGGCCAAGCAGCATCATAGGAGCAGGAAAACTTGACGTTTCGGGCCTAAACCCTTCATCAGGAAATGAATCCAGCCCCACACCTTGTTATCTCGGATCCTCCAGCATCTGCAGTACTTATTATCTCTGATACAATTTTTTGTTAAAGGGCAGTTTTATTATATGTGGATGTTTTCAGCTGTTACCGTTTGTGAATAATGTTAACGATCATCAAATTTATTCATAATACATGTCATGGGACAAATGTATTATTCAGTTGATTTTAGTGGGTTTAGCTCTCTGCATATTATCTACAAAATGGTGATTAGAAATGTGATTGAGAAATAATGAGTTATAAGTATGTAGACTGTTTATCGGCATATGTAGATATTGTTAAAACTACCACATGGCAGAAATTCAACACAAATGCATAATAAGCAAAGCTTAGTCCTCTGAATTCAAATGAATGAATCAAAGTGGAAATAAACTTAGTTTTAAAAGTTGTCCGTGTGCAATTTGCTTTGTGAATTCCTAGTTTCTTAATGTGTGACATTTACCTTTATAGCAGACCTGACTTGATACGTACCAGGTAGTGGATGTGAGAGGGTCGTAGATTTGAAAGTAAGCTTTAGTTTTGCTGGTTCTTTGATTTACTTCAGGGGTTGGTGCAGTGAATGTTTTGACCTTGTGTTCTGAAGCATTGGCTGGTTGAGGCCACTGGAATTCACTTTAGGAGAGAAACAGTGTTTCTAATTGTTGCACTGTGTGGGAGATTAATTTAATTAACCCTGAGGGTTGACTAGTCCAGAAACAAGATTTTCAGCTTTTTGCTTTATGTGATTTTACACAGGGAATGTATAGTACTTCTGGCCTTGCCAATCCATATGTTTCCCCCATTCCCCTATCAGCACTGAGATCACTATCTAATGATACATTAATTTCTGGTTGGTTTCTTCTGGGTTTTGCTATGACCCTACAAGTATTTGGTACTTTCCGTAGTTCCTTTCGGTTGCACAGTTCCACAGTGAGTGTGCAGCAGGTGCTGAAGGACCTTTTTGCTAACTTCACGACTTCTGCATAAACCCATTGATCCCAGACGTGGTTGCAAGGGTAAACAGTCCCCTTGGATTTCAGCATGACTTGGGGAATGACCAGAGGGTGTACTCTGAGCCGCCAAAGATTATGGATGTCAGAATTGAATCTTGTTTGATGAAGCTAAAGGTACATCACAGTGGGTGCAGCAATTGTTCTGGGCTAGTAATTCGGAGCTCTCAACTAATGAAAAATTCGTCAATTAATTAAATAAATTAAAGTCCTTTAGTGAAAGAAATCAGCCTTCGGATCCAAAACAGTTGATTGACTAAACTACCCTCTGTAATGAATTAGCAAATCTTCTGAAAAGTGAGTGTTACGGGGGTGGGACGGTGAATTTAGTGTTTGCTTGTGCCAGTGTCAGCCAGCTTGCAGTGCTAGGATATAATAGTTTCGCCCCCTCCCAGCAGCCAGTTAAAAGCATGGATACTGGTGCCTGGTTTTAGCAAATTTACTGATTAGCAGGCGTCACAAAGCTATTCACTTTAGTCCTCTTAGAGTCTAGAACAGATCAAAATTTGATGCAATTATCACTAGTGGCATTAAACTAATTTTACACTTTTTTGCTTCAATTTCAGATCTTATCCACTCTCGTCAAAGGAGTTTCAAAGCCAGTGACCTGTAAAATTCGAATTTTACCATCTGTAAGCATCTCGGTGTTTTCTCGTCCTCTTCTTCCTAAACACCTAAAGTAGCTGGCATGTTCATTTTTTTTCAACTAATGGAAAAGCTGCAGTCATGCAGTCGTTACTAGTCTGGTATGCTAGGCAATTGGACTTGCGACCCAGAAGAAGTGAATTCAAATCCAACCATTCAGTTGAAATCTTTATTGAAAATTAGGAAATAGAAAAGCTGGAATTAGTACAAGTGAGGGCAAAGCTTTTGAAGTGTTTCTAAAATAAAAAACCCCAAATGCTTCATTAATATCCTTTGACACACATCAATATGGTTGCCTCTGAGCTGCCTTCTGAAGTAGGTGAGCAAATTGCTCAACTGCGTTGGTTCAGGAAGAAGCTTGAACGACCTCTCTTCAAAAACCGTGATGGATCAGCAATGAATATCAACCGTACCAGTGGGGCCTACACCCAAGAATGACAAAACTAAAGCCTTCTATTCAAGTTCAGCCTTGTATCTCTCATAACCTGCTCAAGTGCTTTAAAGTGCAACAGCCTTCCTTGTTTACAATCGAGAATAACAACCTTGGCTGATTTTCTGCATGAAGTTTAATTATTTGAGAGGACATCAACTGGCTACTATGAAAAGGAGGCTTTGTTTACCCTCACCCGACAGTATTGCCACTATGGCTGCTTGTTTCTGAAGCAGCCCTCATCGAAATCTCCTCTCAGAAATGAGGAGCTCCCTGGTTTTGTACAAAAAAAGGGGCAGAGTAGCAATCCAGTTGCAAATCCTCAGAAAATCTGACCCAACGTCTTCAAAATCCAAAAAAAAGCTGCATGTAGAGGAGATCATAGTGTGGAAGCAGGCCATTTGGCCCATCATGTCCACAGTATCTGTCTGAAGAGTGTCCCACCTAGACCCACCGCCCCCCGCCACCAAGCCAGTCCCTGTAACTCTGCATTTAGCATGGCCAATCCACCTAACCTGTACCTCTTTGCATACGTTCTGCCAGTATCACTAACTTTGAAATGTCTACACTTTCATTAAAAGATGCTTTTCACTCTGGTACTATAACCATGAAGAATGTATCAGTATGATCATCATTTAGTGTTCATGTTATAACTGTCTCTCCAAATATGATACCTACATTTTCTTTAGATACACCAGAAAGGAAATTAGAAATAAACTCAGCAGCAGATAGTCCCAGTGAGTGTTTGATCAGAACCACTTCCTAAGCTGCCATTTTCTAACCAGCTGCTGTATGTTTTTAATCAGTAAATGTTGTTGTTCTCCTTCGAGAACACCCTCAGGATGATCCTAGGAAGCTGGGCCGATGAGTATAGTGTAAAGGAAACGGTCTTCAACTATCTCCCACTGTTACCTCAGTAACCCGGCTAAACTATGTCAAAAGAGCCATATTGGACTCAAAATGTTAACTTTGTTTCTCTCAGAATATATGTACTAAACTTGCTGAATTTCTCCAGCACTTTGTTTTTATTTATAAGCAATGGCAGCGGCAGATATTCCATCAACAAGCACCAAACATTGCTGTTTAAAATTCTATGGCTATTGTGTTAACATTTAAATGTTTGTGGTAACACTCACTGTTTAAAGTGTCATTCGTCAAATTAAGCAGTAGAATATAAAACTGATACTCACCCCCGGATCTCATACTTATTTCTTTAATGCTTGTTTTTAATTGCAGCTAGAGGACACCATTAACCTTGTAAAACGTATTGAAAAAACGGGGGTTGCAGCTGTAGCCGTGCATGGAAGGTAAAAGCAAAATCTGGATATTCTTCGTTGGTTGCTGGTTTCATGAGTAAACTGAGTTATAGGAATTGAGTGAAATGGATTGACAACCTGAGACCACCTGAGATGTTTGAGCAGATGGCTTATAGAACCTGTATTTAGTTTATTCCAGAATGGAATTCTGCAGCTTTAACAGTGTTAATAATGCGCTTTAATGCCATTTCACCTGACACCAGTTCCATAAGAAAAAAAAACTGAATTAGGGAAATAGAAAAGAACGAAGCTGGTATGGTAGAGGGTCCTCCTCTGAAAATATAGTGAAGTCTTTCCTCAATATTTGGGTATCAACTTGGTTTACCTGCAGCTCTGAGACACTTGATCACGAGTTCAGGCTCTACTTCAGGATTTGAATACATAATTTGGACTGGCAGTTCATTTTACCATTGAGGGAGTGCTGCATTGTGGGATATGTTGCCTTTTGGTTGAAACTGTAAATTAAAGTTCTATTGGTGTTTGATCAGGTGGACGTTAAAGAGCCATCAGCATCAAATTTAGCATTTTAATATTTAGAGTCATAGAGGTATACAGCACGGAAACATACCATTGAATCCAACCCGTCCATGCCGACCAGATAGCCTAAATAAATCTAGCCCCACTTGCCAGCTTTTGGCCTATATCCCTCTAAACCCTTCCTATTCATACACTCATCCAGATGCCTTTTAAATGTTATTTGTACCAGTCTCTACACTTCCTGTGGCAGCTCATTCCAGACATGCACCACCCTCTGCGTGAAAAAGTTGCCCCTTAGGTCCCTTTTAAATCTTTCCCCACTCACCTTAAACCTATGCCCTCTAGTTTTGGACTCCCCTTGTTTGTTTGCCTTCTCCATACCCTTCATGATTTTATAAACCTCTTTAAGGTCACCCCTCAGCCTCCGATACTCTACGGAAAATAGCCCCAGCCTATTCAACCTCTCCCTATGACTCAAACCCTCCAACCCTGGCAATATCCTTGTAGATCTTTTCTGAACTCTTTCAAAGTTCACAACATACTTCCAATAACAGGAAGACCAGAACTGCATGCAGTATTCCAAAAGTGGCCTAACCGATGTCCTGTACAGCTGCAACATGACGTCCCAGCTCCTATACTCAGTGCACTGACCAATAACGGCAAGCGTACCAAATGCCTTCTTCACTATCCGGTCTACCTGGGACTCCACTTCCAAGGAACTATAAACCTGCAGTCCAAGGTTTTCTTGGCTCTTGTAAGAAACATAAGTATTTTTATGCTATATAAATTGAATATTGAATTGAAGAGGTTGCACATTGCTTCTGCTGGAAACTTTAGGACTTTATCTCAGTACTTGAACTATCCACATGAGTTAGAAGTGCTATTCTGCGTTCTGCTTACATTGTTCTTTGTGCTAAGGCACTGCAAATCCTGACGACTGTCTGCGTTAGTGACCTTTTCACATTAGACAATTTTATGCTAATCTAACTACCGATTCATGACCCAATTAAATTAATTGTTTCCCTATTTGCCTGAACAAAGCCCCTATAATTGAGAGCACTGCTTATCAGTAGTTGGCACGTACAAGACTTTTCTAACGAGAAAATCTCTAATTGGCAATATTTGCTGGCATAGATTAGTCACAGTACTTGCAAACTGTTGTCTAGTCAACGGCATTAATGTCAAGGCTGACATTGTGTCACAACACATGAGCAATGATTACTGATCCTTGGTAAGGACTCGGGCAGTATTGCTGCTCTGTTGGAGGTAGTTTTTCGGTCACAGTATAGGCTGTTCTGTTAGTGGTACAGGGTCTCCTCACTTCAAGTTCCTGAAAATCACGACTTTACGTGAAGCATTGATTCCGACAGGAATCAGTGTTAAAACTGGAGTTAGATTCCTTAAGGCCTTCATCAGCAGGCATAAAATTGGAAATGTTTAATCTTTACCCTCTAAATTGAGATATGGTACCAACTGTACTTTAAGTTTAATTTGCAACTTCCAATCCCTCCTGTAGTTGGATCCTCAGAGAGTGCAGCCTGGAGGCTGTTGCTCAGGGTCTGCACTAAGGGACTGAGGGTCTTTGCTCACTGAGCTCTATCCACCTGCCGAGACAGTTGCTTGTCCCTAGCTGCACTGTGACTGCTGTCTAGTGATGTAGCAACTCTCTTTACTGCTATCTGCTAGTCTCTACACTTCATGGGGCTGTCCTTCCTGGTTGACTGCAGATTTGCTCCCTCTCGCGCTCGCTGTCTCTCTCGTGAGAATCTCACGCGCTCTCTCTCGTTCTCTTTTGCACTCACTTTTTCTTTTTCTGTCTCTATCTCTCTCTCTTTATCTCTCTCTATCTCCTTCTCTCACTCTTGCCCTTTCTGTGCCCCGCACTCTCTGGTGCTGGGGTTTCTGCACAGGATCATGGAGGGTGATGGCAGAAGGTTCAGGCATAAAGAACATAAACAGGAATGTTGAAGGTTTCCAGTCCTGATAACATCATGACTACACTGAAAGGGACAGTGTTAAATGCAGATTCCCTGTCATGTGTTACCACAAATTACTATCTGGAGTCCAAGTTGCTGTGGCATCATGTACATTTTACAGACAAGATGTCGTCTGGAGTTACGGATAGTGCTGGTAGAGGCCTTCAACTTTCTTCCGATCATGTTTGGTCCAATATGAAAGCATCCCACCTTGCCATCAAGGCATGAGGTTGGGCTTGAACCTGAAGCTCTGGTTCCGAGGCAGCTTTGCCTTCCGTTACACTACAAGACCAGGGTTGCTGCATATGCTGACTGGGTCCACTCATTTGTGTAATTACTCACAGATCAAAGTGCAGCCTGTGAGACATGTTTCTAGAAAACAATAGCAAATATAAAGTTCAAGAGGATGCAAACAATTAAAAGGAAATGGAACGGGGATCAAGATCTTTTGAAAGGTTGTAATAGTTCAAAAGGCGTTTCAGCTTCTTATCGGCCCTTGGCCCAGGTTAAAGAGAGGGAAAGGGCTATCAAGCGACAGAGTTGAATGGCAAGGAAAGGCACAATTTGCAGGCAAGTGACGGAGCAGGCCAGCATCTGAGCCCTTTGTTTAATGGATATTGAATTGATATTGGTGGTACTTTGGGGCAAGCTCTTCAGAACTTTCCCCATTTACCATCCCACAGTACTATCCCAGAGAGTCAGCATTGGAGCTAGATTTGAGGTCGTGTCTGACAGGTGCCGCCCCATAGATGCATAAAGGGATTGCTGCCCTTTCTAGCAGTTGGCACAACTGAGTCTGGCTCAGTGCTGACTGGAGCTTTTGAAGAAGATTCCCCATCAACATTACTCAGCAAGTAGGCCATGCTTGTAGGCCTGGTTTGTGAGATCGCAATCGATTGGAATATGGTCTGTTTGGCATTCCTGGTGCTTCACAAAGAACGCTGTGACTGAGGCACTTTGTACAAATCATCCAATGTTTAATTCAAAACATCAAGTTATATTTGTTCCATCAGGTCTATTGTGATAGTCTCAGTTTGGAATTAGAGCTTCCACATGTTGCTGCTGACTTAGCAGATTTGTGATGGTAGGAGATTCTGTTACATTCATCACTCTCTCTAATTGACGATAAATTGGTATATGTGAAGTGTGATGGAGATTACAATTGGCTCCACTTCAAAACAGTCCTTGATAGTTAAGCCTGACAGTCTGATTTTTCTATTGTATGTTCTTTCATTGTTTAGCATTAGTTTCCCAAAGAATATTTGTCTGTGCTGTGGCCATGAAGATCATTCAAACTGTTATATGGTGGAGTCTCTTTTATTACTTGCACCAATCTTTCCTTGCCAGTGTTCAGAATTGCAGAGGTTTCACTGCAGTTTGGTCCTTTCTGTCTAAGCTGCATCTTTGCTAAAACAACCCAATGAATCCCTTTGTGCTGCCTTCCCCCTGTCCTTGCCCTTTACTTTGAACATTTATACGCTTCTCAATTAATTGCTACAACTGTCTGTCTTCTTTAATTACTCTTTATGGAAAAGCATTCAATCCTGCAGAAACACTGGGTTAAATAATTTCTCCTGCACATTCTACATCCACTATTCGTTGTCTTGCTTATGACTTGCCAATCAGTAGAAATAGTTTTTTTTTTCTCCTGTTCAGCCCTTTGCAGCCCAATAGAAGATTCCTATTTAATTTGTTCTTGGGGTATGGGCAATACAAATTTATACGCCACTATTTGTTGAGCTGAGGAGCGGAGTTTTCTTGAGCCTCTGTCATCTTTATAGTGTTGGCGTTTGGTGGTCTGCTAGTGGGAAGGGAGCTGTGATCAATGGTTAAGTTATAACGGTCTGGAATTCTGAAGAAAACTTGAAGATAATGTTCTAAAGATGTGTCTTGTGATGTTTCACCCTGACTGTTCTAGCTATGCTATGTTGTATTCTGCAAAAGGTATCAACTTGGTCAGTTTTAAATGATATGTAGAATTTGCAGTCTGCCCACCATCAGATCATAATGTAATTTTGAGTTCCTCTGTTGGCTTAATCGATAAAGCTGCATACTGCATCACTGCACCTTGAATAATAACATACATTTTCAATAATAAAATGTCATTCTTCACAGGATTCTTAGCAAACAAAATTTGACACGGAGCCACATAGGAGGTATTAGGACAGATGGTCACAGGTCTGAGGGAGTTTTTAAAGAAGGGTTTGAAGAATTCTAGTGCTTTAGGGCCTAGGCACCTGAAGACGTGCCATCAACAGTAGAATACTGACAATTGGAAATGCACAAAAAATTCCGTGAGTGTGACAGAGCAGTGACAGCTAGAAGTGACAGAAGAGGAATTTGTAAGGACAGTGGCCCCTACTCTTGAGGTGTCTGTAACATTGAATGTTGAAATGCCTTGCTTTTTTCTTCTGTAACTATCGTGTACTATCCTAAAATATCTTTTCCACAGGAGAAAAGAGGAAAGGCCACAACACCCTGTGCACTGCGATGTAATTAAAGCAATCTCTGAAGCTGTGTCTATCCCTGTAATAGCAAAGTAAGTAAAATAAACCAGTCAACTAATGCACAAAGCTAGATCCACAGGCATTTCAGGACTATTTATAGTTTTCAAAACGCATGCAGTATTGGAAGAACCAGCCATTTATATGCCAGTCCAATAGAAAAGTATATTGGGTAGTTCTGATTCTTCAGACAATATTTGCTAAATAACCCTCAGTGCACAAAGAATTATGCTGACAATCGAATTAAAATTGCTAATAGAGTTTATAGTGCAGTGCACTTGCTGTACTGAAAGCAACATATTGTAACACACACAGCCCTCTTTGCAGACAGGAAGAACATGTGCACACACTCTGCACCTGTTTTTATTCAATAAAATGGGTGACAGCAATTCTGAGTCATTTCACACTGTAATGCCTTGACCGATCAGAGTCAACCTTTTTAATTTTTACTTAAAAGGCACAGCAATTGACTGTCTCTCATCACTAACTGGTACATTCTCTATGAAAATCCCACAACCAATCAAATTTCACTTGCCAACCGATCAGCACTCTCCTGGCATACAGTTTGGTGTTGTTTTCCGTTTAGTAATACTTGTTAATTATCCTAATGAGTACAGGATGAAAAAATGTGACAAGAGCTTTCCGCAGGTCAACATCTAGAAATCCTGATGCGAGTAACTAGCTGCTGTCTATGTCTGCAAAACATTAGTCAAGGGTATGATGAAATACTCCACACTTGCCTGAATGACTATAGCTCCAACATTGCTTAAGCTTAACTCCATCCCGGAAACTCTGTATAATTGGAACTACATCCCCATAAACATTCACTCCCTCCACCACTGACGCACAGTCACAGTAGTGTGTACCACCTACCAGATGCAGTGTAAAAATTCACCAAGGCTTCTTAGGCAGCACTTCCAACCCACAAATGCAACCATCTAGAAGGACAGGGGAAGCAGATACATATTAATACCACCACCTGCAAGTTCCCCTCCAAGCTACACACCATCCTGACTTGTAAACATATTGCCGTTCTTTCACTGTAAATGGGTCAAAATCATCTGCACCAAGCGGACTGCATTGGTTCAGGAAAGCGGCACTACACTGCCTTGCTAAGGGCAACTAAGGATGGACAATAAATGCTGGCTCAGCCAATGACGCTCCCACTCCATGAATGATTTTTATTTTAAAAAGGTGTCTTTTTTGAGTAATACTCAGGTTTAGTACCAGCGAGTGACCTCGTATTTCAGTAAATATTTGCAGAATCAGTAGCTGAGCTATTTTGCTGTTTACTAATTGTTATTAATAACTATTTAAATTGAAATTTTTAAAAAAAGTTTTCTGTTTTGATTAATAAATCACAAGATTACAGATTTTGGCCCAACACTTTCCAAGGCCTAAAATCTATATTTCAACGTAACACACGTTCAGCTGATGGGTAACCCTGAATCCAAAAAAGACCGGATGAATTGGTTATCATAACTCAGATATTGCCCATTACACTGCAATATTATCCAGTGCTGTATGATGTAGTAATATTGACAAACATAAAATCTGTATGTATTGCCAAGTTTCAGCTAATTCTAGGGATTCAATAACTGGGAGGTCTATGTCAACACAAGTGTCAATAAGCCCCAGCAATCTCTCATTGTAACAACCTATTAAAGACAGCTTTACATGCATCTTAACATACCTTAACATGATTTGATGTTAATTGTTTTAGTGGTTGTAGATAACTCTCTTTCTGATTTCTGTTCAAACTTTATTATCAAAGCACAACAAGTAATATGGTCTGGAGAAATTCAAATTTTACTCCCACATTCAGATAGAAGTACTGCTGTTTTTAATTCTTTTTCTTAACTCCTGAGTAATAAGTTTTCTTTCATCTTCTCAAGTTTAGATTCTGTTAGACGAAACAAAGCATCCAGTGTTGTATGATGCAGTAATATTGACGAACATAAAATCTGTATCCATTACCAAGTTTCAGCTAATTCGAGGGATTCAAAGCAGGGAGTGTTATATGGTTCCTAAAATCAGTTACAGTTCAGAGTTGGTACTTAACAACTACTTCTTTAACAGCATGATAATTGTTAGCAAAAACAGAAATTCTGGAAAAAACTCAGCAGGTCTGGCAGCACCGATGGAGAGAAAGCAGAATGAACATTTTGTGTCCAGTGACCATTCTTCAGAACTCTCCACAGATGCAGCCAGACTTGCCTAGCTTTTCCAGCATTTTGTGTTTTTGTTTCTGATTTCCAGCATTTGCAGTTCTTTGGTTTATTATTTAATGATAATCATTAATAAAGTACAGTATCAGTCAACCTAAGTACTGTAATCCCTTTCCAGTTCTGTTATTCATTGTGTGTCTATCATTACTTGTCTTTCTGTACCTAACTTACCCTTCTCCTGCATTGCCCTCTGTGCCAATACCAAACCTTGAATCTCCTTGCTTACAGCAGGAGATGCTCTGCTATCAGTTAACCCTTAAGGCAGCTTACAGGCCAAAACATACTGAGCTTAAGATCCTTGTAGCAACGTTTAGGCCAATTATTGCTTCTTCTTAATTATCTTAATTTGAGCTTTTCCAGCAACTTCTGTTTCTGTTTCTGATTTACAGCATCCGTAGTTCTTTGGGTATTTTGCTCAGAAATCTGAAGTTGCTTAATCTTTATTACATTTGTTTTTGTGATAATTTTCAAAAAAGCAATACTCTCATAAGATTGTAATGCCAGCATTTCAGGTCAGTGACTAGCTGTAAAATAACATCATGTCTAGGTCTATCTTTAGCTCCTTACTTCCGATGCCACTGAATTGTGGAGTGGATTTTTTAATTAAACTCTCAGCAATTGTCCTCATCAATTAGATGTTCCTATCTGTATAAATGTTTTGCCTACTGTTTTTCAGAAGCTCCACTCTCTACTGCATGAGAATATCCTGTTTGGCTTTCTTACTCCAGCAATTCCCATCTAAATGACTTCAAGGAGGATTTTCACCTTCTACTACCCTGCCCTAGCGATTGTCCTTCTTCTAAAATAGGAGAATGATCAGATGCTGAACAGAAACATTCCTGCTATCTACAAATCCAGGCTGCAGAAGCCAATCCTACTGTGAAGGATTGAGCAAGGATGGAGAAGTTAAAAGGGATCATGAATTAAATTAATTTTGCTATTAATGATCATCTAATTTCCAAGAACTTTATGCAGCTACTCATAGGATGGAATCCCTACACTGTGGAAACAGGTCTTTTGGCCTATCGAGTCCACACTGACCCTCAAAAGAGCATCCCACCTAGATCTACCCCCTTACCCAATCGTGTAACACTGCATTTTCCATGGCTAATCCACCTAACCTACACATCCCTGGACACTACGGGCAATTCCTCATGGCTAATCCACCTAACCTACACATCTTTGCACCTGGAGGAAACTGACACAGACACAGGGAGAATGTGCAAACTCCACGCAGACAGTCGCCCGAGGCTCGAATCGAACCTGGGTCCCTGGCGCTGTGAAACAGCAGTGCTAACCACTGAGTCAATGTGCTGCCCGTCTGCACAGCTAAAAGTTATAGCTTAAAAATCTGTTTCAAAGGATTGTACATAACTGTTATAAAAAATCTGAGGGTGTTCCAGTCGGCCACGAGTGGTTTGTCCAAGGGTCAATGCTATGTTATCTCAGTTCCAAAATATTCCAGTAGTCAAGTAGTCTGTTTGATTTGTTTTGCTGTACTGTATGTTTTGTGTGTTCTGTTATCACTGCAGTTGTGATCAATTTACAATCAATTTACTGTCCACCTCAGCGGAGGATCTCAGGAGATCATCAAAGAATATGCGGGCATTGAAGAATTTCAACGGGTAACAAATGCATCTTCAGTCATGGTAGCCCGTGCAGCCATGTGGAACCCTTCCATCTTCCGAAAAGATGGATTATTACCGACAGAGACTGTTTTAAAGGAATATCTAACATATGTGAGTAATTTTAGGTGTTACTGCCTTGCAGACAATTTAACATAGTTAATGTGAACTGTCGAATAAAGTGATTTTAAAAGGAAACACCTGGAGAACATATACTCACAAGAGAACACTCAGTTTGTCTGCTTTCTGTTTGGCACAGTTCTAATTGTTTCTAATTCAATGTTCAGCATATCTCCTGTGAATCCACAAACAAGTGACCACATAAGGGAAAGACTTCCAAGAGCTGTAGGGTTAAAGATTTTTCTTTTTACCCCTTGACAAATGTATTATCTGTCTCTTTTTGCCTTAATGTTTAGCTTGTTGAAATTGTAAGTCAAGGCAAAGTTGGCCATGATGCCACCAACAAAGTCTGATGGAAACAATACCATGCATGAAACCACCTTATCGGCCAGAAGAATTTCCAACCCGTGACTGTCTATGTAACTGCACTCACTAGAATAATTAAAGTTAAAGAGACAAAAAGCTCAGTATAATTCTCAAGGTCGACAAAAGCTGTGTCTCTTATCAAAAATGTCTTAAATTGTTGGTAAATGTTTTCTTCGAAGAAGTGTCTAAATGTTAAAGTATTATATTTTGTGAACTTGTCCCTATTAGAACTATTTACAACTGGATGGCCAATCACTGTCCACACATCCTTCATTCTCCCAGCATCCAAACGGCTGGGAGAATGAAGGATGGTAAAAGTGACAGAACATCTCAAAAGGATGAAACCCACTTCCAGTGGCTCAGTGGTTTGTAGGTCCTTCACATAGGAATCCAGGTTTTAATCCAAGACCTGCCCACCATGCAAATTGGCCGGTCTCACGGAAAACAGCACACACCAATTAACAAAAAGCCATAAAAGAAGAGAAAACTTTTTGTCCAATTATTAGGTGAATTTACTTAATGCTTTATAGATTTCTGTTATATTAACAATATAAATATTGCTATTAATTGTACATAAATTTGTGCCACACTATGAAACAGTGGATAGAGATTTGTAAATCCACACGCACTGTTTCAGAGAAGGATTGATGTTGATATGTTTTCTCTGTTCTCCAGGCAATTAAATATGACAGTCATTACTCAAATACTAAGTACTGTCTATGCCAAATGTTAAGAGAGAAATTAGAATCAGCTCAAGGGAAGAAGTTGCATGCTGCACAATCGAATAAGGAGATCTGGTAAATATTTCATTTAATGTTTAGTTTAAGGAAAGAGTATAGTATCTTGTGAAGAATAAGAAGGCTTTGTACATATAAGGGAAGAGCCATGTTTTCTAGAAACTGACAGCAGTCTTCATTTGACTTCTATTTAGGAACTTTGGACCATGTCCCTTTAATACCTTTGCCGAACAAAAAATTATCTGCGACGGATTAAAAATTAACAAACTCTCTAGCGTCTACTGCTGTTTGTGGAAGAGAGTTCCAAACATCCCACCACCCTTTGTGTATGTATAAGTGCTTCCTAACATCTCTCCAGATGGTCTGTCCCTAATTGTCAGACTATGCCTCCCAGTTCTAAAATACCCAACCATTGGAAATAATTTATCTCTATCTATCCTGTCTTTTCCTGTTAATATCTTGAAGACTTTGAGCAGATCACCCCTTAACCTTCTACATTCTGGAGAAAACAGGCCTAATTTATATAATCTGTCCTCATAACTTAAATCCTGAAGTCCAGGTGTCGTTGTAAACCTATGTTGTACTCCTTCTAAGGCCAATATATCCTTCCAAATGTGTAGTGCCCAGATCTGCTCACAGTGCTCCATGGGGACTAATCAGGATTTTGTATAAGTGCAACGTAACTTCTGCACCTTTATCCAATCCCCTGGATATAAGGGCCAGCATTCCATTGGCTTTGTTGATTATTTGCTGCAACTGTTTGTGGCATTTTAAAGATCTAAACACCTGAACCCCATCAGCTCTTTAGACATCCACTATATTTAACTTCATACCATCTAGAAAGTACCCCCGTCTATCCTTTTTCAGTCCAAAGTGGACAACCTCACACTTGCTTAAATTGAGCTCCGTCGGTCCCAGTTTTACCCATTCATCTAGTCTATCCATTTTCCGTTGTAATTTTATGCTGTCATCTTTACTGTCTAAAGTGCTGCCTAACTTTGTGTCATCAGCAAATTTGGATAAATGACTTTTGATGCCGTTTTCTAAGTTATTAATAAATAAAGTGAATGAATGTGATCCTAACACAGATCCTTGTGAGACATCACTGGTCACATCCTGCTAATTTCAGTACTCACCCATTGTCTCTACTTTTTGTCACCTGCCGCTCAACCGATTTCTCAGCCGTTCAGTAATTTGTCCTTGATTGTTTGGGCCTCCATCTTAGTTGACAGTCTCTCACGTGGGTCTTTTTCAAGTGTCTTCTGGAAGACCATGTAAACAACATCCATCGACATTCCCCTGTCCACTAACTCAGTGAACTGACCGACGTTTATAAAAATCATGAGGGGCACGGATAGTGTGAATAGCCAAGGTCATTTTTTGCCTAGGGTCGGGGAGTTCAAAACTAGAAGGCAAAGGATTTTAAGGTGAGAGGGGAAAGATTTAAAAAGGGCTGAAGGGGTGACTTTTTCACAGAGGGTGGTGCGTGTATGGAATGAGCTGCCAGAGGAGTTGGTGGAGGCTGGTACAATGACAACATTTAAAAGGCATCTGGATGGGTATGTGAACAGGAAGGGTTTACGGGGATATGGGCCAAATGCTGGCAAATGGGACTAGGTCAGATTGGGATGTCTGATCGACATGGACGAGTTGGATCGAAGTGCTGTATGACTCAATGATTACTATCTTTTGTGTTGAAAGCGCTTTGTGATTTCACTTCTGAGTGACCTAGCTCTAATTTTAAAATAATATTGTTTGCTCTTGATGGCCCTCTGATGAACTCTGACTCCATTCTGTGCCTTTGTTTGAGAAGTAGCAGTTTGCCGTTTCACTAAGTGTACTCTATTTTTAAAATTGTTTTTAAACTCCAATGAACAAACATTCAGTTGAAAGTCTTGTTTGGATAGCAGCCAATCTAACAGTGGAAGACAACACAATACACAAAATATTCTAAACCTGGTCAACCAGACATTGCTGGCAAAGAAGAGTCATTCAGACTTGAAACATTAACTCTGTTACTCGCTCACCACAGATGCTGCTAGACCTGCTGAGTTTCTGCAGCACTTTCATGTTTTTATTACTGGTAGCTGTATAACTTAAGAGACGTCTAGCTCAGTCAGTAGTTAACCATGGAAAATGAATTGGCTGGTAGTTAAGTTTGAGTTTATGCCATTTGTTGATGGTATATTGAATTCCGGGGGCAATTGCCGGTTGGCATCTTACCAAAATAAACCTCAGCTGCGGTTTCATTGAACCATATATAATACAGTTGCATAAAACAGATAATGTGACTTTGGTTAAACCCTACCAAAGTGAACAGCTCAGGAATAAATAATTAAATAACTGTAGGTGTAGTGAGAAGTTGTAAAGAAGCTATTAGAGTCACCAGAATTGCTGAGAAAAACAAGGGGTAAGTTAACTCATGACATCAATTTGTGATATTCTCATGTCGCTGTCACCGCCTGTTGGGATGTTAATTTAATTATTTTGGCACTAGTCTGATCTTAAAGCCTCTAAGTCCAGGTATCTTTTACCTATTTTAATAAATTAGCTTATTAATTACTTAGTGATGCTCCAAAAGCATTCTAGTAGTAATTCTAAACTTGAGATGGTAGGTCCACATTGGAACTTGTTTTATATAACCTTGCCACAAGTCATTTCGGTCAACAAACCCAATATCCTAACAACACTCTTGTACATTGCAACCAAAATACTGGAGGGTGATCAACTTACCGACTTTTGGTTGGATCAAAGGACAGTTGCACATTATAGTATCATAGATGCCTATTTCATTATCGTCCTGTATATTGTTTGCCCCAGTAGTCTGAGGTAGCCAGCTGGTTACATTGTAACTAACAACGTAGGGTTCAAATTGCTAAATAAGTAAAATCAAAAACTGCAAATGTTGGAAACTGAAACCAGACGAGAAAAACCTGCTCTGAATACAAAGCATTGTCAGATCCTATATTTAAAAAAAAGGTAAGGACAGGTTGACATTTCGGGTGTAATAAGCTCTTCCTTGGAGATGGCAAAAATTGCATTTTACTGCATTTCTGCATGACTGCCCTCTCAATATCAAGGGACAGGAAGACCCAAACTAAGCACAAATTGCCAGCAGACTTTGTCGCAGAGAATCCTAGTCTTGTAAGCTTTTACCGCTTAAAATAGTTTTAAACCTTGAATTGTCTCAACTCGCATATAATTCTCGAACGAATTGAACTAATTTGTCCAAAACAAACTATTTGGTGTTTCATACAGCTTCACCAATGTCCTGATCTGCAGAGTCACATTTAATGTTGGTGCAATTCACACTGATAGTGTTCCCATGTTTCATTAAATTCACAACTATCAGACGCATTTTTTGTATTCAGCTTTCAGTGGCGTGTGGATAATAAATTGCAATACAGTTGCTGTATTCCCAGGAAATTGTAGTTACAAACTGCAGTAGGTTCAGAAATCGAACACAAGAAGTAAAAAAGAAGACATTAAATGAATCAGTGCTGCTTAATTCATGACTTGTGCAATTGTTACTGGCAGCTAACATTTCGATATTCTCTTACGAAAAAAACATTTCTACAATGATGAACTAAGCTTGCCACCTAATGGCACAAATACAGAATTGCAGTCTAGATTGGTATAGAGGGAAGCAAAGCAGTCTTTGTTGTTTGCTTAATATAGATTCGAGGTCCTGCTTTTTTGCATCATAATGTAATCTTGTTCAAAACTATACCATCTATTTATTGTAACAATGTGAACATTAGCGTACACCTGGATGAGGGACAGCAGCAAGGGCCCTTGTGGAGTGGCAGTGGTGAACAATGAGTATTGCCATTCTTGAGAGTGACTGCAGGCTTTCTGGCAGCACTCCTAATGCACTAAGCATTTGTGAATTCACATTCATCATCTGCTTTCTGTATGTCAAAAGTCGTCACCATATTCCTCTGCAGCAAAACTTAAAAGAGCATCCTCACCCTTTGGCGAGCTGGCACCTTTACTGTCCTTTACCCCCACCCATCCCAGCCAAGCAGCCGAGATAGCGCTGCTGCTGCTCATGATGAGACAATTCAGTCCAAACGCAGATAACTTTCCCCTTCCGTTTTGGAATGATTCCAAAGCAAAGGTTGTGTCCACAGGCCCTGGCTGTGTTGTCGTTGCCATGCTGTGCTGCTGCCTGCAACTGGTGTCAGCTTTTGTGAGCACCTCCTAAGTCAAACAGTGACAGTGCATGCAGTATTCCAGGCTGGGTTCATATTCCTTGCTGACGTTGAGTTAACAGAGTTGCTTTCTGAAGGCTCAGAGTGGATAGGGCCTCTTATTGAGAGCCCATCTGCCCTTTTAAGGGTCAGAGAGAGCAGCTTTTCTTCTGTGTTGCTTCGATTCAGTCTCTGTACATGCAACAGGCTGTAAGGAATCAATAAACTGTTATGGTACAGCCTGTGATTCCTGCACCGACTCTCTAAATGAGACTGATGACGGACTTGATGCCATTTTCCTGTCTTGTACATTGTTTCTGTTCAAATAATAATCCAGTGCCCTTTGAACCTGCCTGCGCTACGCTTCCAGACTGTGCCTTCTACACCACAACTACTTGCTGTGTGAATTTTATTTTCACATTGAAAACTTCTATCAAATCTCCCTTTGCTTTCTCTAAGGAGAATGTTAACTGGCAGTAAGTGGTCTTTAATGGTCTTTGTGGTCTTTGCAGCGTTTACCACATGCCATATCTCTCCCTGTTGACGCCACCAACCTTTCAAAGAATAAACTGCCTACGAACTCGGCAACAATTGGTAAACATCAATCTTCTACCAGCTTAGCAGTAGTTGATGACTTCTTTAAAAAGCGTTAGCAGAGAGATCTTTCTTGTTGCTGAGTGGATGCTAAGCTGTGTGAGGTTAACGAGAAATTTAGGACATTTACTCAGTTGATTCTGAAATTGAGAGGGTTGGCTTATGAGGAGGGATTGAGTAGACTGAGACTATACTCACTGTAATTTAGAAGAATGCAGGCTGGGGTCTAATGGAAACATGTAAGATTATGAAGGGATTAGATAAGATAGAATCAGAGAGGTTGTTTCCATTGACAGGTGAAACTAGAACCAGTGGGTATAGCCTTAAAATAAGGGGGAGCAGATTTAGGACTGAGCTGAGGAGGAACTTCTTCACCCAGAGGATTGTGAATCTGTGGAATTCCCTGCCCAGTGAAGCAGTTGAGGCTACCTTATTGAATGTTTTTAAGACAAAGACAGATGGGTTTTTGAACAGTGAAGGAATTAAGCGTTATGGTGAGCAGGCAGGTAAGTAAAGCTGAGTCCACAAAAAGATCAGCCATGATCTTATTGAATGGTGGAGCAGGCTTGATGGCCTACTCCTGCTCCTATTTCTCCAATGGGAGGGAGTATTAAATGCTTGCTGTTTAACACCAAGACTGACCAGACCTTGTAACGGCAGTGTAACAGGCAGCAGTTTGCACACACAATTTCCAGATGAAATGTTTCAATGGATAGTTTTAAATGTTGACCTAAGGTATAACCAAATGATCGTATTGGAAGGTTTGAGGAAGCCGTGAGGTATTTCACTAAAGCTTCAAAAGTCTTATAACAAGACAAGTTAAAAGTTGTTTAAAAACTCCACTAATGGAAAACTCATTTTCCAGTGATATACCATCTACTGCCTACATTATATTTAACTCAGGTGTGTTCCGTGCTGCGCGATTGCATCCACTAGTTTTATTTTCAAATCCATCAAGCAATGTCAGCAATGAGGGGAAAATGTGGAATTCTAATCATCCTTGAAATTTCCTGGAGAACCTATCAAAACATTTCCTCTAGATAGTTACGTTTATACTTTGCTTAGGCCTAAGTTGCAGTTCTATCAGGTAAAAGTAAAGGAATCAGTAAGTCCAAAGAAAATAAATTGGATTTGCTCATTTTTAAAGTTTCCATTCAGTTTATGACACGCACTAAAAAGACTTTCCCATCCTACTGCAGAAACCTAAATAAATAACTGCACATTTGACAAGACTGTGATATGAATTATGACACATTTTGTTGGAGCTTGCGCTGCCAGTAAATGTCCCAGCAGGAGCACTGCCCATAATCTTCCTCTTTGGAGATAGCAAATTGCAGGCAATTTACATCTGAATTTCCAATTTGGACGTTTTCCTACTGAGACAGCAAATACAGATGTAATCCTCCTCGATTTCCATTCTAACTGGAATAAAACACCAAAAAAAACATGCATTTTTGTCCTTCCAACCTGAGTTTCGGTCTGAAGAGAGCGTTTTCCGCTGGAACAAGTTGCACTGAGATAACACAGCACATTCTTCAGATGTCGTCAAGTAGCTTGCAAACCAATGCTTTGCCTTTGAAATATAGTCTCTTTTGATATACAGAGAAATGCACCTGTCAGTTTGCACACAGAATAGGGCCCAAACAACAATAAAATCAACGACTGCAGAGTCTCCCCTTATGTTGAGACTATGTCTGTTTGTTGTGACTCCGCAAATGGGGAATGTCAGCTCTCCAAGTCTGCCCTGTTAAACCATCACAGAATCTTCTGCATTTCAGTGAAATCACTCATTCTTCTAAATCCCAAAGCTTGTCAGCCTATTTGGCAAATTGGATCCAAAATTGGCTTAATAGAAGGAAGCAGAGGGTGATGGTCAAAAGATGTTTTTGTGGCTTGGAAGCCTGTGTCTAGTGGCGTTGCCCAGGATTCGGTGTCAGGCCCCTTGCTGTTTGTCGTGAACATTTACAATCTAGGCATGAATGGGGGAGGTACGATCAGTAAGTGTACAGATGACACGAGAGTTGGTGGTGTGATGAATAGCAGGAGGAAAACTTTAGATTACAGGAGTTGCCACTGGGAAGGCAAGTTGCCAACCTTGCCTCGCCTGGCCCTTAACTGCCCTCTGAAATGGCATAAAGAGACAACAAGTTCGAGGGCATCAAAATACGAACAGTAAATGTTGCCAGTGATGCCCACATTTCCCATGAATGAATTTTGAAAATGTTGCTTTGTTACACGTTCCTGTCACTGATTAAAGCTAATTGCTAATTTATTAATTGCCCGGAGCTGCCTTCTTGAGTGACTGCGTTTGATGTAGATAGGCCCACAGTTTTGTTAGGGAGGGAGTTCCAGGATTTTGATCTAGTTGACAGTGCAAGAACAGTGATATATTCCCAAGTCAGGATGGTGCGAGGCTTGGACGGTAACTTGCAGGTGTTGGCGTTTCAATGTATATGTTGCCCTAGTCCTTCTAAACAGTAGTGGCCATGGGTTTGGACGATACAGTTTAAGAACAGCAAGGAACCTTGGTGAATTTCTGCAGTGCACCTTTTTGGTGGTATACGCTGCTGCTATTACTTTGCATCAGTAGTGGAGGGAGTGAATATTTGGGATATGGTGCCAATCCAGTTGGCTGCTTTATCTGGATAGTGTCGCGCTTCTTGAGTGTTCCTGGAGCTGAACTTGTCCAGTCAAGTAGGGGGTACGCCATCACGCTCCTGACTTGGTGCTTAGTAGATGTCGGACAGGCTTTGAAGAGTCAGGAGGTGAGTTACACGTTGCAGGATTCCTAGCCTCTGGCCTGCTCTTGTAGCCAAAGTGTAAGGACTGTGTTTTCTGCTCCCTATCATTTACTTCCTCGCATTGAGGGGCGGCACGGTGGCTGAGTGGTTAGCACTGCTGCTTCACAGCACCAGGGACCCGGGTTCAATTCCACCCTCGGGTGACTGTCTGTGGAGTTTGCACATTCTCCCCGTGTCTGCGTGTGTTTCCTTCGGCTGCTCCAGTTTCCTCCCACAGTCCAAACATGTGCAGGTTAGGTGGATTGACCATGCTAAGTTGCCCATAGTGTTCAGAAATGTGTAGATTTGGGGGATTATAGGGGGATGTGTCTGGGTGAGATGCTCCGTAGGTTGGTATGGACTTGTTGGGCCGAAGGGCCTGTTGCCACACTGTAGGGATTCTATGATTGATTCTACATCCTGTTTCTCTGAGCCACCGTCCTTCCTTACTACTGCCATGTTGTCAGGCTTTAGTGTTAGGACTATTCCTCTCCCCCTGCCTTCAGTCTTTTGTATTCGTTTTTTTTTGCTACATTACCAGAATATTTCATTCTCAGTGATGTTTCCCATTCTGCTACATCTCTCTAATGCCAGTAGATGGATTTATCTTTGTGGCAGCATTACAACTGCTTTGTCCACCAAAATAAAACGCTGTTAACTTAAACTTTTTATCATCCTTTGCTCCCGATTTAGTTTTACTCACTGGAACTCCGTCTCTGTTAATCTCTGTTCTTTCCTGTGATAATCTACCTGTCCTTATGCAAATTGTTTTGCTGCTCAGTGACCTTGAATTTTCTCTTGACATTTATAAATAACCTCTCATTTGATCCTTCACCTATCTTCCACTCCCTCCCCACCCCCCCACCGCCGCCAAACACACACACACAACTTTTGTTTAATGTTTTGAAGCCCTGTCATTTGCTTAATCAGGACTCTAATCCCAAATTAGTTTAAGTGGAGCCTGACCCAGAGCAACAGTCGCAGCTTTCCTGATTACTGGTGCTATAGCCTCCGGAATTATTATCCCTGTCTTACACATTGTCTGAGCCACGTATTCAGCCGTGATTTATTTAGCCCTGTGCCAAATTTCATGTAACCTCGGGATTACTAACCAAGTCATTGTCTTTAAGGTTCTTCTTGTAAATTTGGACCCTGCCTTCTCAAGCTCCCACAGCAGAACCTCATTCCTCGATGTTGGCTTCTCATTGGATGATAACGCATCCTCGTCCTGCGTGAGTTATTTTCCAGATATGAGGAACTACTCTTAATCCTGTCATTCCTCATTTCCGATTACTCCAACCCTGGATCAGGGCTTGAATTCTCAATTATCAGGTGTGAAGGCCAGAGCAATGCCCCGAGACTATTTGTCTTAAATCTGGAGTGCAGTACCGTTGCTAACAACTCTGTCATTGGACTGATATGATTACACAAAAATATAAAAACACTTGGCTTATGATCTCCCCCGGCCCCTCGGATATTGGTACAAAATCTGCCAAGTTAGGGTTAAGAACAGTTGAAATGTAACTTGTTAAATCTGGTTCCGTTTCTGTGGCTGACATTTGGTAACAGTTGTTGTTGCATTCATCTTCTACACAGTGAGGCTTTTGAAATGGATGTGTTTTATAAAGAAGTCATGGCTTGCATGGAAGCAAAGAGGGACATATTAAACACAAAATGTCAAGAAAAATCCGAACAATTGCCTGGAGATAATGGATCACCTGATACCATACAAATGGCAGTCAGATTCAACAAGTAAGCATGCAGAATGATCACAATTATTACTGTGTGATAAGAGAATGTTTTGGGTATCCTATGCAAATGCATTTTTTTTCTTCAGATTGGCCCTTTGACATCAATTTATTTAATAGCTTGAATACGGTTTTAACCTGTCTGTCATCAGATTTAAATCAACCTTTGTTGTTTGTGAAATCTGATAACAGAGATATTCTGCCCATTGCCAACAGGGGCATTCCGATAGAAGTTCTGTTGAAATCATAATCCGATATCTCGAGTTGATTAAATAGAGGGGGAATTCTCCAGGATTTTGCTGCTATCTTTTACTTGCTTCACACTGCTCACGATGAGAAACAAGCAGTGATCCATGAGCATGTTTCAAAGACCAACAAGGGAAATGTCTATTAGGTTTGAAACCTTACGCATAATTAGATTCACCTGATTTCCTAATGTATATTTATCAAGGTTTGGTAATTTTAGCTGTGCCTATTAACTCAGCACGCTTTGTCTTAACTTTGTAAGATGTACAAAAGTAATCTTACCTCAAGAACAGATTTCCTCGCTGTTGTCTGGGTAAACTGTGAAAGTATTTAGTTGTTGTTGAGCAGGCCTTCCTGAATCGGGATAACCTTGCCAACCTAAGATATTCTGCCTTTTAAGAGATATATGTTTTGTTGCATGATTTTACAGTATTTTTTCATAATGTAGAATGAAATAGGACAAAATAAGTAGGCGAAGAAAATGGCTTATCAAAGCTGGTTTTGTCAGACTGTGGAAGGATACGGATGATTATTTTGGTTAGTATAGGTAAACGTTAGGCTAACAGGGATGTCCCACTGGGGTTGTCCATTAAGTAGATGCAGTATAGGAAGATCATAGGTAAAACCGCCATCTCCTAACTGCACCCAGAATTTGCGAAGTTACTGTCTCTCTGACTTCGGTTCACTGGTTCTGAGCAAGGAGGGTGGTGGTGATGTGGGGAGCTGGGCATCAGGGACCTTCAAGGGTTCCTGTTCACTGCACAGCAACTACTCCTGGAAGAAGTGCCTGAAGATCAACATATGGGGGCTTCAGGCTAGTGCAGGAAGGTCTGTGACCTGCACCAACCACTCCCATTAACATAATACAGAAGTAACACACGGCCTCTGGCTTTGGCTCCTGACCAAAGGTATAACAGTTACAACTGAGATATTCTTTTCCTGAACCCAGACATAGGTGGTGTCTGGATAAGGGAACATGATTCCATGTGAGGCAATGTAGCCAATGGCTGAGTCAAAGCTTCAAATTTAATAAGCTGTAAAGATAGAAATTTCACAGAAGTTATACACACACACGTGCACACACTCGCTCGCTCTCTCTCTCTCTCTCTCACACGCGCGCGCGCGCACACACGCACACACACACATGCTCACTCTCTCTCTCTCTCTCTCTCACTCACTCTTCCCCCCCCCCCCCCAAGGCATGCGCGCACACGTGCACGCAAACACATGCACTTGCACATGCATACACGCACACACGCATACATACATACATGTTGGGGAAAGCTCTTCCCTGTCTGTGCAGTGTAGAATCCCTTCCACAGCCTGCTGCACACATTCTGTCTTATTGCACATCGGTCATGGCTAGAGTACAGAATGAATTGAGTCAGGAATTACAAAGTGTGTTCTGGGAAGGAAAAGCTTGAGTGAACCTGGGACAAAATAAATAAAGAAAAACGGCTGATGGAATGTGGAAAGAGCTGCTGCTGGTGGCAGTCGTCCACTAACCGTTTTTCCATCATACTCCCATGTTTTCCAACTGGCCACAGGGGCCAGTTGGCAGGTTTAAAGACCATTTAATGAGACCTGCAGCCACAATCATTTGCCAAAGAATGTGAGCATGCTGACTGAGCAGGTAACTGCAAAGCAGCTGTAATCCAGCATCCTGAGTCCTCTACCAGATATCCTTTCTTTGAACTCTGCTCCAAATCTAAGTCAGTGTCTAAGGAATAATCTGTTCAACAAGTGTTTTATTAAAACTATTTGGTTTTTTTGTCTCTCAGCAATTTGAGGTAAGGTCAATATAAAGTCACTTTGTACCATTCACATTTCAGGTCACTAATTTATGCTACTTGTGTTCCTTCTCCAGGCGTGAATACCCACCGCAAATCACACCCAAAATGATACTACTTGAATGGTGTCGGAAACAGAAACTTCCCCAACCAGTCTATGTCACAGTAAGTGTCAACCATTACATTATACTGTCATACAGATTTTCACACAGCCAAGCATGTTTTTAACTGAACTCTCCATTAGTATGCTAATGATGCTACTTAAAAATCATGTCTAGGAACTTTGTTTGAATGTTAGAGTTGTATCTTTAAATCCAATTAAACAGAACTGAGAAGTAAAGGTCATTCTGCAGCAGAGAGAGGATGAACAGCTTCTTTCCTTTATAGAAATAGCATTCTTAACATGTACATTTCTTTAAAAATCAACTGATCACATCTCAAAAGCTGTAAAATAATCATGTCTCTAATCGGTTTATTACCCATCGCTAATTGTGCTGGAGAAGGGGTTGGTGAGCTGTCATCTTGATCTGCTGCAGTCCTTAGTTTGTGGGGACACCGATAGTGCTGTTAGGGATTGGCCTAGCAACACTGAAGGGACAGCAATATGTTTTCAAATCAGGTGAGTGGCTAGGGGAGGGACTTGTAGATGGTGTTACTAGGCACCTGCTGCACTTGTTCTTCTACATGACAGAGCTCACAGGTTTGGAAGGTGCTGCTGGATGAACCTTGGTTCAGTTTCTGCAGGACATCTTGTAAATAGTATGTGCTACTGCCTTTGTGAGTGGACCTGTAGAGAATGATTGGAGCATATGGTGGATGTGGTGCCAAGCAAGTGGGCTACTCTGCCCTGAATATGTCTCGCTTCTTCAGTGTTGTTGGTGGTGCACTCATCCAGGCACGTGGAAAGTATTCCATCACGTTACACCTGAGTTGCACCTGCCTACCCTCCCAACTCACAAGGACGTTGACCGTGGGGGATTCAGTGATGGTCATGCCATTGAAGATCAATGAACCATGGTTAACTTTGCTCAGAGGGGGATAGTCATTGCCTGGCACTTGTGTGGCAAGATTGTTACTTGTCATTTATCAGCCTGAGCCTGAATATTGTCCAGGTCTTGCTGCATATGGACATGGACTGCCTCAGTATCTGAGGAGTTGCGAATGGTGCTGAACATTGCACAATCATTGGCGAACATCCCAATTTCTAACCTCATGATGGAGGGAAGGTCATTGAGGCAGCTGAGGATAGTTGGGCATAGACCACTGCCCTGAAGGATTCCTGTAGAAATGGCCTAGACCTCAGATGACTAACCTCCAACAGCCATAACCATCCTCCTCCAAGCCAGATAAGACTCCAACCAGCCCAGGGATTTCCTTTGATTCCCATTGATTCCAATTTTGCTAGAGCTCCTAGGCACCATACTCAGTCAAGTACTGTCTTGATTTCATTGGCAGTCACTGTCATCTGACCTCTGGAGTTCATCTGTTTTGTCCATGTTTGGATCAAGTCTGTAATGAGGTCAGGAGCCAGGTTGCCCTGGCAAAACCCAAACGGAGTGTCAAAGAGTAGGTTATTCCTTTGCTAGTGTTGCTTGATGATCCCTTCCATCACTTTGCTGATGATGGAGAGTAAACAGACAGGGCAGTAATTAGCCATGTTGGATTTGTCCTGCTTTTTGTGCACAGGGTGTACCTGGTCAATTTTCCACATTCAATTAAATGCCAGTCTTATAGCTGTACTGGAACAGCTTGACTAGAGGTACAGCCAGTTTGGGAGCACAAGTTTTCACGACTGTTGCTGGAGTGTTGTTGAGGCCCATACCTTTGTGGTATCCAGTTTCTTCAGCCATTTCTTGATGACGTGGATAAAATTGGTTGTGGACTGGCACTTACAGTGCTGTGGACCTCAGGATGATACCGAGATGTTTCATGCACTTGGCAGTTCTGGCCGAAGGTGGATTCAGATGCTTCAGATTGGCTTCCTGCATTGGTGTTGCTGAGCAGCCCCGTCATTGTGGATGGGGATATTTGTGGAGTTTGTACTTCCTGTGAATTGTTTATTTGTTCACTACCATTCACGTGTACCGACTGACCTGGAAGAAGAACATTTGGGACTAAAGCAACAACATACGACACCACCCGGAAACTGGAGGAGCAGCACCTCTTATTCCGCCTTGGGAGCCTACAACCCAATGGTCTCAATGTGGACTTTAATAGCTTCAAAATCTCCTCACCCCTGACCTCATCCCAAGGTCAACCCCCACTCTCATGCCCGCCTCCTTGACCTGTCCGTCTTCTCTCCCACCTATCAGTTCCTCCCACCTTGCTGACCAACCCCCACCATTGCCTACCTGCACTCACTATCACCACCCCACCTACTTTCCCCAGCCTCACCCCTCCTCTTCCAATTTATTTCAGAGACCCCTAATCCTCCCCCATTTCCGAAGAAGGGTCCCAACCCGAAATGTTGGCTTTTCTGTTCCTCTGATGCTGCCTGGCCTTCTGTGTTCCTCCAGCTCCACACTGTTATCTATATTTATAGCATACATAATTTGGAAGTTTTGAGGTAGTTTTTAATGTGATAACAAGCAAGTCACACATTTTGCAATGGAGCAACCACTTGGGTCATAGAAACCTGGGATGTTCTTTTATTTTGCACCAAGATAACAGGACAGACATTGCCGTTTAAGTGCTGTTCTAACACAGGTGACTCGCTGACAAGATGGTATCCAGCGCACAATGAAGCACCCAAGTCAGCATCTTTAATCAAAGTCCTGTGTATGCTCGAAATCTGAAACAGAGACAGTATGTGCAAGCAGCACTCAGCCAGCATCTGTGGAGAGAGAAACCAAGTCCATCTTTCAGTTCGAGAGCATTTTGTCAGAACAGAGAGAAGTTAAAGCTATTTTACCTCTCCTTGGTTTCCCAGACTCTACACTCAGTTAAAAACGGTAAAATGTCTGACTTCTGCCAGTTCTGATAAAAGGTCATTGACCTGAAATGTTAAGTCTGTACCTGTCCCCACAGGTTCCACCAAACCTGCTGAGTGTTTACAGCAGTTTGTTTGTTTAATTGAATATTTTCTGTACGAGAAACAAAGGCTTACAGAGAGATTATTTTACTGGATGTTCTGTACTAGGTCCAAACACCTTCAGACAGATTATTGTAACTGCATGTTTTGTTCTGAACCAGGTACAGAGACCTTCAGACAGATTATTTAATTCAGTCGTGACTGTAGCAGAAAAAAACTACAGCAGCTCCTGTTGGTAAGTGATGGGGATTTGGATTTTCTGCCTCTCTCTAAATCCTACATCTGGTTCCAAAATCAAGTCAATGTCAGATATCCTATAGGTACTTTCAGCTGCCAATGGTAACATATTTTTGGTTCAATTAGTGAAATAGTAATTATTATATAGACTATTAGCATGGATTTGGTGTGCACCAAGCTATACATAGTGTTTTCATTTTGCTGTTGAGCACTGAATTTCAACTAAAAGTAACCTTATCTAAACACCCCACCTGTGGAAATACCATTTTGTGGATTTTTAGTCCAAAAGCAAAATATTACAGACACTTGAACCAGTAAAGAAAATTGTGCAAAAGATTAGCTAGTTAAAATAAAAACTACAAATGAAGTGAGAATATTCGTTTCATGAGTTTACATTGCTCAGTTTTATAATCTACCAAGAATGTAAATGTTTTTTATTTGTTCCTGAAGAGGGTTATTTTTCATCATCCATGGGATGAAGGTGGTGTCGCTGGCCAGACAGCATTTATCGCCCATCCCTAATTGCCCAGAGGGCAGTTAAGAGTCAACCACATTGCTGTGGGTCTGGAGTCACATGTAGGCCAGACCAGGTAAGGATGGTAGTTTCGTTCCCTAAAGGGCATTAGTGAACCAGGTGGGTTTTTCCAACAATCGACAATGAATTCATGGTTATCATTGGACTCTTAATTCCAGAGGGGTGTTGCTGGCTGGGCCAGCGTTTATTGTCCATCCCCTGTTGCCCTGGGGAAGACAGTGAGCTGTTAAGGACACCAAAATGTTGTTAAGCAGAAAGTTCCAACATTTCCGCCCAGCAGCAAATATCAAAATTTCTAAAAGCTATTGCAATTATTAGATGTACATAAAATGGGTCAAATCCTTCTTCAATGGGGTAGATTAGCTGTTGGATTTTAACCAGATCGATTCATTCACTCAGACCAACTTAGATCCTCCTATTTGCCTGGCAATTTCCTGAAAGCAGTTGCTTA
Organism: Ginglymostoma cirratum; assembly: GCA_024137785.1. NCBI lineage: Eukaryota > Metazoa > Chordata > Chondrichthyes > Orectolobiformes > Ginglymostomatidae > Ginglymostoma > Ginglymostoma cirratum. The sequence continues at coordinate 17,794,188 of JAHRHZ010000084.1, read as the reverse complement.
AGTTCCTGCAGCCTCCTTATATTCTCTTCACCTTGGATACTTTGCAGCTATGTTTCATACAATGAAGCACCCTTTTGATGGTTTTCTGTTGTTAGTGGGCAGTATTCAGAACCTGGAAGAAATTATTGTTACTGAGCTGTTTGATAGGGTGTGTGAGATTTCACTTGCAATAAATTTGTCTTCCACTACTTGTTGCTTAATTTCAGTCATAAATAAAATCTCATTTGGCAGAGTAAATGGACCACTCTTGGTCTTTAAACTTGTTCAGCCCACCATGTTCAGATACAAAGAATTTTTTTTTTTGCTCAACGAGGTGAGGGAATGGAACTGTCCTCATTTTCAGTCACGTTGACATTAAGTAAACCCAGCAGGAATAGCACAGCCTGATGCTAAAGTCAAGCCCTACAGTAAAGTCTTACCCTACCAATATAATTATCTTTCTCACCATCAGCCAGTTATTTTGCCCTACAAGTACCTGAGGCAGTAATCATCTACATCGTGTCACAACGATATAAAATATGGGTTATTGAGCTTTGAACTCCGTTATCTAGTTTAATACCTGGTTTCCATTGAAGCATTGGAATGGCTTTAAAAAGGGACTGAAAATACTAACTTAAAGTGGCCACAGGTTAGTCCATAACTGAAATTAACATTTTAATGAAAGGCAATGAAACTAGTCAAGAGACCTCATTTTCTGTCCTAATGCGAATCTTCACATATTGGAATTGGAAACATCCATTCAATTGTTAAGCCCCCAAACAATACCTGAGCAGAAGGATATGTACAACCAGTTGCTATTTCAAAGAGCTTCTTTGGCAGAACGGGAGAGATGGATTTTAAGCTGGAGAACAGAAGTGGGTTAGAGAAACCTTTGTTTTTATTCCTCATGAAGAAATCTGCCTGATTGCTAATGTAAACAGCATAGAAGAAGCATCAAGGAGCTACAACCTTTCAAAGCAACTGCCACCTTCGCTCCAGCTGATGATCCAAGAAGCCAGCTAACCAACAGTGGTTTTGAGCTAAAACATCTTGGCTAGAGGACAACCAAGGACTAAAAACTATATAGGAGCAAATTACTGCAGATGTTGGAATCTGCACTGAAAACAAAAAATGCTGGAAATCACAGACTCTTCATCAGAACTCTGAAGAGTCATCAAAACGTTAGCTTGCTCTCTCTCCATGGATGCCGCCTGACCCGCTGTGATTTCCAGCACTTTTTGTTTTCACTAAAAACTGTACTTTTGTTTCATCTTGCTTTTAACTTTGCAAGTGTGTGTACGTGAGAGAGAGATGGCTGATGGGATTGCCTGGAGTCCACATGCTTGATGTTGTGTCTTTATTTTTTTACTCTGGGTTAGCAGGTAATAAAATTGCTGTTTCTATCACTCAAGGAAATGTTGTAATGGCGGTTGCTTACAGAGGAAACAGTTAGGGGCACATTAATTGGAGAAATGTAAAGCCATGTGCTAAAAAGAACTTAAAATCTTTACTACAGCCTAGCTGGAGAGATTGGAAAGAGAGAAGCCAATTCACCCCAGCTCACGTGGTCATAACAAACAGAAGTGAATAGTCCGCGTTCCTTTGATACTCAATGTCACTAACAGCCCAGAACTCCCCACTATCAACACCCTGGGCATGACCAGAAATTTCGTTGCACCAGCCATGTAAATGTGGTCGTGAAAGGGGCAGATCAGAAGCTAGGATTCTCCAGTGAGTAACTCCTCTCCTGACTCCTCAAAATCTGTCCACCAACTACCAGTCGGAACTTTAGCTGCATACTCTCCGTTTGCCTCAATGAGTACAGTTCGTAAAGCACTTCAGAAGTTCAGCACAAAGCAGTGCACTTGATCGGTGCTCCATCCAACATCATAAACATACACTCCCTCAATACACTATGCACAATGTGGGATTGTATGATGTAGACACATTTACTTCAACAACTGACCACGATTCCTTCAACATAACCTTCCAAACCCTCTACATGTACCACCTTAAAGGACAAGGGGAGTATACACATGGCAACACAAGCACCTGCAAATTGGCTGTCTTCATTCACTCACCGTCCAGATTTGGAATTATATTGCTGTACCTTCACTCTAGCCGAGTCAAAATCCTGGAACTTCCTTATAGATGATGGTGCACCTACATCACATGGATTGCAGTTGTTCAAGAACCTATTTATCACCACCTTCTCAAGAGCATATGGAATGGTTGCAAACGCCAACCTTGCCAACAATGTTATATATCATATTAAAAAACACTGACTCTGTCTCGACTCTTACTGCCAGCAGATGGAGCCTTTTGTTTTGTTGATCTGAGCTGTATTTATTCTACAGTTGCAGAAGTGAGTGGCCAATAATAAACATAATGCACAAGCTGTTTATCCAGTTCTGAGTGGATGTCTTTTCTACTGATGGAACAAATTCAGGAAATTATCATCATGATTTTGCTCAGCAGCACGGTACAAAACAACAGATGAACTTCTATTTTCCATCTGTCCCCATGGCCCCTCTGTAACTTGGGAGATTTCCCTTCTACAGTTACTCAGAGTCATTGCTACACTTCGAACTTATTCAGTGTGGGCTTTTTGTACTCACAAATAATTGTAATTGTTCAACTCAGAATGCAAACACGTGGGAATTTGTTGGGGATGCTTCTTAGATAGTGGGCAGTGGTTGATTGGGGGTTCTAGCTGCATCACCGACGGAAGGGACAGCGCTCCCCCACACTCCCACCCCCAGTGGTACATTGGTGTGACATTTTGTGACCTGACTGTACAGACAGTTTTCCTGTGCATGGACATGGACTGTGTTAAGTTAGGGATGCTCCGATAAGCTTTGTTGTTCTGGAGCAGAATTATAAAAGATTCTATCCTTGTGGAACGGTTTTTTTTTGTATGCTGACTAGTGAGGACTCATCAACCCAGAATAAGGGTTATCCTGCTGCCCCATTTGAGGTCAGATTGCATGCTGCCACTCCCTATCTAGGTCTTTACTTCATCAATGGCTCCTTCGAAAGGGAACAGCCAACATCTAGCACCCTTGCCCTTTGGAAATAAAAGCTTGTGGGAAGGAAAGGATGAGATGGCCAGAGGCCAGGTGCTTTCCCACAGAAATGTCAGAGACCAAATCACTGATGTCCTAGTCTCTCACACATCCTGCCAATCAGTTCAGAATAGCGCTGACTTATTCCTTGGAGCAGGTTGTTTGCTTTGGCTGTAATGTTGCATAACGACAGTGGGGGAAGGGAAGAAAACAGCTTTATGAAGTACATTACTCTCACAGAATCGAAGAACAAATATTTGTTCAGTCCATCCGCCATGTTAGTGGTCTTTTTAAAAGATTAAACTATCCACTTAAATTGCAAATATGTGAGGAAAAATGTAGGCTTCTAAACTCATTTTCACTTCCAGATTTTGTACGATTGTGCTGGAGTAATTCGAGAAACTTCTGCTTTCCAGCAGGTTTCATTCAAGCAGCACACTTTAAAAGATTAGAAAGCCCTTGGTTCAGATATTTTGGCAAAGCATCTCATGATGTTGAACAGCAGGGGGCTATCATTCCTGCCATGTCAGACAATAAATTCTGTCTAAAATATCAGAGCATAGGAGTTTTGACTTGAAAGCTACAGTATCAAATGATGAGCAAATTGAAAGCTGTAACTGCCAAGGAACAGACTGTCCCAATATGTGCAGTTAAAGGCCTCACTGCTTTGCCTTAGGGAAGTATGTATTAACTATTTCACTCTTTTCAAACAGATATTATCAAAACAAATGAATGGATAGTTTGATCTAAACTTTGGCTTGCTCCATTTCTCAGGGTCATATTTCACGGCCTGCCCATGCAAGTTTGCTCATGGTGCAAGGACCAAGATGCAGTGAGGAAGAGAGGGGAACAAAGGCAGCTCTTTGAGTGCTCCCTAAAATGAATATGCAAGCATTAGTTGCCATGAGTTGGGTGTTAGAGAAGAATAGTGTGATCAGTGTGAAGAAAGCAGCAAACTGATTTTTTTGTTTTAATTCAGTCACCAGATTCGAGCATCACTGTGTAGGCCAGCATTCATTGCCCATCTGTAGTTGCCCTTGGAAACAGCTTGATATGCCAATATGGAAGCCAGTTAAGAGTCAAACACATTGCTGTGGGTCTGGAGTCACATGTAGGGAGACTGGGTTTGAGTTCCACCATAGCAGATGGTGGAATTTTAATTAAATAAAAATCTGGATAAAAGAGTCTAATAAAGCCCATCAGAGATAAAAGGTACTGCAGATGCTGGAGAATCCGAGATAACAAGCATGGGGCTGGATGAACACAGCAGGTCAAGCAGCATCAT
>JAHRHZ010000084.1:17754851-17775451 GCA_024137785.1 Ginglymostoma cirratum | reverse complement strand
CCCCCATTTCTGATGAAGGGTTTAGGCCCGAAACGTCGAGTTTTCCTGCTCCTATGATGCTGCTTGACCTGCTGTGCTCATCCAGCCCCATGCTTGTTATCTCGGATTCTCCAGCATCTGCAGTACCTTTTATATCAGTAGATGTAAGTTGATCTTTTTCAGGTCAGCCAGATGTAACAAGTGGTGAGCGACAGAAATCAATGCTGAACCTCAATTAGATAATTTGGGGAGGCAATGGCCTCGTGGCATTATTGCTGGACTGTTAATCCAGAGATCCAAGTAATGTTCTGAGGACCCGGGTTTGAATCCAGCCACGGCAGATGGTGGAATTTGAATTCAATACATAGCTGGAATTAGAAAGTCTAATGATGACCGTAAATCCCTTGTTGATTGTTGGTAAAAACACATCTGGTTCACTAATGACCTTTAGGCCTATGTGTGCCTCCAGACTCAAAGCAATGTGGTTGACTCTTAACTGCCCTCTGCGCAATTAGGGATGGGCAATAAATGCTGGCCTGGCCAGTGACATCCACATCCCGTGAATGAATTAAAAAAAAAAGGAATAGAAGGAATGATTGCTTAATTTGATAGCAACATAAAGACAGGTTGGAAAGTTAGTTCTGAAAAGGACGTAAGGAGGTTATGTAAAGATATTGATAGATTAAGTGAGCAGGCAAAGATGTGGGAAAATGAGAAGTTGTCCATTTGGCAGAAAGGCTAAAAAAAAGCATTTTATCTAAATAGAGAGTATAGAGCTCTGCGATGTAGAAAAATCTGGGTGCCCTAGTGCATGAATCGCAAAATGCTTATATATAGGTCCAACAAGTAGTTAAGAAAGCAAATAGAATTATATAATTTATTTGATTTGGGAATTAAATCCAAAGTCAGGAGGTTATACAAAACAGTGGTGGGACTTCATCCAGAGGTTCAGTACTGGTCACCTGATTTAAGGAAGGATTTAAATGCATTGAAAACAATTCAGAGAAGGTTTACCAGACTCATACCTGGAATGGACAGGCTGTCTTATGAGGAACATTTTGACAGTGTAGGTGGAGTTTGAAAGAATAAGAGGTAACTTATTTTAAACATACAAATTCCTGAGGGGTCTTAGCAGAATAGATGTGGGTAGGACATTTTCTGTTATGGGAGAATCCGGAACAAGTAATCACTGTTTAAAAATAAGGAGTTGCTCATATAGAATAGAGAGGAGCCTTTTTTTTCTATCAGTGAGTCAGCATTTAGAACTCTCTTCCTGAAAAGCTGGTGGAAGTAGAGTCTTTGAATATTTTTCAGGTAGGGTGGATAAATTTTTGGTAAGCAAGTTGGCGAAAGGTTATTGGGTAGATGGAATGTGAAATCAAGGTCACAATTAGATCAGATTTTGTGAAGTGTTGGAGAATATTTGAAGGGCTAGGCAACCTACTGTTGCTCCTTGTTCACCACAGTAAGTGGAAGTAGATGTGGGATTTTTCAACACTGGCTCTAGACTGGTAAGGCCGAATGGCTTCCATTCGTATATACTGCAGATCATCACCAATTGGTCTTCCTCAGTTGACAAATCACAATTCCATTTTGCATATTACTTGCTTGAGGCACTCATGGAAACCAAGACATAGAATGAACTCTGGATAGGGAACTTGAATGCCCACCAGCAAGAGTCCTCACTTGTACCATTATCCATTTCTAAACAAAGTTGCCAGATGGACCTACATTAAGCAGTAAAGGACCCAACACAGGGGAGTAATCTAGTTACACACCTCCACATTAACCTGCCTGTCAGATATATGTCTGCCACAACAACATATGTAATAGTAGCTATTCCACTAGTGAGAAACAAAGTCTTGCCTTTATAATGAGGATATCCTTCAGAACTGCTCAACTCCGGCCTCCCTCATAGCATTAAAACAGGTGTGGACATGAGTTGAAAACCAGAGAAAAATAGCTCCCCTCCAGGTCAAGGTAATGTTCCTCTAGAAATGCTTCATAATTCACACAAGAAAATCATCATAGCCCCAAATTGTATTTATCTCTAAAACGCTAGATGAAAGTATTGAGTATTGTTTATTGTGAAATTTAATAGCAATTAGCTTTAAAAAGTTTTATTGTTTATTTTGCATGAGGTATTCTAACTTTAATAATGTTTTTTCTGAAATAATTTTGTTTGGAGTATTGATTTCTGCTTTTGGTTTGGCCAATGGCAAGGTAACCAATTGCCCCAAGTCTTTTCACAGATTGTCCCCTTAGTTTGACTGCCTTTGAAACTTGAGGGCTGCCTTTCGTCAGAGGAACAGAAGTAGACCATTCAGCCCATTTATCCTGCAATGCCATTTAATTAGATCATGGTTGAATGAATACTTCAATGCCTTTTATCCCCACTAATAAAAAATGTATCAATCTTTATTTAAATATACCAAAGCCTGAGCTTTCACAGACCTCTGTGGAAGAGAATTTCAAGGTTTCAATCCAGTCTGAGTTTTTTAAAAAATCTCCTCATCTTAGCCTTAAATGGCATCACCTTTATTTTTAAATTATACCATCCGGTTCTAAACTCCCCAACATGGGAAATATCTTACCTACATCTTTCCTGTCTAGCCCTTTATGTGCTTTGTAAGTTTCAGTGAAATCACCACTCGTTCTTTGAAAATCTAGAGATCCAGGCCTAGTTCAGAGTCATAGAAGTCTACAGCATGGAAAAAGCCCTTCAGCCCAACTTGCCCATGCCACCCAATTTTCATAATTTAAACTAGTCCCATTTGCCTATATTTGGCCCATACCTCTCTCTACCTATCCCATTCATGAACCTGTCTAAATCTTTCTTAAATGACAAAATTGTACTCGCTTCCAATACTACCTCTGGCAGCCCATTCCAGACACTCATCACCCTCTGTGTGAAAGATTTGCCCCTCTGGACTCTTTTACATCTCTCTCACTCACTTTAAACATATGCCATCCAATTTTAGACTCCCCTACCATGAAGAAAAGTTGTGGGCTATCTACCTTATATATGTCTATCATGATTTTATAGATCTCTGTAAGGTCACCCCTCAGTCTCCTATTCTCCAAGGAAAAAAAATCCCAGCCTATCCAGTCTCTCCTTATAACTCAAACCTTCCAGTCCAGGTAGCATCCAAGTAAATCTTTTCTGCACTCTTTGTAGTTTAATAATATCCTACATAATAGTTTGCCCAATCTCTTTTTCATCAGACAGTGCGGAAGACTGAGGCCCTTCCTCCTCCTTGCCTTCATTTCTTGTTTGTGAACATGTGTACTGTGCAGTTGGCTAACAGCAGGAGGTATTCACTTACACATTTACCCCACACCCTGGGGGGGGCCATTGGTAAACAGTCTATTATTTTCTCCCTGCCTGGTGGTCTTTTTCATGTTTTCTCTCTCATTCCTTAATGAGGCATGACTAATCAGGTTGAGTAGTGGAGGGGAATCCAGAAGATATTCATGGCTCTCACTTTATATTCTACAGGCAGAACTTTAGTAAATTTCAAGCAATGTGCAGTTTAAAAAAATGGAATTAATTTCAGCATTAAGTTAAAGGACTGTAATCATTTAAAGTCATTTAAACTTACAGAAGTTTTACAGCAAAGATTCAAAGATCAGTTTAATGCCTAGACTAGCAGAATGTTAATTGACTTTAGAATCAGCCATATGTAATTAATGGAATCAGAAGCCAGAAATTATGCTGTCAATATTAGCAAACCGGAAGATAGGTAGATAATTAATCATGATCCATGAGGAATCACAGGAATCTATCTATCTCTATTAGAGAGAGACAATTGGTTACATAGTTCTATGGGGCACCAGTTCACATTAAGCATGGGGCTGGTGACAAGGTAGATTCCAATTCCGTCTCATTTGGAACTGAAAATGAACCCATGTTATTGACTTATTCTGAACCATATGTCAGTCATCAAGACAAATAGGGCAAGGGCAATTAGGTACCAGGAATATATGCTGACCTTGTCAGTGGTGATCACATCCCATGGAAAAGTAAGAGAGAACTGAGCTAAACAGCCCCTAGCAAACTGTTACTGATTTGAATGATATTTTTTCTTCATTTTCAGTGGGCTGATATCTTCATTACAAAAGCAAATCTATAAACATAAATCTATAAACACGTGAATGCTGATATCATCAACAGTAATTTCGAAAGGAATAGGAAGTCAGCCAACATGCTAACTGATGGTTTTGCTTTACATTATTAAACACTTTTCAACTGCTGATTAAAGGGACACGTTTCTAAGTTTACAGTGAAGACAGTTAATTATGGAATATATTGTCACCTACTGATAAACATCTGAAAGAGATATGAGATCGTTTTCCAGATAGTTTTGAAGAATACAACAGTCTAATAATATTTGTTTTCCATTTGCTATCTTCTCTGTCAGTTTACAGCTGCTGTTAAACAGAATTATGTTTGCACTGAGAATCATTCTGTGGATTTCTCTATGTGTCAGACATGATTACCCAAATAAATTGTGCTGAACATGAGTTGAACAAAGGAAATATTTGTCTCATGCTACTTATTTGTGTAAGGACAAAAGATTTTCAGAAATGAGAAAAGGTTATTAGGCCAATCAAATGTATTACTTTCTTCTAGATCAACCCCACCTATCCGGTATTCATTATTCCTTCCCTGCTCAGAAAAACAATGTCTACCTGATGTCTCCCTTAATGGTAGGGCTATTTCCTGGTCAGGAATCTAATTTCTGAATGGCTGAGGTTTGCAAAGACTCTATTCCAAAGGATTACCATTAGTGTACTGCTTCTGCGTTCACTAGCCAGTCAAGGGGTGTGGACAGAGACCTACTCTGTCAAAGCAAGGGTTTCTATTTAAAGGGACTATGATATGGATTACAGGGGCCCGTGGAAAGTTGGATTTTTGAGGCTGCAGCTGCAACAGGAATGTAGAAGAGACTGGGAATCACTTTGACCTGGGTCTGACTTCAGTGGTTGCAGTGAGATCCGCTCTCCCAAGGACAGAGGGAAGAGGATAAGCTCTTCAACCAACAAATCTTTGTTGGAAGTGGTCAAGAAATCTAGCAGCAGATCTGTGGCCTCTTTAAGCTGGAAATGGTGTACTAAGAGAGTCCAGGACATCAGCAGGCCATGTCAGATGATTAACATAACACTTTCCTATACCAAAACCCCTATGCTGACTCGCAATGTTCTCCTACTACCTCATCATGGCCTTTTCAGTCACCTCAATGTCTTTCCTGTCAGATCCATGGGGTTTCTCACTTAGAACCTGACTATGGACAGCCTGAGGAGAACAGGATAGCATCAGCATTGAGAGCCAATTTAATTTTCCAGGACTTTCCCCCCAACCAGCTCCAGGAACACCTTTATCTGGGTTGGGAATATTCTGTCCATAGTCACTTGAGTATGTTTATACTGTTGGGATGGCTTCACTCCAAATTATTCCACAGCACCGTTTCATTTTTGAGTGAAAGAGACTTGCCCTCACTCGCCTGGGATCCCATCTTCAATCCTGGGTCTGATCCTCATTGCACTACCCACAGTGTCCCCATGTTGCTGGTGTAATGGAGAGCTGATGATCTCTGATTAGGAGGCAGCTTTGGGGGCGAGGTTTCAGCCTCTGTCACTGCCCAGGGGCCTTATTCATGGGCGAAACCTGATACTGGTCAATCAAGTGCCTGACAGGAACTTGATTGCAACAGGCCTCCCCCCTTGAAAGTGATTTCAAGAAAGTAATTCTGCAACCAGTGGGTGGGCAAGGTCCTGTGTCCCCAGAGCAAAAAACATCCCAATGTGCAATGTGGGAGAATCTTCCATTGGAGAATGACTGCAGAGGGAGAAAAAAACTACTATTATACTTCGAAATCAATGAAGAAATACCAATGCTTATGGGATGATTAAATGCAAGTAAATGAAACTTGAAGTTGGCTTTACATTCAGTTCTCATTTATGAAAATGGTGAATCCATGTGTTTCCTGCAAATATGAATAATTGTTAGTGAGAACATTTTGTGCTTCTTGCATCAGCAATTTTTCTTTAATGAATTTCCTGCTGGTGGGCCATCTTATGGTGATGAAGAGGAAAGCACCTTTTCACTCGGTCTAAACAGTGGGGAAATCCACCCAGTCTTCACTAGTGAATCACTCACTACAGCGTACAAATTTCTATAAACAGATTGTAAGGTAATCAATCCAAATTCAGAAGTAATAATTGGAAATTATTGCCTTAAGTATATGAAGGAAAGCACTTGACCAATGTAAATGACTTTTCCATTCAAGACAAGTGGTAATCAAAGGAAAATGACTTTCATAGTAAGAGCCCCACAGAAACCTGAATAATCTGTTTTAGATTATTGGTGCCTGGAAAAGCATTTACGAGATGACAGCACTTGTTTTCAGCACAAAAAACAAAGTGCCTAGCATTGAAAGCTTTTGATGTGATTGGAATTTTATTGCTGGGAAATAAGCCATCAGAAGTTTCTAATGTTGCTTGAACTCGAAAGGGCTATGTGCTACAGAATTCTGTAGAGCAGCACAGGATAAAAGAGATGAGCATTAATGTAATGAAAATGACATAAACCTGTGACATTTTCCCTTTATGAAACAATCTCTAGAGGTTCTAGTGAGGATAGTTTGTTAAATTCATACTGCATTATTTCAGATATTATAGCAGCAAGTGCAAACCAGGAAATGTTAATGGCTGGGAAATCAATCTGTGCCAGGCTGTGACTTTCCATCCTATGCTTCCTGGAAATGTTGGCCTGCCTGGTTGTGGAAGCAGTACTTCTCTGCTTAGCAGAATTTCTTGGCATCAATCCCTGCTGTCAGTTTAATGTAGTGTCTTGCATGCACCATTTCTATGCTTTCTTGTGAATAACATCCACTTTTGGCCATGTCCTTTCAAAGCTGACAAGTTTCTCCTTACAACTCAATCCTCCAATGCGTGGAACCTGCCTTGTGACTCTTCGAAACACTTCCAGTGTTTGAATGTCCCTTGCATTTGGTGCCCAGGACTGAACACATTGACAAAGGTATGATCTGACCAGAGTCCCACACAGTTTAAGAATGACTTCCCCTTACTTGTACTGTAACTTCTGTCTTGCTTGATCCAGCATTCATTAGGCTTTATTGAAGATTTTTTTAAACCATATGTAATGATTCTTGGCCATCTTTGGGTAAATTCAGTATCATTGTCCTTGAGGTTCATTTCTACTGCAATCTTTTTGAGGCATTTATTCATAAAATTAAACGTTGGGGATTTAGAACTGAGGGCAAGAAAAAAAGTGAGTCTGTGGACTTTTTTGCTGGGGTTAACAAGACAGGATCTATCAATATTCAAGTTTAAGTTGGATATGTGGATGGGGATTAGAAAATGGCGTTTGAAGGATATGGGAAGAGGATGGGTGAATGTGATTATTTGTTTGGCAGAGGGTTAGTGGTGGTAAAGGCTGTCTGGGCCTCATGACCTGTGAGCATGTGGCTACATCTATGTATTTGATGTATTTTCATTTAAGACTAAGGTCAGAATTTTCTCCTCCCTGGTGTGGCGTGAGCAATGGTGAGAAAGTTGGGAAAATACAGCAAGAGTTTTAAAAATCAGAACCTCCACATTAAGAAAAATCTTTCCAATTTTCCTCGACCTTTAAATGGCAACGTCAGAGACTCGCTTTTGAGTGCTGACTACCCTTTATAAGCATCTCAATAATAGCCCAATTCACCTCATTTATACACCACCCCCAATTTTTGTCTCCTCCACCAAGAAACTAGTAATGTAAATTCCTGCCATAAATCAGACCAGGTACCTGGTTGCTCCAGCTCACCAACTGCTTGGTCTGACCATCAGGCAACTCTGTCTTCCCCATGAAGTCCCTGCATGCTCCATTGACTGCTTCTTCCTTGGCAAACCACTGACCGTACCACAACATTATACATCCTTTTGAACCAACTCATACATCTCTTCATCCCTTCAACATCTTACTTTATAGCTCAGGCACACCTATAACCTCCATACTTCTGTCAGGTGGCTTTGCACATGGGGACAGACGTCTATTCTATGCGTCTGTACAGGATGCATCTTTTGGCTTGCCTCCTTTGCTCTTATTTGGATACTGCCTGCCTCTGTATACTTCACATTGCTTTTTAATGCACTGGGTTTTTTGGTGCTCAGTTGCAGGCTGCAAACTTCTGTGGCTTGCATTGCTTTAGGTGCAAAGGGAGATGCAGGCAGCCTGCCACTTCAGGACGCTCAGGAGGAGTTTAACTACATGCCGGAGTAGTAACTAATAGAATCTGGCAGCTGGAGCTATGCAGTTGTGCTCAGGCCAAGCTAAATGGATCCAAAAGGTCCTGCATGGACTACCAAAAAGTTAATGCAGTGACCAGAGCTGACTCCTAACTAATATTCCATCATGATGTCATTAACAGTGTATTGTGATACATGGGGAAAGAATTCGAGTTACTGGAAGCCCTCTTCCAGAAAATATTCCAGAAAAACAAACATGCCTGTAGAAGTCCTGTCTAGAGCCAAGAGAAACTCAATTAGAACTGAAGAGGTATAATTGGTCAAGGCTTGAGGAATAAATGGGTGAGTGATTGAGAGAGATAGCAAGGTGTAGAGCCGGATGAACACAGCAGGCCAAGCAGCATCAGAGGAGCAGGAAGGCTGACGTTTCGGTCTGTTTTCTTTTTGTTTTTCTCCCTTGTAATATAATGAGAACAGATCTTACTCCATCCATTGTGCAGTGGAAGTAATGACACCAGTGATATGAACTTCAGAAGGTGCTGCCAGTGATGAGCACTTCCACCAAGAAGGGCACTGAGAAAGCCTTTTGCACGATTAATGGGGTGAACAGTGGAAGGTTGGCTGAGATAAATCATTCCGAGTCAATGTAGACCAGGTGCCATGAATCTCAGTCGACAAAACACTTTAAATTCAAAAAGAAAATTCCACCCCAATCAAATGTTATGACAGATCATTATTCCTTTTGCTTTTTTTGTGGGATGAAGATGTTACGGGCAAGACCAGTGTTTGTTACCCTTCCATTATTGCCCTTGAGAAGGTGGTAGTGAGATGCCTTGTCGGGTCATTGCAGCCCATCTGGTGTGGGTACTACCCAAACAGTGTCAGAAAGGCAAACCACTGAGATGTCCAAGGTTCTAGTGTATGTACAGAATATTGCTGATGGTGAACCCAGGACACGATGGAGCAGCAAAACCACTTAATTTGGACGCTGAGGCCAGGATTCACCAGTGGTGTCAAAATTGCAGAAGAGTAAGCCATTGGCCCCTAGAATTCAGAGCCTAGAGATAACCGTATGCAGCACGCAACCGGGTTTTGTCATATTAATAACGGACACCAGCAGATAACAACTTTTATTGCAAAGCATGTGATATAGTGTCACAATAATGTGTCTAACTGATGTGATACATTTTAGTCTCTACATTCCAGCAGTAATTTCTGGCTGAGGGCTATACTGAAAGAAATGTTTAGCTCACAATTAGTACCAGTGTTCCTGCTAAGTTCAAGCTTTCTGATGTCAGTTTGTCTAAAATTCTCAGGACAGCATTATCTGAAATCTCTTAAATAAACATCATGCAGACCAAATCATTTCAACCTGGCTTCCATAATGTCATTTGTTTATTTGAAAGTTAATATTTTGCACTTATATATAAAACTGACTTGTAAATATATTGATACTTCAAAAATTATTACTGCATTCAAGTATTGCTTACTAATGAATATCATGTTTAATGTTTACGTTGGCAATTCAGAAATAGCTCGACATATGACTGTGTTTTATTCATTTTGGAATAAGAGTTTCAATTGATTACTTCTTTGTCATATGTTGATTTTTCTTGGCTATTTCTCCTCCATCAGTTGATAGTTGAAAACGAGGTGAGATTGTTAGTTCAATGTGATGCGTAACGTTGGATAATTTTTAGAACCATCTATCCTAAATTGGTTCCATTTTATACTTTTGACCCTTCGCTGGCTGGGAGTTGAACAGTTTAAACTTGACTTTTCACAATCTCAAATTTAGAAATTCAAAACATGACTTGCAACCACACTCAAAGCTAAAACTAAACCTTCTCTGTAGCTTATTGTGTTACACAAACACTGTAAAAAGTGGTCATTGTAAAATTAAAAATGCGACGGACGTAATAAAATTTCCCTTTCAGTGTGGAAAAAGTGTTGATGAAATGGTGAGCAATCATTCAACCAGCAATCAAAATGTGATGATAGGAAAAGTCTACATAGGAACTGTTAACATTCTAGACTGAATGCCTATTGAGAGAGAACTTGTTGATAGGTTCATTTGATTTGAGTTTTGAATGAGCACTTAACTAGAATATAGCCTTTCATTAGCTGCATTGATGCATTTGGTTATGATCGTTGCTTTGGTAAAGTTTGAGTATAAATGTTTGGAGGAAAATGTTTCAGTCGTCCCCAGAACTGGAATAATTCATGGCGAAGCATGGTTGTTAACAAAAGCGTTTGTTGCTTTCTTTAATATCTCACAAATCCAATCTGTTTCCTTAATTTATTTCATTACTCTCAGAGTGTGGACATCAATGGTAAGGCCAGCATGTACTACCCATTCCTGACTGCTATTGGGAAGATTGTAGTGAGCTGCCTTCTTGAAAAATGACGAGATGACTGACTAAACCATCTCAGAGGACATCTAAAAGTAAACTACATTGCTGTGGAACAGGGATAACTTATAGGCCAGACCAGGTATGCACAGCAGATTTCTTCCATAACGGTCATTATTATTTCAAACTTATTTGATCTACTGTACTTAAATTCCTCGGCTGCTGTGGAACTGGGATTTGAAATTAGGTCTCTGAATCATTAGCTCAAGTTTTCAGGGCTGCTTTTTTTTTAAACTGAATTAGCCTTATTGTCATGTACTCACATGAATACAGTGAAAAGTTTACAAGTTGCCACTTACAACGCCATCTTAGGTACAAAGGTACCTAGGTATTGATTCTTGAGTACAAGTGCTTGGGGAAAAAAATTAGAAAATAAAGAAATAAAAACTCCAGCATTACAGACCTACAAAAGTATAAAATCATGGTTATAAATTAGAAACATAAAGAGATAAACAGTTTGGAATAACAGTCCTTCCACGATAAATTAATAAAGGAACAAAAGAGACATTTTTATAAACAGAATTTAAGACAAAGTCCACTTAGCCCATTCCACAGCTGTGGGCTCAGGGACCCATTCTCCCCCCCGACCCCACTGGAATCCTGGGCCAGACACACCACGATGCTGTTACTCGAATAACGTTTTCATTGTGATGCTGAACGGAGTTACTTTAGCCATCCAGCTGACACCCAACCTGATAAATTAGGAAGACAAGCAGAACTACTTTCTTCCTGGAAAAATTTTCTCACAAATTAAAATGGTTTTGGCACCCAGCATTTGCTTGCACACCTGAGAACCAGAATTGGAGGGTCTTTCCATACCGAAGACATTGATTGTTCAAAAATGGATAGCTTGCAAATAGTCTTCGCCTTCTAAAACCTATCTCATTCTAGATATTTTCAATGTTGTCAATTTTCAAATCATTTCACCACAAATATTTAAATATTGTTAATGAATTTCCACATAAACGTATTTGAGAAGAGAGTAGTAAAAGGCAACAGCTGGATGGTCCTTTTATGGAAAATTAATAATGCAATAAACTCAAGTGCCTTTTAGTAAGAAAACTGACCCCAGATTATTTTTAAATTGCAACAAATATAAACATTTGCTTTATTTTATGAAACACAAATTCCATTCAAATAGATCATAACTGAACTCCAAGCCTACTCCATTTCCCTGTCTTTGCTCCCTGATACCAACCCTCGATATGCTGAACAAGAATCTGCCTTAAAAATATTAAGAGAGCCAGTATTCACAGCCATTGGATGAGAAAGCTCCAAATTTCCACTAAAAGTTACACGGAAAAGTGATTCACTTCCGAACATCCAAGTCGGAATTTTAAGACTGTGCCCGATTATTCTGGGTACACAACAAATCCAATATCGTTCCAAGTCAGAACTATTAGAACTTTATCAGGAATAGCTCATTGGTAATTATATTCTAGTTTTCAACAAGCCGCTGCAAATGTACAAATCCCAGTTAGACCACCAGAGTGACAATTTCGCCTGACTGACTGCAATTCAGGACAAAAGCAATTCTTGCCAGACTTTAACCAAAGGAGAAAATAAAAACTCTATTTGTTGAAACACACTTTACTTTAGCAATAAAAACATAAAAAGAAAGGATTTCTTACCTACTACAATACAGCTTAAACTATACGACTTTGAAATTCCCAAATACACAGATATTCAACCATAGCAGACAGACCAGCAAAAGCCTTTAGGCTGTATTTTCCGAGAGGTGACGATCACATGCAGATGCCACTTGTCTCATTCTTTTTTGTACCATGAACATGCTCCACATTTATGACAAGAAATTTCAGTCAGGTTTCCCTCAGAAATGCAGAGCCGTAGGTCCATCGTAGCGCGTTTGTTGATTTATTTATGGAGGGGTGCCTGGTGGGTAGGGGTTAGGATCCTAGGTAAGTAGGGTGCCAGGTCTCAGGTGGAAAGGGAGAATGTCCAGTCTTGATCTGAGTGATATAAGGGCTCTGTGGGAAGAATAGTTCAGGATGCATAAATTGGGTTGGGGATGCTGGTTGAATAGTTAGTGTCGGATTTGTTGAGTATCATAGGGGAGTGGGGCGTTTCTGAATGAGCCTAGCAATTTTGTCACGCCAATTTAACAAACTTGCTTCAATGATACCTGCTACATCCCTATGGTGCCTCTCTCATCCAATGCTAGCCCAATTCTATCACTCAATGTAGCCGTAAGAACTTGCTGCTGCCAGGATATCCCAGGATAGACCCAGATCGCTGATGCCTCTGCCATCTTTAAAAGGCTGCCAGGTACCACTAGAGCTGCACTGTACAATTCATGACACCTGCCCCAGATGTCGCAAAAAAACGGGAAATCGGTGCCCTATGTTGCAGACAGTCACCTGGAGGTCCTGGTGGATGGGGTGGGGAAGGGGGGATGTGTGTGCAAGGACTGGCAAAGGAGACCATGACAACACTCCCCTGCCAGCTTGGTCCGAAATTGCTGCACGGGTCACTACCATCTCAGCCATCTGGAGGACTGGCCAGCAGTGGAGGAAGAATGTCAATGACACCCTCTCTGCACAGCCAAGGTGAGTGGCACCAATTTCCCTCAGGTATCTCGCACTCAATCCATCCGTGCTAATGTATCCACCTCCCAGCAGCGCTCATGGTCCACAACTCTCACTGTCACTTGCAGAATCGTCCCTCACTTGCTGTCACCCACCTTATTTCCCCCTCCCTCCTAACCCTGCACCCCCTCTGTGCTGCCTACTCGTTTTCCCGGGGCACTTCACCACTTTTCTCCCACAGTACCAGCTATGCCAATCTCCTTGTTGCACTCAATCCCTCCCATTCTCTCATTCTAGGTAGAAAGCTGGACTGTGAGCCTGGTATGTCTGGCTGAGGGGGAAGTCTGCACAAAGGTAGAGCATGGGAAGGATGCTGTGAGCATTAAAGTAGGCTCAAGGTGTGAATGCCAAGGGAGCTAGCAGGGGCTGATGCCAGCATCCATCCTGAGATGTTGCTGCAGGATGTAGGTCTGGAAGAACAAGCAGTGAGCTCATGTTGCCAAGTCACCGCTCTGACTTTCATGTCAGGAATTGTCAATGTCTAGGTTTCTTGTGGTGAATGCTGGGATAGGAAGTTGCAAATTAGTAAGGTGAGATTTGCAGCAAATTAGAGCAAAAATAAGCAATAAATCCCACAACAAGTCTCCTAGTAAAACCTATCCTTGACATCCACGGCTCTGTTTGAAAATGCAGCAAGTTGGTCCTGATGTCAATAAAGGCCTAGCCCAGTTTCTCACATGCTTCCAGATCTATCAGCTACACCCACATCATTCAGGGCCCTATTAAGTTTCAGCCTTCCAGCAGTTAAATGTTTAACTTCTGCTGACGAACTATTTACTTAACAGCAGCACAACCTTCTGAATTCTCTAATTTAAATGGATATTTTTGGAGGGCTCCAGGCACAGGGGAATTGCTGGGGTCCCTATGTATGACTCTCAGTCACGCTTGAGAAATAGTCATCTGGCCAACAGAAATTCCAGGCCACGAGTTTAACACATTTACTAAGAATGAGAAAAGAATATAGACAGGGGAAATGAAATACTGAAAATAAAATGTTCAGATCACAAGGTGGAAAGTTATTAGCATTAACACTGTTGTCTGTAGGGTGATGGGTGTTCTTCAGTTCAATAGTTGATCAGGCGGACCAAAGCTTTCTTGTTTTTTTCTGTCTTTTTCCCCACACAGAGAGGACTAGAGAGGTTGAGATGGAAGTTTTCTGTCTGCAGGCCCTCAGTTGTTCCACCTTCTCTGGCCTTGGTTTTTACAGCTTTTAACACTCTGCAGCTCAATCAAACACAGAGCTGTTGCCAGGCAGAATTTCCCCAACTCAGAAGCCTCTTGCTGCCATTCAGTCTCAAATTCTCCCTCTCACTGTTTGAAGAAGAAACAATTTATTGTAAAGCTGAAAAATATGCAGCACTTGACTTTTAAGTTGTGAAATTCTCCTGGCATTTCAGTTATATAGCAGTCCAGCTTCCACTTCTTTTTATAGTCCCAAAATGTGGCCTCTTATAGGACGGTGTGTGGCTTGAAGGAGAACTTGCAACTTGTGGTTTTCCAATGTTTCTGCTGCTCTTGTCATCTTAGGTAGTAGAGCTCATTGGTCTGGAAGGTTTTATTGAACACTGTACTGTATCCTGTAAGTGGCACATACAGCTGCCACCATGCACTGGGCCACTGAGATGGAGGGAGTGAATGCTAAGGTGGTGGATGAAAGTAGATCAAGTAGGCTGCTTTGCTCTGAATGGTATTGAGCTGCCTGAGTGTTGCTGGAGCTGCACTCATCCAGGCTAGTGAAGAATGATCCATCACACTCCTGACTTGTAGATGGTGGAGGCCTTGGGAGACGGGAAGTGAGTTGCTCACACCAGAATTCTCAATGTTTGACCTGCTCCTGTAGCCACAGTATTTATGAGTCAGGTCTAGTTCAGTTTCTGATCAATGATAACCCCCAGGATGCCAATAGCTAACAAAAGTTCTATGGAATTGAAGTATCACTTTGTTATTTTTGGGTGCCAAACATCTGAAGATATAGACCGATAATCCATTAGCTTTTTGACTATTTGTGCATCCATGCATTATGTTTTGGGTACACGGGCAACTAGTTGTCTTTGCTCGTTCACTACTCTCTCATTAAGGAAACATTCTAACTATGCTATTTACAGGGGCTTGGAGAGGAAAGTGGAATTTTACTGGCAAGGAAACCTGGAAACACAAGGGAACACAGAGGTCATGTTAGACTTAACAGCACGATCTCTGTGGCTTACTATTCCCTGTCTGGCCACTGACCAGGTTAACAGGCTTGGCCAGCAATCAGGAAGAAAGACCTGTAATACAAGGCTACAGCCAGTGACAGCGGAGTAAGTGAAAGAGAGGTTGCAGACTATCCCCGGAGGATATTGCAAATCAGTTTTGGGGGACGGAGAGTGGCGGGGAGATTATGTGGAGAGGTCCTGGTCACTATAAGGGGTACAGCTTGTTAAGAGTTAGCTTAGAGCTTAGGGTTCTAGGACCAGGGGAATGTAGTTCTTTTCATCCTGAAGCAGAGATTGGACTGGAAAAGCATTTAGCAGCTTGATCTGGCAGTTATCACCTTCCTGTAGCCGCTGGGTTTCTTGACAGCTCAGAAATCATGCCTGCAACTGACAAATCAAGATGGTTTCTAAATTCTGAGCCTTGCAGCCACAAAAACTTTTGACAACTTCCCACATGCTTTTGAAAGTGAGTTTCTTGCATCTTGTTTAACCCAGATGTAGCTGCAGATGTGGGGTGGGTTGAGGTCAGTTTCCCCCTTTTTAAGAATGGCACTCTAGTGCTGTCTCACCTATAAAACTGAGTTAAAATTCCCTCCTCTGGGTTGTCTTCCTCACATCAATAGGACATAAGCTCACTTGCCCCACATTGTAACCCATCTGCTTCGGTGTGCACACTTGCTCGCTGTGCTCATGTCTCCATTAAATTGTTGCTTCTATCAACATCACCTGCCATGCCTCCAAATTTAAAGTCCCCTGCAAACTTTGACATGCCACTCCTCCTTCCATATTGTGAATAAATATGATGAGCATTCCGAATTGCTGGCAGTAAACCATGGGACATGCCACTTTTTACATCTCACCAATCAGAAAATAGTCCTTTTAATCTTTGAATGAAATTCAGTGCCTCCTCAGTAGTAATATTGGAGGATAAGGCGGCATTTAGTCAGGTGGGAGGGCACAGGACCCTACCATTACCCTGCCTTTGCCTGGTTAAAACCAGAGCAGGAATGCTCATGGAAGCCCTTCCCACTCGGACATTAATGGAAGCATTTAAGCCTCATCTCATAGGGAGAGGTGGGGAGTCATCACATTGGGGAGGGAGCAAAGAAAACCTGTAAGGTTTGCTTGTAGGCTACCAGGGAGAGACAATAAGATGTAGTAACTTAAGTAGGCCATCCAGCCCATCAGGTCTGCTCTTCCATTCAACAAGATCATGGCTGATCTGATAGTCCTCAACGCCATGTTGCCTGCCTTTTCCCCATATTTCTTTATTCCCGCACTGATTAAAAATCTGTCTATCTCAGCCTTGAACATACTGAATGATCCAACCTCAACATTCTTCCGCAATAAAGAATTCCACAGATTCTCTACCTTCAGACAGAAAAGAATTTCTCCTCAACTCTGTCTTAAATTCTTTGAAACACTTTGAGAATATGCCAGTTGGTCCCAGACTCTCCCACAAGTGGAATCAACCTCTCCATGTTTACCCTGTCAATTTCCCGCAGAATCTTGTACATTTCAATACAGTTTCCTCTCATTCTTCTGAAATCCAATGAGTACAAGGCAAACCTACTCAACCCTACCCTATAAGACAGTCCCGCCATACCAAGAATCAGCCTAGTGAACCTTCTCTGGACTGTTTCCAATGTTAGTGTGACTTTGCTTAGATAAGGGATGATAATGAGGAGCTCTCTTATCCAAAAGCATTCAGTGCCTCATTGAGGGAACTGGTATTGGGAAGGGGAAGGCAGATAAACTACTGAGAGCTATCTTTTACTTTGTCTACCAACTCCTCCCTGCTCTCACACCACCCACCTGTGATCTGCATCGCTTATCGATTCACACTCTGTGCTGCCACTCCTAATGATGCTGATGGACCAGTAGCTGTTGGGGATGTATTTCCACCCCAAAGGGCCTAAGTACCATGGAGAACCCAGTGCTGGCCATGTTAAGTGCTTATTGAGCACTTAGTTCCAGTGGACCTACCCCCGTGGAGGAGCAACCAACATTAAATTCCACCCTTCGTTTCTTCCTCCCAACTTTCTAACATGATGATACAAGGTTAACTCTCATACTGCACACTTCTATTTTTGCTAATCTTTCATGCAGAACCTTCTGGAAATCTGTACAAACAGAATTTATAAATACTCCCTCATCCACAGTGCAAATGATCTTCTCAAAAAAATAGCTTAATCAGTGATTTCCCTTTCAGAAATCCATGCAGACATCTCTTTAATAAATTGACCGTTTCCAAGCTTTAGTCCCTGTGCCCCAAATAAAAACGATTCCACATTGCAGTCACACCGACAGGTCTGAACTTATCTGGTTTCTCCCTTCCTTGCTTCTTAAGAATATGAACTCAAAGCATAAACTCTACTGCAACAAAACCTACTCGTTGTTCTCATATTGGTTCAAAAACATCCTAAATTAAAACCCCCAAACCATTTACTCTTCAGTGGGATCCATAGATGCAGAGAGTGATTAGAAAGTTGTAATCTAATCAAGAGCTTGGAAAGTGTCAAAATCTAATAACAAGAGAAATTAATATAAATGATTTTATACATGTCAGTGCTTTTCTCCAGGTCCCTCAATTTAAAGCTGTGAGAGGCAAGCAAGCCGTACGCAAGATTCATTCCAGTATTCATCGTCTGTATTCTTATTTCGTCAGAATTTATCTGTGGGCAAAAATAAAATGTTTTCTCTACTAAGGGCACAGTTGATAGATGGAAATATTGCATTTCTTATTGCTGTAAATTTTAGGGGTCTCTTGTTGATCATTTGTATGTTTCTGAGTTAAAGTGACAGCTGCAGCAGAGTATTAAAAGTGATTTGTGATATCATTAGAGTAGATTTACTGAAAAATAATCTGTAAATTACAGTGAAATAGCATATCTAAAACATGACATAAACTGTTTTTTTTATATAGCTTCTCTGATACAGATACTTCTGTGGTTAAGAAATTCAAACTACGACCAGTTTAATTGCAGTCAGCAACTAACTCTAAATCTTCTCACGTTCACCTAACCTGTGCATGACCCTGTGCTCAGCCTTGTACTTAGATCAATTATTATATAGCTGCCCTGATATTTGAATTAATCCTTTAATCACTTCTTAACTGTTATATAAAATTGTGTCCTTCTATTTATTTATCTCCAGCTGTATAGCTGTCTTTCCTCATATGCCTCATTGTTTTCCATAAGCAATGTCTGAATTTCGTTCCAGCCATTTTGCTAGTAGCCTGTTTTGGGTCACACACCGTTTAAAAGGTATGCTGACTGATAGAAAGTAAGCAGCCGAACATTGTAACTGCCTTTGTCAAGTAACAACACAATATCCTTTTTATTACACCCCATTATAATTCATTCGAGAAAAGTTCATTGTAACACATGCAAAATTAAACAACATGCAGCTCTCATGGTCCCTATCTCAACCTAAACTTCTGGTGATTTCCCATATAAACATCATCAGTATTGTGGATGTGATTATAACAGCAACAACTTACATTTGTGTAGCACCTTTAACAAAGTAACACTTCCCAAGTCACCATCAAAGAATTATATCGAAATATGACTCTATGAATCTATAATGTCCTCCACTCCATTTAAAGCTATTTTTCCATGTTAGCTACCAGCTCCATCATTGCCCCTGGGCTCTCTCTGAGGCCTAGTAAGACTATTTTCCATCTTGATGGCAGATAACCCTGAGATGACCATCGACCACATGTCTGTCCCATTAGGATTTATTTCCACTCGACCCCTGTCCTAGCTGAGGTACTGTTGGAGCCTTCTTTTGTGTCTTTGTTATCTCCAAATCTAACTATTCTATTGCAATTCAGACCAGCCTCCTGCATTCCAAACTGTATAAGCTTGAGGCCATCCATAAGCTCTACTACCTGATTGGTACCTAACTGTACCAAATCTCATTGACCACACCCTACTGTTGATATCCATTAGCTCCTAGTCAAACAATGCTTGGGTTTTAAAATTCTTATTCTTGTTTTCAGATCTCTCCATGTAGTCCCTACTTCCTTTCTGTGTAGTTTTCTCCAGCCCACACGCCCAAGGATATCTGTGCTCCTCGAATTATGACCTCTTGATCATCTCTGGTTTAAATTGCTCTACCGTGGCATGGCTGCATCTTCAGCTACCATGACCCTAAGCTCCGGAGTTCCCTCCTAAAATCTTTTGCCCCTTCTATCTCTCTTTTGTCCTTTAAGATACTGCTTAAAATCTATCTTAGAGAAGTTTATAGTTATTTCCACCAATACTGACTTAATTTGAACTTAGTGTCAAATTTTGCTTTATAATACTCCTCAGTTGTTTTATTACTTAAAGCTACCATATAAACTCAAGTTCTTACCTTTGTTTCTCTGTCATCTTTCTGATGGACCTGACAGAGGTTGAAGGGTTTATCAGTCTCTAGTATCTCACACACATCTGGCCCTTCATCTGGTGGAGGGACCAACACTGACATTTATTGGGTTATTTCACAGAACCATAGAATCCCTACAGTGTGGAAACAGGCCATTCCACCCAACAAGTCCACACCGCCCCTCTGAAGAGCATCCCACCCAGACTCATTCCCCTACCCCTGTATTTCCCATGTCTAACCCACACATCCCTGGGCACTATGGGCAATTAAACATGGCCAATCCACCTACCCTGCACATCTTTGGACTGTGGGGGGAAGCCCACGCAGACATGGGGAGAATATGCAAACTGCACACAGACAGTCAGCCAAACCTGGAATCGAACCTGGGTCACTGACACTGTGAGGCAGCAGTGCTAACCACTGAGCCACCATGCCACCCCTAAAGTCACCATAATCCTGCTGTCCCATTGGAGAGTGGTGATTTTACCTGAGGGACACTGTACTTCAGGCAAGGGGAAGAGCTTGAGAAGGAGAGTCCTTCATGAAGTCATTGAAATAACAATTCAAAATGAAAACCATGCATGTTCAGTTTCCCATCTTTGACTCATAGCATAATTTTCACATTGCCGCTTCAGGTCACAGCTCTAAAGAAAGAGCTAACCATAAAACGTTCCTGAGATAGCAAGGTGTAGAGCTGGATGAACACAGCAGGCCAAACAGCATCAGAGGAGCAGGAAGGCTGACGTTTCAGGCCTAGACCCTTCTTCAGAAAGGGTCTAGGCCCG
>JAHRHZ010000084.1:17672056-17754451 GCA_024137785.1 Ginglymostoma cirratum | reverse complement strand
CTTCCTGCTCCTGTGATGCTGCTTGGCCTGCTGTGTTCATCCAGCTCTACACCTTGTTTTCTCAGATTCTCCAGCATCTGCAGTTCCTACTATCTCATAAAAAGTTCCTGGTTTTTTTTGCCTCGGTATGATATAAGAGGGTTTATGCAACCACTAACCAACAGAACATTGATTCTGACGCTTTTCTCATGGTAACACAGCACTAGTTAAGTATTAGATTTTTTGGTGAATTTTCCTCATTATTACCAACATGAAGTGGAGACTTTATGTACAGAAGATGGAGGAAGTCAGCTCAAGTAATCAATTCCTTTGTGGGGGCTGTTTTTTGCATATTCTTGAATGACATACTCAATAGCACAATTTAATGTAACTCTGCGGCTACTGAATTCCATCAACTGAAGATCAGACAGGTTCAAAATGCCCAATTCGTGTGATGTGAGACCCAAAGGAAAGCCAATAATTGTAAATAGACTATTCAAATGGCCACATACTCTTATTACTGTTATACTTTAGCATCTCTTCTATCCTTCTTATCATAGACCTTCTCATATCCAATACCTTCCCTTCCTGTATACCAACTTCCCCATAACTCGCCTGAATTTCTATGCTCACCTTGAGAATAAAATGAGTTGACAGCAAAGTGGCTGGAAAACAAGAGTAAACTTTGTCTAATAAATCCAGCAATTAGTTTTTAAACTGCTGGAATTTATTTATGCCTCTGTAAGGTACTGCTCTAGGCTGTGAAAGAGTTTTAAATATTAAGTCAATTTTGAAAACAAGAAACAAACAAATAATTTAGCTGCTGCAAAAGACTTTCTATTGTCTACAATTGTATCTCTTGAGTTTGGCAAAATTAGTCTTTGTGTGATATATTTCACTGAGTAACATCCCCTAAAAGTCTTGAACCTTTAGTAATACATTCATAGCTTTTATTGAGTAAAAAAATGAACTAATTCACCCACATTTTATTCCTGCAGCAATCAGTGGTCAGCACTGCTGCTTCACAGCACCAGGGACCCAGGTTCGATTCCACCCTCAGGTGACTGTCTGTGTGGAGTTTGCACATTCTCCCCATGTCTGCTTGGGTTTCCTCCAGGTGCTCCAGTTTCCTCCCACAACCCAAAGATGTGCAGGTTAGGTGGATTCCCATGCTAAATTGCCCATAGTGTCCAGGGATATGCAGGCTAGGTGGATTAGCCATGTTAAGTGCAGGGTTACAGGGATAGGATAGGGACTGGGTCTGGGTGGGATACACTTTGGAGGGTCAGTGTGGACTCGATGTGCCGAATGGCCTGCTAACTGTAGGGATTCTACGATTCTATGATCACATTTCCTTTATTAACTGTGTAATGACAATGGATGGGGCTCACTATACACTACTTATTCATTCTGCACTTTTCAGTTATTTCAAGCTGGTCAGGCTTGTTGTATCACTCCAGGAAAGAAATGCGATCCTGACTCAGCCTTAATTTGCAGGAAAATTGGTATTGGTATTGATGTAAAATATTTCTTATTACTGACTGCTCTCTCTAGCCTGAAAGCGACTGTACTATTGAAGAGAATGATTGGTTGCAAGCCTTCTAAGGAATAAAGAACATGTTTTTAATTTTGGAAATCATTTCTAGTTTGCTGACTGACCTTAATCCCAAACGTTGCAAAGTTATCAGTTTATTAGCCACCAGGGAAATTTCTCCCTGAATGTTTTCAATTACAGCTGTGAAGTTGAATAGCAAAGAGGAGCCGCACTCTACTTTAACTGGTAGGTTTCCATTTGGATCACCCCAATGTCATTTTTTCTTCACCTGAAGCCACAAGTAGTGGGTGAGGACTTCTTACATTTTACCCTTCTTCAAACCTCCATTCCTTCACACATGAAAGAAGTACTCTCTACTACATGAAAGCACTCTCAATAGACTTATCAAGACAAATAAATCCAAATTCCTGGAGTCTTGATGAGGTTGACCTAAGGAAGCAGAACTGGAATTGAAAGACCAGCAGCAACAATTGTATCGTCGCTCTTTTCTTTTATATTTACATTGGACCTTCAATTAATTTTGAGTAACTTTGAATTTGGATTTTCAGATGGTGCTCACTTGGTTAAGTTGTCATAGCTGGACTATTATTTGACTCTGTCAATTTCTTTTCTGGTAAATGAAAGTTTCCTTTTATACATTCTATATTTTTTGACTTTGGGTTAAGCACTTTGCATGAATGTAACGATGATATACTCCAGTTAGTTTTTCCAACACATTACACATTGTCTAGCAACCTGATTATTTTCAGCGACCTGCATGGCCCAGTTTGTGGGGAAGATGAGAAGACTTGTATGTTTTTCATTTGTTCAATTTTTAGTACCATTTCATGCCTAGGTGTCAAAAGGAATAGAGTGATGGGGTACAAAGCTTAGATCTTTGCTCTGATAAGACAGTCTGGTCTTCTCCTGCCCTTTTATGAATGTTAGCAGTTTACTTTTGGAGGAATGCCATTCTAGTTTGTTTCTTTCACAATTACATACACTTTACTGATAGAAGAGATAAATTGATTGATTTTGATTTGATTGGATTTATTATTGTCACATGTACCTAAGTATAGTTAAAGGTTTTGTTTTGTATACAGTACAGACAGATCATAACACACAAGGATATACAGATAGTAGGGTGATTGAACAGAGTGAGGCATCCAAAGTTATGGCTGCACAGAAGGTGCACAGAAAGCAAGATAAATATCAGATTTGAAATTTGAGATATCCACTCAGCAGTCTAATAACAACAAGGAAGAAGTTGCTCATGAAACTGTTGGTACACGTGTTTAAGCTTTTGTATCTTCTGCCTGATGGAAGAGGTTGGAAGAGATCAATAGATAAGGACTCGGTTTTAATCTCCTTTTCTCATCATTTTATTAATATTTCCTCCATTTAACTAACAGTGTGTGGCCAGCGCTTTGCTCTTCTTCTTTTCATAAAATGACTTGTTTGCAGTAAGATTCAATGGGAAACTAAAAGGAACCATCTGGGGTAAGCATTTCACTGGTCTGCTCCTAGGCGTGCACATCACACAATTGTCTCCCTTTCAGCTCATTGTTTTCCATCCATTAACCAACCCTACATTTAGCAATTGGAGGTTATAGCTTAATATTGAATCCTTCCTTTTTAAAACAGACATTCATTCTATGACATATGGCTTATGGAAATCATGTCATATTTTGTTCAGCCAGAAGGCTATCTTTGCTGAATTGCAGCAGAAAGGTTATTATCCTATTAAAGAGAAATGAAGTAGGCAGATTGTGAAAAAAGATCGACCACTTGGCTCAAGCCTTTTGGAAAACTATAATTCACAGATTAACACAAAGAACCATTTGACAATATTAAGATCCATAAAAGCTAACACTGGTTGGCAAACTGAAAGTCAGGAATTTAATTGGACAAGAATATTATTATAAAATCCTACAAAAAGTTAGCTGAAAGCATATTCTTTAGGAGGACCTAAAATTATGCATTTCAACAATGACACACATTTACATAAAATCCATGTAAAAGAACATTGGAGAGCACTTCAGGAGAGGGAATTCTGGACATTGAACAGGAGGAAATTTGGCAGTGTGGAAGGAGAAAGCAAGGTGTTGGATAAAGAGAAATCTAGTAAGAAGATGTTGAAGGTAGAAAAAAGGACAGGAAGGTAAATACTTTTGGAAGTATTCCAGAAAGCAAGATGTAACAGTGAAATGAAAGGGTCTGAATGGTGAGGATTATAAATAAGCATGTTTATTATTTACGGTTACCATTAATGTACAAGCACCCCAGCTCTTTAAACCAGCAGTTATTTTGTACTTGAAGACCCATGTAAGAAAAACCTAAACTCTAAGAGAATCTGGTAAATTAAGTTGAACCACTTTCATATCAAAAGCCATAAACAAACAATCCATCATCACAAAGGCAATGTGAAGTTTGCTTGCTTGCAACAAAAATTTAAATCATGGGTGTAACAAGATAACAATCTCTCGAAAAGAGACAATAAGGAGTGAGAAAAGGAGAGCGCTAGGCGAACAGTCTCATTTATTAGTGGCTAAGATTGCACAACAGTTTCGTAAGAATACATTCCCTTGTAATGATCTGTCTGATAATTGCTGGTTGCCTTTCAAGATATGAGAGGGATGATTTTATCATTTTAGATGATAGCTCATACCTTAAGGGCAATTAGAACAGCAACATATAAATGGTCCTATGGCACAGGATGCAGCCTTTCAAAAATTGAGAGCTCATGGGAAACCTTTGGAACTATGGTAACAGTGGGGGCTACTGCAGCATTTCAATAAGAAAGTTGTGGACAGAAGAAGAACTGGAATATTTACGAACAATAAACTCCTCACTGGAATTCTGCTAGATGTTTGAACCAGAAACATTGAGAAATGCTAAAACTATGGGTGGGATGTCAGGAATGATCAGGTTTGTTTGGAAGGTTAAGACCCTATTTTCAGACATATGCAACCAAAAGGCTCCCATCTATTGGAAAAAGTCTATAATTCAGACCCAAATTGTTTTAAAATTGTGAACGGAAAACAGCAATTCCAAAATATTTATGCCATGATCAAAGAATTCCACTCGATTAAATCCAAGAATATGTTTTCACTTAAGGCACATCTACTGAAAATCACTCCAGTAAAGGTATTTTGTTATGGAGCTAAGTCATTGTGGAATTCATCCATAAACCACATACCAAAAGGATTCCTTAGGAAGCTAACCCCATAGGATTTGAATGTGACATAACAGGGCAGTGCTCAACAGCCTCTTTGACTTTGTGCCAGAATTAGCCATTTGAGCAACTTTCAATACCAATGTAGTCAGTATCCCACTTACACCTTGTTTACATCCAGATTAGTAATACATTACTCTCTTTTATTGGGCTCCAAACATTGGAAATATGGAAATACCTTTCTGGTATTCAGTTCCGTAATCATTTGCTGCAAGTCAAATATTTTCCCCAAGCAACTATGCTGACACTTTATGTTAGCACTTTTAAAACAAGACTTGCATTTATATAGCAACTTTCACAACCTCAGAAGATCTCAAAATGTTTACAGTCAATGAAGAATAAAAACTGTTTTATGTAGGAAATGCCTTTTCTGTAGTGATTTTCAGTCATTGTGTCTTAAGTCAAAACATATTCTTGGATGTAATTGAGTGAAATTCTTTGATCATGGCATATATATGTTAGGATTGCTGTTTTCCGTTCACAATTTTAAAATAATTTGGGTCTGAGTTATTGGAAATGCCCTTGATCTGATGCATGACTGGGCTTTAACTATGGCACCAGGAATCCTAGAGGTCCCAATGGGGAGTACCTCCACCATTGATGAGGACATATTAACATGAATGGAGCACCGTAGAGTCATAGTACATAGCTAATAGACAAGCTGTATAGAATTGCATGTGAATATACAGTTGAGTTCATAGACAGAAGCTCTCCTTGAAACTCTCTAAAATTGACACGCGTTCCATGTAGGTGAATCAAATCAAAACCCTAAGGTGTTCCTGTCTTTCTGGAGATTGGTCTAGGGTATCTACATTATACCAAGTTTTGGCAACTGTTCTGCTTCAGAGTTCATGTGTGCTCCCACAATTATACTGACAAATTTGCTCAGCTTAAACACTTAACTCTCCAATTCTCAATGTCTCGCTATGTGCAGACTCCACTTCTCATCTATCCTCTAAGTAACATTCAGGGTCAGTAACTGAGCTGCTGGATGCAAGTGTGAAAATGAGTGATTGTGTTTTTTTCCTTCATCAGTGTCTTCTCACTCTTCTGTTTCTTGCTCTTCCAACATTGCCCAGCCAGGTTGTAGTTATTGAGTACCTGAAATGACAAACTCCCAAGAGTTTTGGTGAGGAGACAGTTCACTAACTAGAAAAGATTTTGGGATCAGTGGAATTTAGATTTGAGAAGGTATATTAGATTTTAGTATGCCATCAACTTCAATTGCTACAGCCCCAACTCCATCAACTACCTCAGTGATCACTATTTCAAGATGGCAGTCAGCAGTTCATTGGGATAAAGACTGGTGGCCATGCCTATTCCTATTAGTTCATTCCTGATATGTCTGGTCATTCTCCAATTTTGCCCACAGGAGAGAGAGTAGTGTGTGGTTGTCATGGTTGAACTGTTAAAAGTTTGTATAAACTGTAAGATGTGTCTACAAGGCTTGTCGAAGTACCTTGTGTGTGAGGGTGAGGTGAAGCTATGAATACTAGGAATAAAATAGGCTCACAAGATTTTTGGTAGATTAAGCAATGCAGGTGTCGTCAATTGAGAAGTGAATTAGGGCAGTTGTGCAGTTGGTAGGATATGCTGTTTGAAGATACCATCACTTACCTTCACAGCTCCTGTGAGATCATTGAATTTTTTTGTGGTAACTCCATCCAAGTCCTTGACTTAGGGTGTGCACCATTAGTTATCTGGTCCCACTACCTTTTTAGCTTTTGTCTGGAGGGTCTCCTTGCTCCCCTCCCCCTCTCCCCCATGCATTCTTGTATTGCAGCCTTTAAAAACATGCTCTTTCTCCTGCTGTGCCATAATTCATTCTTTTTCTTGCTCAGACACTGTACCACAAATAGTTTCAGTGCTGGCTGCTGCCAAAATGCACCTGGCTAGTTAACAACCTAAATGGTGCATGAATTTGGTGGTATGGCCACATCACAGTGTGTTTAGTGCAGACTGCACACAGCAAGTAAGCAAAGTAGCTTGTTTAAATTCTCATGTTTGTTTTCAATGACTATTGAAGTTAACCCTTTTTACTTGATCTGGTGCCCTTCAATAATTCATTTTCCTTTATCTGCTGCAGACTAACTGCACCACCAGTGTAATAGTTTTATTATGTTACTACATCTAATTCCCTCACTTATAATTTGCTGTGGAGCAACCAGTTCCTGCAAAACATCTATCTGACCCAGTTAACAAGTCCTTCCACAGTGAATCATATCCTGTTTATTTGTACTGCAGAGGATTTGCTTTAAAATAAAATCTTTAGCAATGTGAAACTCTGAAGCAAGTAGAAGGAAAGGCTTACATTTATATGACACTTTTCATGATCATTTGGACGCCTCAAAGCACTTTGTAGCTGATGAAGTAGTCTCTTGGAGTGTAGTCACTGTTATAATGTAGGAAATGCAATAGCCAGTTTGTACATAACAAATTCCCACAGACAGCAATATGATAAAAAAAAAATCTGTTTTGTATGAGGTTGATTAAGCAATTAATATTAACCAGGAGACCAAGGATAACTCTCCTCTTTCTGCCATCGGAACTTTTACATCCCCCCCGGAGATTAGATGGAACCTTAGTTTAACATCTCATCTGAAAGTTGGCAGCTTTCACAGTGTAGTGCTTCATCAGTACTACACTGGAGAGAAGCCTTAATTTTTGAGCTAAAGTCCAAACAGTGAAAATGGGACACTCTAGGACAGGTCTCTAGTTTTATTGCCTGGGTGTTAATCAACATCTGGCCAGAGCACAGAACGTGAAATCTGCCAGGGATGTTTTCATTCGATTGACAGAAACTGCCAGATCTGCCTTGCTTTAAAATGAGCAGAATAGTGTTGAAAATTCATCCTGCCAGATTTCCCTTTCTGTGGCACACGGGTGATATCTATTATCAAAGCAGTGAAGATCAAATCTACACTTCTCCGTCTGATCATTCACACTGCTGTTAAGCTTTTTAAAAACTGTATTCCTTACTGAACACTGTCATAGAAGCTAGCAAGTTGGCTTTTTATTTTTAAAATTATTTTGCATTGGAGTTGCTGCTATTTCTCTAGGAAATTGTTCCTAATGCATGGTATGAATTTGTTGTAGTAGCTACCCTTTCCAATTTGATTAACCCAATTAACATGAAGATTAAAGTCACACATAATTATTGCTCTATTTGTTTTTGCATGCTCTTCTTTTTGCCGATTTGTAGCCTTTCCCACAAAGTGGCTACTGTTTGTGGGTTTGTACACTGTTCCTATCAATGTCTTCTTTCCCTTGTGGTTTTTTTCAATTCTGCCAAATGGACTCGACATCATTCAAACCTAGATCATCTCTCACAACTGTCCTCATTTTATCTATTATAAACAGATTCAGAATCCAGGAAAGGAGGACTAAAAATATAATAAAAACAGAGAAAATAAATTACAAGGAAAAATTAACAAGGAATATAAAAACTGATAATAAAAGCTTCTTTAAATATATAAAAAGGAAGAGAGAGGTCAAAGTGAATATTGGTCCCTCAGAAAATGAAACTGGCTTTTGGGAACAAAGAAATTGCAGAGGAGTTAAATAGACATTTTGTATCAATCTTTATGATGGAAGATGCTCTGAACATCCCATTAATACTAAAGAATACTGGGAGGAATTAAGTAGCATCACCAACATTAAGGAAGTAATATCAGACAAACTAATGGGACTAAAGATAGATAAGTTCCCTGGCCCTGATGGCTTGCCTCCTAGGACCTTAAAAGATGTAGCAACAGAGATAGTGAATGTATTGGTTGTAATTTTCCAAAAATTGCTGGATTTTGGAGAAGTTCCAGAGGATTAGAAAACTGCCAATGTGATACCCCGATTCAAAAAAGGAGGGAGGCAAAAAGTGGGTAACTGAAGTCCAATTAATCTAACGTTTATTGTTGGAAAGGTATTGGAATCAATTATTAAGGAAGCACTAGCAGAATATTTGGAAAATCACAACCTAATCAAGCAGAGTCAGCGTGGCTTCATGAAAGGGAAATCTGTTTGGTTAATTTATTAGAGTTTTTTGAGAAGTCTCAACCAGAATGGATAAAGGGGAACTGTTAGATATGTAGTCTTTGGATTTGCATTTGTCAAGGTGCCTTAAAAAATGTTACGTCGTAAGACATGAGTCCATGGTGTTGGTAGTAATGTATTAGCATAGATAGAGAATTGGCGCATGGACAGGAAACAGTGAGTAGGAATAAAGGATTCTTTATGAGGTTGTCATCGTGTGACCAGTGGGGTTCCACAGGGTCAGTGGTGTGACAACAACTGTTGGCAATATATATTAATGACTTGGACAAAGTAAATATACTATAGCCAAATTTGCAGCCAACACAAAAGTAGGTGGAAAGGCAGTTTGCAAGAAGGATACCGTTTACAGGCAGATTTTGATACGTTAAGTAAGTGGGCAAAAAATTTGGCCCATGGAGTATTTGCTCATTTTGAATGGGAGAAAAACAAAAGAACAGGGCATTATTTAAATGGAGAGAAATTGCAGAAAGCTGCAACACAAAGTGACTTGGGGATACTTACGCTTAAACTATAGAAAGCTAGCACACTGAGGCAGCAGGTAATGAGGAAGGCTAATGGAATATTGGCCCTTATTTCAACTGGGGGGGTTGGAGTATAAAAGGAAGGAAGTCTTACTGCAACTATACAAAGTGCTGTGAATCTACATCTGGAGCAGCGAGAGCAGTTTTGATCCCCTTATTTAAGGAAAGGTATCATTTTATTGGAGGCAGTTCAGAGAAGGTTCACTAGAATAACCCCTGGAAAGATTGTATTATGAGCAAAGGCTAAACAGGTTGGGACTGTAACCATTGGAGTTTAGAATAATGAAAGGTGATCTCATTGAAAAATATAGAATTCTTAAATGGCTTGACAGGGTAAATGCTGAGACGATGTTTCCCCTCATGGATACGTCTAAGACAAGAGGGCATTATGTCAGAATAAAGGAGCACCAATTTAAGACAGAGATGGGGAAGAATTCTTCTCTCAGAAAGCTGAGAGCCTTTGGGACTCCTTGCCACAGAGATCTGTGGGGGCAGAGGCCTTGTGCATATTTAAGGCTGAGATACATAGATTCTTGATAAGTCGGGGAATTACAGGTTACGGGGCAAAGGACAGGAAAGTGTACATGAGGAATGTTAGATCAGCCATTATTCTATTGAATGGCGGACAAAGTCAGAAGTCACACAACACCAGATTAAAGCCCAACAAGTTTATTCGAAATCACACATCCTTTCAGAGTGCAGCCCCTTCGTCAGGTGCAGTGAGAGAGCAGAGCACACAGACCCAGAGTTTACAGGCAGAGAGATCAAGGGCAGAGAGATCAAAAGATCATAGAGCTGGTGTGAGTGGTGTGTCACAGGATAAGTCTCTGCAGGTTACCAAGAGTGTTAGACAGTGTGTAAAGTGTCAACAGCTGAATGACTAGCAAAGGGATGACCTATAATCAGATTAAAAGAGGCAGAGAGATACTTATAAAAAATAAAAAATAAAGTGGTGCTAGAGACAAACTAAGTGACTGGAATAACATGATAGGTATAAGTGTCACATGCCACGGGGCTAACCAATGTAATAAGTAATTCAAAACTGTACAACTTAATTAAGATAGGGAGATTATAACAAGTTATCAAGATGATGCTGTCAAAACAGGACAGTAAGGAAGATTTTTCAGATACAGAATAGTGTGGTGGGATCACATGTAGAGTGACATGAACCCAAGGTCACAGCTGAGACCGTCTTTGTGGGTATGGAGCTTGGCTGTCAGTCTCTGCTCGGTGATTCTGCGTTGTTGTGTATCTTGAAGACCTCTTTGGAGGATGTTTACCTGAAGATCAGAGGCTGACTGCCCTTGTCTGCTGAAGTGTTCCGCAACTGGGAGGTAACACATCGACATGTATATCACCATCACATGGTGGGAACGCCACCCACCATGTACACGGCAGATACTCGTGTGACTCGCCTAATCTTGTCTATCTCATACGCTGCAGGCAAGGATGTCCCGAGGCATTGTATATTGGCAAGACCATGCAGACACTATGACAATGGATGAATGGATGCTGCGCAACAGTTGCCAGACAGAAATGTTCCCTCCCAGTGGGGGAAACACTTCAGCGGTCAAGGGCACTCAGCCTCTGATCTTTGGATAAGTTTCTCCAAGGTGGCCTTTGAGATACACAACGCAGAATCACCGAGCAGAGACTGATAGCCAATGTCCATACCCATGAAGACGGCCTCAGCCGTGACCTTGGGTTCATGTTGTGCTACACGTGACCC
The DNA here is from genome assembly GCA_024137785.1 of Ginglymostoma cirratum. NCBI lineage: Eukaryota > Metazoa > Chordata > Chondrichthyes > Orectolobiformes > Ginglymostomatidae > Ginglymostoma > Ginglymostoma cirratum. The sequence goes on along the minus strand of JAHRHZ010000084.1, from coordinate 17,743,406 downwards.
CACCATACTGCTCTGTACCTGTAAAATCTTCCTGACTGTCTGTTCACACAGCATCACCTTGATAATTGTTATGATCTCTAATTACTTATTACTTTGGTTAGACCTTTGGCATGCGGCTATGATATACATATCATGTTATTCCAGTCATTTAGTATGTTTCCAGCACCATCTTATTTTTAATTTTTTTGTAATTTTCTCCCTGCCTCACTTAATTGGATTATAGTCATCCCTTTGCTGGTTATTCAGCTGTTGACACTTTACTCACCATCTAACACACTTGGTCACCTACAGAGACTTATCATCTGACACTCCACTCACACCAATCATTATGTTCTTTTGGTCTCTCTGCCTATAAATTCTGGATCTGTGTGCTCCGCTCTCTCACTGCACCTGACAAAGGGGCTGCACAAAGGGGCTGTGTGATTTTTGAATAAACCTGTTGGACTAGAATCTGGTGTTGTGTGACTTCTGACTCTGTCCACCTCAGTCCAGCAGCAGTACTTCCACATCTGTTGAATGGTGGAGCAGGCTCAAGCGATTGAACAGGTTCTTATTTCTTATGGTATTATGGACTGCTGCACATGGTGGTACAGGAGGCCATTCAAGTGGGGAAGCATTAAAAAAAAGTGGTAGTGGTTGGCGATTCTATAATTCAGGGCACTGATAGCACCCTTTGTAAGCAAGATCAAGAGTCCTGCATGATGTGTTGTCTGCCTAGTGCCAAGGTAAGTGACATCTCGAACTGACATGAAAGGAGTTGGGGAGAAATCATCTCAAGGAAGAAGAAATATACTAAGGGGAGGGCAAGGCAACTATAGCTGACAACCGTGGTCAGAGACAGCATAAAAGCAAAAGAAATATATAATGCGGTGGAAGATTAGTGGGAAGCCAGAGGATTGAGAAATCTTTAAAAAACAGTGGAAGACGATGAAATAAACAATTTCTCAGCTGTAATATGAGGGTGAGTTAGCTAGCTAGTAATATAAAGAAGATGGCAAGAGCTTTTTTTAGAAATATTAAAGTTAAGAGAGGGGCAAGAGTGGAAATTGGACTGCGGAAAATGAGGCTGGAAAAGTAGGAATAGGAAGAAAGAAATGGTGGAGGAACTGAATAAGTACTTTGTATCAGTTTTCCCACTGGAAGACACCAGTAGCATACTAAAACATGAAAAGAATCAAGGGGCAGAAGTGAGTGTAGCAGCCATCACTAATGAGTAGGTTCTGAGAGGCTGAAAGGTCTGAAGGTGGATAAATCATCCAGACCAGATGGACTGTACCCTAAGGTTCTGAAGGAGATAACTGAGGGAATTTTGGAAGCATTGATGGTGATCTCTCAGGAATCACTGGAGTCAGCAGGGTTTCAGGAAACTGGATGTGGCTAATGTAACATCCCTGTTTAAGAAGGCAGGGAGACTATAGGCTGGTTAGCCTGACCTTGGTCATTCATAAGATATTAGAATCCATTATTAAGGATGAAATTGTGAAGTATTTGGAAATGCCTGGTAAAATAGGACCAAATCAACATTGCTTCATCAAAGGGAGGTCATGCCTGACAAATGTGTTAGAATTCTTTGTGGAAGTAATGAGTAAGTTAGACAAAGGAGAGCCAGTGGATGTGATTCATTTGGATTTCCAAAAGGATCCTTTGAGAAGGTGCTGCGGAGGAGGCTGCTAAATAAGACAAGAGGCCATGGTGCTAAGGGAAAGGTATTTCTGTGGATAGACAATCGGGTGACAGGCAAACAGCAGAGAGTGGGGATAAAGGGGTCTTTTTAAGGATGACAGCCAGTGACTGGTGGAGTTCTACAGGGATATATGTTCGGACCACAGCCATTCATGTTACACGTAAATGATATGGATGAAGGAAATGAGGGCATTATTGCTATGTTTGCAGATGACACAAAGCTAGGTGGAAGGAACAGATAGTTTGAGGAAGCGGGGAGATGCAGAAAGACTTGGACAGGCTGGGAAAGTGGACAAAGCATTGGCAGATGCAATATAAATGCAGCTCAGTTTGAGGTTATGCACTTTGGTAGGAAGAATAGATGGGTAGACTATTTTACGAATGGGTAAAGATTTTGGAAACCTGGAGCAGAAAGGGACTTTGGAGTCCTAGTTCAGGATTCTCTTAAGATTAGCATATAGGTTCAACTGGCAGTTAGGAAGGCGAATGCAATATTAGCATTCATTTCAAGAGGGCTAGAATTCAAGAATAGGGATGTATTGCTGAGGGTGTATAAGGCTCTAGGCAGACCATGTTTGAATATTGTAAGCAGTTTTGGACCTTGTATTTAAGGAAGGATATGTTGGCCTTGGAGAGGGCCAAGAGGACATTCACAAGAATGACCCGAGAATTAAGGACTCGTCTTATAAGGAGCGGTTGAGGACTCTGGGTCTGTACACTATGGAGTTTAGAAGGATGAGGGGGAATCTCATTGAAACTTACAAAATGCCGAGAGCCCTGTGTAGAATGGATGTGGAGAAGATGTTTCCATTTGTAGGAGAGACCACGATCTGAGGGAACAGCCTCAGAGTGAAAGGATGACCCTTTACTACTGAAATAAGGAGGAACTGCTTCAGCCAGAAGTTTGATTTCATTTGATTTGATGTACTACTGCCACATGTACCTAAGTATAATGGAAAGTTTTGTTTTGTGTGCAGTATAGGTAGATCATACCATACAAAGATCACAGGGTGATTGAACAGAGCGATGAATACAAAGTTATGGCTGCAAAGAAGATGCACAAAAAGCAAGATCAGCATTAGATTTGAAAATTGAGGGGTCCATTCAGCAGTCTAATAACAGTGAGGAAGTAGCTGTTCCTGAACCTGTTGGTACATGTGTGAAAGCTTTTGTATCTTCTGCCTGATATGAGGTTGGAAGAGATTATAACTGAGGTGGGAGGTGTCTTTTATGATGTTTGCTGCTTTCCCGAGGCAGTGAGAAGTGTAGATGGAATCAATGGATGGAAGGTTGGCTTATGTGATGGACTGGGCTGTGTTCATAACTCTCTATAATTTCTTACACTCCTGAGCAGAGCAGTTGCTGTATCAAACTGTGATGCGTCTGGATACAATGCTTTCTACGGTGCATCTATAAAAGTTGGTGAGAGTCCTTATGGACATGTTAAATTTCCTTAGCCTTCTAAGGAGGAAGAGGCATTGCTGTGTCTTCTTGATTGTCGCATTAACGTGGGTCGTCCAGGACAGATCATTGGTGGTTGTCACTCCTAGGAACTTGACGCTCTCGACCATCTCCACCTCAGCTCCATCAATGTAGATAAGAGTGTGCCCTCCACCTTGCTTCCTGAAGTCAATGATCATCTGTTTAGTTTTGCTGACATTGAGGGAGAGATTGTTATCTTTACACCGGACCACTCTATCTCTTTCCTGTATCGTGTCTTGCCTTTGTTTGATATCTGGCCTATGATGGTGGTGTTATCAGCAAACTTGTAGATGGAGTGCAGACAGAATTTGGCCACATAGTCATGAGTGTACAGGAAGTACAGTACAGGGCTGAGTATGCATCTTTGAGGGGTCCTGGTGTTGAGGATTGTCATGGAAGAGATGCTGCTGCCTATGCTTGCTGATTGTGAGTCTGTAAGTCACGAAGTCAAGGATCTAGTTGCAGAGGGCAGAGCCGAGACCTCGGACTCTGAGTTTTGAGATTAGTTTGGTTGGGATTATGGTATTGAAAACAGACCTGTAGTCAATAAGTGGAAGCCTGACATAGGTATCCTTATTATCCAGATGTTCCAGGGTGAAGGAGATGGCATCTGCCATGGACCTGTCGCACCGGAAGGCAAGTTGCAAGGGAATGAATACAGCAGTGAATCTGTGGAACTCATTACCACAGGACACTGTGGAGGCCGAGTCATTGACTGTGTTCAAAACAGGCATGTATAGGTTCTCGATTAGTAAGGGGATCAAGGGTTATGGGGAGAAGGCCGGAAAATGGTGTTGAGAAACATATCAGTCTTGGTCAAACAGCGGAGCAGACTCAATGGGCGAAATTGCTTAATTCTGCTCCTGTATCTTATGGTGGTGTGATCTAAATCAGGGTGTGCCTATTTTCAGATGGCTTCATAGTTTATATTAAGATCATATCATTCACTGTATGATGACCTTCTGGAATTCCAAAATTGGCAGGACCAACTGGAGATCATAATCCCACTATGGAACAAGCTGCCAAAGGAAATGTTGTAGTCCCATCACTTGAGATCCACAAGACCCATCTCTAGAATATTTCCATTTATAAGTTTCCATTATCAGAAGTACTAATTCAACAGGTCCAGTCTGGTTTAACTAACGCTAACAATATGCACCTTGGTTCATCTACAATGCCAAGACACCAGAAGTAGCAGTAGAATCAGTTGCCCTAGACCCAGATTCTGAAATTTGTCCTCCAAATCCATTACCACACTGTCCTTGATTAAGACTATTTGTTTTACCAAGCTTTTGATCAACTGACCTGCAAACTCCATTCATGATGGGGAATAAACCTCTATTTGATAATGTTCATGTGATGCACTCTGGAACACTTTATTTCACTAAATGTAACGTGTAATTGCTTGTTGTTTTTAATGGAACATCTTCATTTTGCACAATCCCTTTACTTTGATCCATCTTGGCAAAGACATACAGACCTGATTATGCATTTGGATGAAAAGATGGCTCCCATTTCAAGTGTATCTACACATACCTTTGGAAACCCAATCCACACAGATTTTACTAAGTGATTAATTATCGTAATTTGCACTTATCTCCCAACACAGAGCAGTATTTAATATCCTCACCCTCAATGTGAGTTTGGCAGCAGGAGCATTTCATCAGTGGGTTGAGGGGGTGGTGGTGGGTTGGGGTTTGGTGTGGGTAATGCTGGGTGGGACCCTGTAATTCTTCTATCTCTGCCATTATTAAGATCGGGTCAGGAAAGTTGGTCGATGGCTTTATTGGCCCACCACCAGTTGAAGTCTTTAAGTCTGCAACAAATATCCATTTAAGGGCTCACTCCTGCTGCCACCAGGAAGCCTGAAAAGCAACCCCTTGAAGGCTCTGGTGTGATGAGGAGTACTTGTTCCTACTCAATGCCTTATCAAGGGACCCATCATCAAGAAAAAGACGTCCACTAGGAACCAGAGATAACACAGTGTGGAGCTGGAGGAACACAGCGGGCCAGGCAGCATCAGAGGAGCAGGAAAGTTGCCGTTTCAGGTTGGGACCCTTCTTCACAAAATGCCATCTCCACTAGGAACCAGGCAGCCGCCCTTGCTATCGACCATTTCCTTGCTCCGTCACACCAGCTCATCTGTGGCCTGTGTCCCTCAGCTTCTTTCTGGGAATATTGCCAGCAACTGTTTGTTGTGTATGGCTCAGAATGCTTTGACAATGAGGCGTACTATAAGCACCACCAACTATGATGATCTCATATAGATGTGGGGGTTGAACAGCTTTGACTCTCGAAGGAGTGAGATTTAACGTCTAGTGCTCCTCAAAGTCTCTATAACAATGTCTATCACATTAACGTTACCCGTAAATGGGGTACTAACATGCAATAAACTTCATCTTGTTCATTCCAAGCAACTCTTGTAGTTCATCCTGAAAGTAGTTATTCTGTATCACAATTGATAGAGCAAGCCTGATAGTATCCCACCATCAGTCAGAATGGAGATAGCAATCTTTATCATGAGCAGAGCCAAGACAGTGTAGTGAGCTGGCTGATCCATATAACAGCGATCCCTACTCCTGATGGTGCTGCCTGTAATATTCTGATTTTTTATTTTGTTTAACAAACTGGATAAGTTCACTTTTCCTATCTTATACTTTGTATCCAAATTTTAATCCACTCACTTATCTGTTTCTTTTTATAGACATATTCATGCCCTTTTGGCAGCTTACATTCATGCCAATCTGCCTGTGTAGCTCCCATACATTTGGTCACTTCATCCAAGTAACTGATGTAGATTGTAAATAGTTAAGGCCCCAGTACTGATCCCTTACGACATTCCTCTAAGGACATTGCACCAACCCAAAAATTGGCCTTTAATCCCAATACTCTGCTTGCTATTCCCTAAGCAGTCCTCTATCCATGATAATATGCTATTAACTACACCATTAACTCTTTTCTTTCATCTTATCAAATTCTATACAGGAATGGCTGTTTGGAGATAAGAGGTACCCATTCCAAATGTGGCTGATGATGCGTTTACACAACTCAGACTGCTGCAGAATGACAATGCAGTGCTGCTCACACTTCCCCAGGCCATAGGCCTTCTGACATTGAGGTTTCAATGCCTGGACCAGTCCGGCACTACGGCCCAGAAAGGACGTGTCGCATCGTGGTGGTAAGATATGCCTTCACAACTGCAGCTAACAAAACAGGGGATTCCTGGGTGCAGACAAAATGGAGTAGTGACAGGAATCCTTTTCTTATTCCTGCAATGACACCAGGGAGACCTGGGGTACTGTGCGTGTGGGTGTCGCTGTCAAGGCCAGTGGCTTGTTGCCTATCTCTAATTGAATTGAGTGGTTTGCTGGGCTACTTCCGAGGGCAGTTGAAAGCCAACCCTATTGCTGTGGATTTGGAGTCAAATGTAGGCCAGGCCAGGGAAGGTTGGAAGATTTCCTGCCCTAAAGGCTATTGAGGAACCAGATGGGTTTTTATGACAATCACTAATGGGTACATGCAATAAACTTTATCTTGTTAACTCCAAGTAACTCTTCTAGTTCATCCAGGAAGTAATTATTCTGTACTACAATTGATAGAGCAAAAATTCCAGATTTTATTGAATTCAAATGCTGCCATATGTCATGATGGGATTCAAAACTTTATCCACAGAGCATTAGTCTGAAGTTCTGGATTATTAATCCAGTGGCATTTCCTATATTCCACTCCTTCTCCTTTAAGGCTTTAGGTGAGACTGAGGATCTGAACGTTAACCAGGATGGACATCCAAAGGATCATGACAGATGAATACATGGTCAAGTGTGAGAAGCCAGAGCAAAGAAAATTGAAACCCACTTCTCGGATGAGTGAGTTAGGTTTGAACATCCTCTAATCATTAACTTTCTGTGGTAATATGGCAAGCAGGCTATAGTGAATGCAAAGGACATGTGAAAACAATTATTTTTGCAGTCCTTGATCTGCTTTTTTGCTGAATGAATACTTCCTTATTCATGTGATTGTATGCTCGGTATTTTCAACTGAATGCACTTTCAAGTGTCTACACATTGCAGCTTCTCTTCACTGTTCTGGAGAAAACATCAGTCATTGAGACAGGGGTAAAATATTGCATAGTGCTAAGGTTTGGTAGCTCAATGGCAGATGAATGTCCAAGTATTTTGTGTTGGTGTTCACTACAGAGCATACAGAGTACAGAGAAACAGAGGTGAATGATGAAATGGAAGGGAAGGGAGGATTTCAGGAAAATTACAAATACCAGAGAAGTGATACTGGTAAATTGTTGTAGCTGTGAGAGTCTTAAAAGAATAAACTAGTGAGATGCATTGATTTTAATTTTTCAAAACTCCCTTGATTCAGGGACGGTCTCATTAGATTCAAAGGCAGCAAATGTAATTTCTTTATTCAAAAAGGAGACAGAAATACATTCTTCCCGTGTCTGAGTGGGTTTCCTCTGGGTGCTCCGGTTTCCTCCCACAGTCCAAAGATGTGTAGGTTACATGGATTGGCTATGCTAAATTACCCATAATGTCCAGGGATGTGTAGGTTAAGTGGATTAGCCATAGGAATTACAGGGACAGAGTGAGGCAGTGATGATCCCCAAAGATGCTCTTTGGAGAATCGGTGTAGACTAGTTGGGCCAAATGACTGTTTCCACACTGTAGGGATTCTACAATTGCATGATTCGATGAAACAGGAAACCAAAGAACAGCTCACTTGACATCTATCGTAGGGAAATGTTAGGAGCTATTATTAAAGAAGTTATAGCAGGACATGTGGAGAAACTTAAGGGAATCAGTCAGAACCAACATGGTTTTGTAAAAGAGAAATCGTATTTGACCAACCTGTTGGAGGTTTTGAGAATGTAACATGTACTGTAGATAAAGGGGAACCAGTGGATGGACCGTACTTAGGTTTCCAGAAAGCGTTTGATAAGTTACCACATCAAGTTTTATTGTAGAAAATAAAAGCTGATGTTGTAGCGATTAGCACATTGGCGTGGATAGAAGATCTGCTGGCTAACAGAGTGAAGAGTCAACATAAACACGTCTCTTTCTGGTAGGCAAGACTGAACAAGACTGGTGTGCTCCAGGGATTGGGTGCTGGGACCTCAATTGTTTACAATTTAAATGACTTAATGGAAGTGGTTGGAAGTATGGTTGCTAAATTTGCAAATGACACAAAGTTAGGTAGGAAAGTAAGTTGCGAAGAGGACATAAGAAGACTACTTAAAGATATAGATGTGTTCCGTGAATTGGTAAATATGAGGCAAATGGAATGTAGTGTGGGAAAACATGAAGTTGGCAATTTTGACAGGAAGAAGAAAAACAAAGAATATAAAAGTCAGGAGGTTATGTTTCAGTTGTACAAAGCACCGTTGAGACCGAGGGCATGGTGCATTGTTTTTGTGTACCTTATTAAAAAAGGACATAATTGCACTGAACACCATTCAGAGAAGGTTTACTAGACTAATGTTTGCTAGATGTTGATGAGGAAAGGTTGGACAAGGTAGGCCTATATCCAGTGGCGTTTAGAAGACATAAGAGATGAATTGATTCTAAAGGACTTTGACAGGGTATATGGGAATAGGATGTTTCCTCTTGTGGAAGAATCTAGAATCAGGGCTCACTGTTGAAAAATCAGGAGGTTACCTATTTAAAACAGAGATTAGATGAACTCTTTTCTCTCAGAGGATCATGTGCCTTTGGAACTCTCTCTCTGAAGCAGAGTCCTTGAATATTTTGAAGGATGAGCTGGATAGATTCTTGTTAAGCAGGAGCTGAACATTTTCAGATATAGGTGGTAATGTGGATCTGAAGGTACTTTCAGTCACCCATGATCTTACTCATTGGGTTAGCAGATTTGAAGAGCTGAATGGTCTACTGCTATGAATTCATATGTTTGTATGCAGACATCTCAGGCCAGCTGACCCGCCCAGATGCAGGCTTATCATCCTGAGCTTGGACCTTTGCGGCTTTTGGCATCAAAGGTGATCCCTTGTCTCCCACTTGCCTTGCCATTGATGCTTAGCAGTATGGCTACAGAGATGGAGGGCAGATCCATGCACATATTTACCTGGCACTAAGTGTTCTACCAGATCTGTATATCCAGGTGGTTGCCAATCTGCCCATGGAGGGAGCCAGACACACACAAGTCAGAGCCAGTATGGATCTGATAATGAAGGTGGACTTCCTTATCCTTTAATTCAGTTTAATGACTGCGTCTGTCAAACCTGCATGTTGTTCTGTGCCTGCCTGTGTTTTTCCGTGAAGTCATTAATGGCTGAGATTATGGGATCATCTCTTGCCTGGGCCTAAGCAAGTCCCCGGTCTCTGGCAGTCCTGTACAGTGTCCTGTAGCATTTCTTCCTCAGCCTGCTTTGAACTTGACTCAGTGAAGTACTCATTAGATTGTGCTCCTAAATCTAATCTGAAAAGTCCCTGAGCCAGTGGATGGTGCAGGTGGAAGCCTTGTTGGTTCTTCCTCTGAGGGATGAGTGGCTCCCTTTTCAGAGAGGGGGATGGAACTGAAGGCCTCTGGTGCTGGCCTCTTTGGGACGGAAGTTTGCTGGGTGCCACTAATGCCTAGGTAAGAGGAGAGGTTATCTGTGCTGTTAATTGGATAAGAGCTTGTGCAGATTAAGAATGACTTAACGTTCGTGGTAATGCAATATCCTGGATGAAACGCAATGCAGGAAGAAGGTGAACGACCTTCTGCACTCTGCAAGTGTAAATATTACCATCTTCTCTCTGCTACCTCACACTCATTGGGCCAGCTTTCACTCAAATTCTGCCAGGGCACACGCTTCTCACCAAGCGTCATGGGCTATAACTCTCAGTATTGTATGTGTCATGTGAGCTCACCTACATCACTCTCCCAACCACCTTCCTGGCCTTTGTGCTTCCTACTTAGGCACGGGGGAAAACTTACCACCTCTCCTTCCCACACAACACCACAAACAGTTATTCTGACAACTTCACTTACACCCAATCCCTCCCCTTGTCCTACTTAAGGAGAAAATGGCTGAATGGGCTAAGACCAATGAGGGATTAGCGAACATAAGGCTGTTCCTGCCATAAATGGAAAAAAATCTAGGATTCAACCAGAGAAGCAAATGCCCACTCATGGGAAGGCAGGGAGAACTCCATGGGCTTCATTGTGATAGAATGGGATTGATTATGTTACATCTCTTATATTATTGACTGTTCACAGTTTTGAATAACTATGCCAATGGATACCTAATGACTTGAGATATAGAAGACTTGCATGATTCTACCGAGTTATTTTACAAGCAGGGACAGCTATGCATCTTATGCTGACATGGACACATATATCTTGTGGATCTGAGCTTGCATTTTGGTGCTCACTGACTTTAGTGCTTGCATGGATACCTTTGAATTGCTTTTTTAGCACTCAAGATCTTGGGTGCTGTGTTTCAGACTGCCAGCCTTTGTGGTTTAGCTTGCTATTTAGCACAGCTTGTAGAGGTGGGAAGCACTGAAGAGTAAACGTACAGCTTGTGCCAGCAGCTTACATGGTGACATACTGCAGGTGCTTTGAGCAAATGGCCATCTGTGAAAGTCAAAAGGAAAGAGTCCTTCGTGGGTGGAAGGGGGAACCACAGTCAGTCAGGGGGTACCATGACAGTCAATCAAGAGAAACACTCGATTACAGTATAGAAGTTTGGCGTAACATAGTACAGGGATCCATGCTGTCAAGTCTAGGGATTGGACAATGGTTCTGCCTTCCAGGTCAGGTTTAAGCAATCTGTAATTACATGCAGATCAGTTGGAGTGCTGTTGAGATATGAGTCTGGTGGGTTAGCTGGAGCTGTCTGCTTGTCACTCTGGGGAGTAGGCAATGATTAATCATGGAGGGGTTGGTCACTAATGGTCAGGGGCTTCTGTCCATGGAGTCCTGAGGAAAGCGGGCTACTCAGTCTGAGGGTTGGCATCATTGTACTAGGTCACTGAGGAAATAGTTCCTACCATTGAGGGCAATTGCAGATAGTAGGGTGGGACCTCATAGTGAATGAGAAGGTTCATTCCTCATATATGAGGAGGTTCAAAGTGGGTTATAGTTACTCTGGTCTTTACATGGGGAAGGTATAGAGCCCACAATCTCCACAGTCATTGGCTTTAGGTTAATGTGAGTACATTAAAAGTTACGTGAAAGGCTCACCTGAAATGGGAGGAAGCTGTAAAGTCACGGGGACAGCAACAGAAAAGGAAAAAGGGGAAAAGCTGGTGCATCACAAATGGTGCCTACAAATCATTCACCCCACCACAAAAGTGGAACCTTGCTGTATTGGACTGAAAATGAAGAGTAACAATGCCATCACAAAATGGCTGCAGCCATCTGCAAAGTGGTTGGAGTAAGTTACTGTCACGCTTGTTTTGGGAGTGAAGTTAACAACTTTGATTTTGAACTCTCCTCGAGTGAATTGTGGTAATCATACCACTATGTATTAAGCAATACCTCCCATCTAGCATCAATCTGGACCTAGCCTGCAGGTCAGTAATTGTTAAAGAATGCAGATCTCAAATTATGGCCTCAAGCAGTCATAAGAATTCTATTATTCCCACTGATTGCATTCTTGTCATGGAAGCACAACAAGTATTATGATAACGAGGAAGTTAAAAACCTGAACCTGAAGTCCTGTTGGCAGCCACATTCCATAGCAGGTTCTTAAAGCCAATGCATTGCTGCTGTCAGATTCTCAGACTGAAATATAAGTATGCAAGAACATGGCTATTGTGTGGAATATAACACTTCCCTTTTAGTGCAAAATGCTTTTATATGGCGTCTTGCTGACATAATTTACTGCCAGTGGAGTGTATGCACTTTAGTTGTCCATTGTGTAATTGGATAAGGTAATCGACCTCGGGGCTCTTTGTCAAGATATGACAATGACCCCCTGGTGGAGCCTCTAAGGCATAACATTTACATTAGCATTGTGATGGATGTGAGGGCTCAGGAGTTTCTTCAATAACACTGCCTTATCTTTCTGACACTCCCCATGGGTCACTGTTCGTTGAGCTCACGTTGATAGTGCAGTCAAACAATAAAACAAAGAACTGCCGATGCTGGAGATCTAAAACAAAAAACAGAAATTATTGGAGAAATTGAGCAGGTCTGGCCACATCTGTGGGGGGAAAGTAGTGTTAATTTCTCAAGTCGGATGACTCTACGTCATTCTGCCATTATTAGGGTGTTGTCTACTTGTTCCAAGTGACATAAGGATCATTTGTAGTCAACTCATTTGGCAAAAGTAATCTAGAGAGCCCATCAGCAGTCCTATGTAATTTGGATTCTGTACTTTAGCTGTATGTTGTTTGTGATGTTTTCTCAAGCCTACCCATTAAACGTGCCCTTTATTTTCACAGTTTCTGCATACAGTCAGCAACAAGCTTTTCTCAGTCACTGCAACTTGCCTCCAAAAGGGAGATACTGCTTGGAAGAGCTGGACGCTAACTGGATATATGCTTTCCTCACATGCTTTTAGGTCACTTTGTGAGCATGCAGTTAGCAGTATAGATTACACTGAAATCATTGAGGAGGCATCTCAAAGCTGGTTCCCTGCCTGCCTTAACTGCATGGCACATGGTGCTTGTACAAATATGCAAAAGCGGGCCTTAACAATTTTTAAATAATTGAATGTAGAACTTTGCTCCAGTCATGTAGTGAACGTTTCCCTGCAACCGGTTTCGTTTTGTTTTGAGTGAGGATATCCTTGCCGATTTAGTGTGCACTTAACAGTTTACATCATGCTTTGAACATAAACAACTAGTTACCTCCCTCATCTCCATTCAGAGCTCTAAACAGGCCTTCCAAGTGAGACAGAGCTTCATCTGCATCTCCTCCAACCTCGTCTATTGCATCCAGAACTCCCAATGTGATCTTCCCTACATCGGTGACACCAAATATAGATTAGGTAACTGTTTTGCTGAGCATCTTCGCCTGGCCCGTAACAGACAACCTAACCTCCCGGTCACCGCCCATTTCAACTCCCTGCCCCACTCCCTACCCCACCCCCGACATGTCCATTCTCAGTGTCCTCCAGTGTTGCAGCGACTCGGAATGCAAATTTGAAGAGCAGCACCTTACCTTCCACCTGGACACCCTACAGCCCAAACGACTCAACATTGAGTTCTCCAATTTCAAATAACTTTGCCACCCACCCCTCGCCTCCCCTTCCAGCCCCACCTCCTCCCTTCCATTCCACCTTCTGACCCTCCCTTCCAGCCACTAACCTGACTCATCCCTCCCATCGACCAACCAGGTCGTACAAACTACCAGTGTCCACCTATCACCACGGTTCCGCCTCAACCCGTTCCCCCCCTCCGCCGACTGTATCTGCAGCTCCCCCTAGCCCCACATCCAGTCCTGAACAAGGGTAATACCCAAACGTTGATTGTTCCTTTCCTCCAGATGCTGCCTGGCCTGCCTCCTGCTTGTCCACCCTAAACAACATGTGCTCAAAACACACAAAGGACTTGGACTGGGTCATGTGAACTTTTTACAACAGCTAGTAATTCAAACATAATTGTATATTCCAATTATAACTCAATTAGCTTGTCTGGAGAGCTATATTTTTAAAAAAATCACGTCCTTTTGTCCAGGCAATTAACCTTTGAAAGGTTCATTGAAATCAAGAGGGCACAGCTTTAAAGTAATTGGTGAAAATAAACAAATATGATATACGGAGAAAGCTGTTTGACACAGCGAGTGAGTAGTTAGGGTCTAGAATGCGCTGCCTAAATAAATGGTTGAGACAGGGTTAATCAATATATTCTAAAAGGAGTTAGGTTGTATTTGAAGAGGAACAGCATGGGGAGATACGAGGAGAAAGCACAAGAATGATTTTAGTGAAGTGCACATTTCGGACAGCCAGTGCAGATATGCTGGATAAATGGCCTCTTTCTGTGTTGTAATTATGCAATGATCATGTGAATCATCTGCTAAATAACTTAGAAAGCTTCCATAGACAATAATGGTCAAAAGGGCGCGAAGGAAGGTCATTCACAGTCCCAGGTATAACATTGCCATTACAGAGTTAACATTTCGGGTCCCGTGACCCTTCCTCAGAACTGGAAGGACCCGAAACGTTAACTCTGTAATGGCAATGATATCCCTAGGACTGTGAACTTGTTCTGAGGAAGGGTCACCGGACCCAAAACGTTAACTCTGTTTTTTCCCTTCACAGATGCTGCCAGACCTGCTGAGCTTTTTCAGCAACCTCTGTTTTTGTTCCTGATTTACAGCATCTGCAGTTCTTTCTGTTTTTATATCATTGCCTTTAATGAGTTTTGCAGACTTACTGTCTTCTCCCCACAGTGTTTAAATGTGGAATATGTAAACAATAAATCTATTTTATAGGCAGTGCGGTAAATCAGTGTCAACCATTTTGATGTAAGCGGATACTATTTTAATATGTTTTCAAATAAATCTGAGTTTTTAAAAGTCCAATTCCTGTTTCCAGTCAATGAATTAAAGTTAGTATTCAACATGAGGATATCTAAAGATGTAATGACCAAGATGCCATCAACACCATCCCTGGGTACATCCTGTACATCCTGTGCAACTGCTGGCAGACTCACCAAAGGTAGCATCAGAGTGGTATACAATTGTGAGAGTGTTGGTTGCCTTGGGAGTCCTTAGCATTGACTTCAGATCCCAGGATGTCTCGTGATATCACTGTCAAACATGGGCAAGATAACTAGTTGCTGATTACCACCCCACTTCTCTTCCATCAGCTGATGAATCAGTATTCCTCCATGCAGAACACCAACTGGAAGAAGCACTGAGAGTGCAAAAGGTACTGAATGTATGATGGATCGGTGATTTCAATGTCCAAGAATGTCTCAGAAGCACCACCACTGAATGAGCTGGCTGAGTCCAAAAGGACACAGTTACTAGATTGGGTGTGCATTAGATGGCGAGGGAACCAACAAGAGTGTAAAAGCGACTTGACCTCATCCTCACCAGTCTACCTGTCACAGATGTATGTGTGCATGATTGTATTAGTAAAAGTGACTGCTGCTTAGTCATTGCGGGGACAAAGTCTCACCTTCACCTTGAGAATACCCTTCATCAAGTTGTCACTAAAAACATGCAAAATGAGATTGATTTCAAACAGTTCTAGCACTCAAAACAGGGCATCTAGGAAGCACTGTGAGACATTGGCAGCAGTAGCAACAGCAACAGAATTATATTCAACCATAATCTGTAGTCCCATGGCCCGGCATATTCCCACATTCCTGTTACCATCAAGTCACAGAATCAACTATGATTCAATGAAAAGTGCAAAAGGCATGTCAGGCTCAGCACCGGGTGTACCTAAAAATGAGCTGTCAACCTCACACAATCACAGAAGTGTTTTGGTGAAAAAGAAGGCCATTCTATCCATTGTATCTGAACTGGCTCTTCAAATGAGCGTCCTTACTTACTGCCAATCTCCCGGTTTTCCTACACCGGACCCGGGATCAATTCCAGCCTCGGGCAACTGTCTGTGTGGAATTTGCATATTATCCCCATGTCTATGTGGGTTTCCTTTGGGTGCTCTGGTTTCCTCCCACCGTCCAAAGATGTGCAGGCTAGGTGGATTGGCCATGTTAAATTGCCCGTGGTGTTCAGGGGTGTGTTGATTAGGTGGGTTATAGGGGGATGGGTCTGGGTGGGATGCTCTGAGGGTCAGTGTGGACTTGTTGGGCCGAAGGGCCTGTTTCCACACTGTAGGGATTCTATGATTCTATGATTTCCTTGCGCGTTGCTTCTATCCAAGTAATCATCCAACATTCTCTTCAATGTCTCAATTGAACCTGCTTCACCATACTTCCAGGCAGTGCATTCCTTACCCTAACTATTTGTTGCGTGAAAAAAATTTTTCTCACCTTGCATTTGCTTCTTTAATAAATCACTCTAAATCTTTGTCCTCTAGTTCTTGAACTGTTACAGCAACAATATAGAATTGCTCACGTCACTTTGGACAATATACTGAATCTCGTTTCCATTCCTTCAAATAGCTGAAACTACAAATGATAAGTTGAGGGAAGGGATCCCACAAACAATTAATCAGATCCGAGATCTGCAGCCCTGCCACTTCCAGCCCTAAGTGGTGATGGACAATAAAACAATCAACAGGAGGATGGTCCACAAATATCCCTATGCTTAATGATGTGTGAACCCAGTTCATCAGAACAAAAAGTGTGACTGAAGAAGAAGGGCTGAGGGGAAAAAAGCCATCTCAGCCTCGACTTGCAGTCCCAGCATCACAGATACGAGTCTTCAGCCAATTTGATTCACTCCAAAATATCAAGAAACAACTGAAAGCATAGGTTATTGTAAAAACTATGGACACTGGTGATGTGGAAAATTGCCTGAACATGTCCTGTTTACAAAATGCAAGTCAAATCTAACCTGGAAAATTACAGCTTCATCAGTCTATTGTTGATCATCAGTAAAGTGCTGGAGGAATTCATCAACAGTGCTATCAAGCAGCACTTGTTCAGCAATAACCTGTTCACGAGGCTCAATTGGGATTCCATCATGAGCACTTAGCTCCTGGCCTGATTACAACCTTGTGCCAAATATAAACACAAGTGCTGAGGTCCAGAGGTGAAGTGAAAGTACCTTGCCCTTGACATCAACACAGCACTTGACAAAGTTGGGCATCGAGGATCCCTTGCAAAACTAGAGTCAATGGGAATTGGGGAAAAGCTCCCATCTAGTTCGAGTCATACCTGCCACAAAGTAAAATGGTTATAGTTTTTTCGGAGATCAATCATCTCAGTCTCCGACATCATTACAGGAGTTCCTCAGCGTCATGACATAGGCCCAACCATCCTCAATGACTTGATCGGTGAACTTCTCTATGATCAGAAGTAGGGATGTTTACTGATTATTGCATAATATTCAGCACCATTTGCAGCTGCTGAGATACTGAAGCATTCCATGTCCAAATTCAGTAGGAATGAGACAATATCCAGGTTTGAACTGCTAAATGGCAACTAACAATTGCACCATAAAGTGATGGATAATGACCAACAAGAAACAATCTAAAAATCACATATATTGACATTACCATCACTGAATCCCCATTAATAACATACTGGATGTTGCCATTGTTCAGCATCTACAAGGCTCAAGTCAGGAAAGTGATGGAATACTCTACACTTGTCTGTAAGAGTGCAGCTGCTAGAGAACTCACAAAACATGACACCATCCAGGACAAAGCAGCCCGTTTGATTAGCACACCACCATCCACTCACCAATTCTCTAACTTCAATATTCACTGGTTTATTCAGGAATGTAAAATGGCAGCAGTGTGTACCATCTATAAGACACATTGCAGCACCTTCCAAACCTATAACTTCAGCTACCTAGAAGGGCAGCAGTTATATGAGAACACCACCAGCTACAAATTCCCCTTGAAGCCACCCACCATGCTGACTTGCACTGTTGCTAGATCAAAACTCTGAAACAAAAACAGAAATTGCTGGTGAAACTCAGCAGATCAGGCAGCATCAGTAGGAAGAAAGCAGAGTTCACATTCAAGTCCAGTGATTCTTCATCAGAACTGATAGCAGCTAGGAAAACTGTTGTTTATACTGAAGGTGAGGTTGAGGTTGGGAATAGGGGGAAGGGAGGTGAGTGGATAGATTTCTTTAGCCAAAGATTCCCTACTACTGTGGTTCACAGGACCCTTAAATGTCCAACCCATATCCTGCACGTCTGCCCCACTCCTTCCCTCCCACATCAATGATAGGGTCCCCATTGTCCTCACTTACCACCCCGCCAGCCTCCTTCCTCATTATCCAAGGCCCCAGATAGACCTTCCAGTGACATGGTGATTTACCTGCACTTTATTCAATCTAGTCTACACTGTTCACTGCTCATTATGTGGTCTCCTCTACACTGGGGAGATAAAGTGCAGACTGGGTGACCTCTTTGCAGAACACCTATGTTTTTCCATAAAGTTGACCCTGAACTTCCAGTTGCCTGCCACTTCAACACACCACCGTGTTCCCTGGCCGTCATCTCTGTCTTGGGTCTGCTGCAGTGCTCCAGTGAGCGTCAGCACAAGCTGTGATGAATAACATCACAATTCCATTTGGACACCATGCAGCAAATAGGACTCAACATTGAGGTCAACAACTTTAGAGCCTGAATCCATCCTTCTGTATTTTTCACCGGTTCACATCGGTCCTATTGTGACATGGATTGCTTTCAGCACAGCATACTAATTCTTACTTACCCTCAGCACTCATTATCACTTTTTCAGCTTCTTTTCTGTCCTGGCCTGCTATAAATAATCGGTTCATCTGCCTATCCCTTTCATATCTCTCCCTCTGGGTTCCATCTCCACTTATCCGCTCATATCTCCCCACCTTCCCCAGTTTTTCCGAGCCACCATCAGTTTTAATGAAGAGTCACCAGACTCAAAACATTAACTCCGCTTTCTCCCCACAGATGCCACCAGGCCTGCTGAGTTTCTCCAGCAATTTCCGTTCTTGTTTCAGACCTCCAGCATCATTTCTTTTATCCTAGGACTTTTATGTAGTACTTTGGGTTTAAATTAGCCTCCATATTGGACTGAAGCAGTTGAAAAAGGCAGATCAATGCCTTCCCAAGGGCACTAAGGGACGGGCAATACATGCTGACCTAGTGTATTCAAGTTCCCTGAACATTTTTTTTAAGAGGGTAATACTTATAATGTCAATGTAATTTTTTTGTGTATTAGAAGTTCCAGTCCCACTCCAAGACTTGAGAGCACAATTATCCAGGCTGGCACTTCTGACAGTACAAAGGGAGTGTTGCATTGTCAGACCTGTGTATGAGGCATCTGCCTGCTTGACAGCAAGATAAAAAAACTTCTATGGCATTATTTCGAAGAAGAGCAGTGTCCTGGGCAATTCTTATCTTTCAATCAACATCACAAAGAAATAGATAATCTGATTGTTGTCACGTTACTTTTTATAGGAGTATGCTAGACCTAAATTGCTGCCATGTTTCCTGCATTACAACAGTCCCTACATTTTAAAAGTACTTCATTGTCTGGAAGGAACTTTGAAGTGTCCAGCTGCTGCAAATTTTGTGAGCGTTTTGTTTCTCTACTTTTATGAATAAAATACTAAATAGTGTTATCAGAAAAGTATCATTTATTGACAAATTGATTGAAAGATTTGGATGTGACTAGGAGTGTAATTTTTTTTATTAGGAGTTAGTTTAGGAATTTTTGACATGGTGAATTAGGACATGATTTATTTATTCCTGCCACCTGCACTCACATTCTATTTAGATTCTGTGAATGTACCTTCTTTTTCACAAATTCAATTTGCATATTAAAAAAGTGGGATTGCACATCAACAGTACAAATTATCATCCATGAATGGCACTAATTTGCAAAGAGATAGACAAATAGAATGATTTTGGAGGGAAAAGAAAATACTCCCATTTGCATTAGGAGCAGCTCTTCTGATTCAACCTCAGAGTAATTTAAACAAGAGAATTTTATCTTTATGTCTGTATGGAAAATGCAATGGATCTTTTTTTCCAATTTTGTTTTCCCTGGGGGTGAGACTCCCACTGGGAAAACAAAATTAGAAAAAGATGCCTTGTACTTTCCAGGCAAGGCTCCTGTTGGGAGTGCATTTCAGGAATTAAGACGCACATTGTGTATCATTTTCCAGTATTCACTCCCAGCTCTTTATGGCATTGGGGATTGGGAACATGTTTGGTTTGTTCCACCTGCCACATATTTTAACAAAAGGCAAAATTTGCAGAACATCTCCTTCCATCAGTAGACATTGCACATCAAAATAAAGGTAACGGTGAAGGAGTTCTGTATTTTTTATCATATATTTATAGTTAATGACCATTTAGATTTCATGCGCTAATGGAGCTGCATTGGATCGTCATCACTTGGCAACTTTTTCTGTCACTGCACACTCGAGGGCTTTATATCTGGTTCACATTCATCCAAGGCAAATCCTTTTCCATGACACAAGTCTCAAACCTCAGTGTGCCAGATTATTTTTTTCCCATTGGTGGTATCTATTTCAATGTTTATTTTTGTAACCTCTAGTCTTTCTTCTAGTCTTAATGACCTATTTCAAGAACTTGTAATCTGCACTGATTTATATCTGGTTTGTGTCTAAATATGTCCCATTGGATTATTAATATGTCATATATAATCTATAAAATAAGGAGTATTGATATTTATTTTGATGTCTTTTTCAGCAACTTTTACTTTGCAGCAAGAAACATCTGCTAAACGCTGATGATAATGGATTTTGTGTGATCTCTCTTGGGTATCCCTTGCACACTTCACTAAGTTTTATTTGGCAATTGCTTGTCTATGAAAATATCAACCTTGTTGTGTCTGTTTCAGCTATGATGTTGTCAAGATCTATGAACCCATGAACCCATTATTATATACTTAAGAATGCTCAAAGAACTAGATTTCACAGAAAAATATTGAAGTCATAAATAATTGAAATCGTTAATTAGTCATAACTTTTAAGGGAACCTGATTGTCCTGATGAAATGCATCCACGTATACAAAAAGAACTTAAGCAAGATGACAGAGCACCATCACATCTATAAAAATCATTGGAAAAGTGAGGAGTGCCAAAGGGCTGGCATAGCTAATGTGATTTCCATATTTAAAAAGAGTGATGGAATAAGAAGAGAGACAGACTAAATTGCTAGACGTCATTGGTAGGAAAGATAATGGAATCCTTACTCGAAAATGTAATGGAAAAGACGTCTAGAGACTTAAAATACAATACAGTAGTCAGCACAAATTCTAAAAGGAAAACTCATTCTTGCTCAAACTTGTTGGATTTGTTGTAAAGGTAATTTGAAGGATATCTAAGGATAATGTACTAGACATAATAAATTTGGATTTGCAAAAAGCTGTAGATAAAGCTCAGCATAATAAACTCATTACTAAGGTCAGAACATATGCAATCGGGGACAAAAAGCAGAATGGATAGTATGCTAGCCACAAAGCAGAAAACTGACCAGAGATTACAATGGTCACTCAGACTGGGAAAGGGTGGGAAATATAATCAGTGCAAGGATCAGTCCTTGGACCAGTGTTGTTCACAATTTACATGAATAGTTGGACTTGTGAGACAGAAGGTCTATTTAAATATTTATGGATGATAACAAATTGGGAGTACAGTTGAAAACAAAATACAGGCAAGTATTCATAAACTTGCGGAATGTTTGTGAACTGATAATTGTGAAGTGGTCAGTTTTGCAAGTAATGAAGTCACATATTGCTTGGAAAATAACAACCTAAGTAGGGTAGAGGAACAGAACGATATGAAGGTGCAGATACACAGACCCATTTTCCAATGCTCAGCTAGGTTGCTCATTCCTCTTGCGCTTGGCAATGTAACCTTTTGCACGGTAATTAGCTTTGACAATTTGTATTCTGTTTTCAGGGTTGACATAAGAAACATCACATTTCTCTGCTAGCTAAGGTAAGTATTTGCAAATGGAAGATCCACTCTTGTATTGCTCAATTTGCTGAAATATTATTGATTTATCAGTTGCATTTTTATTTGGAGTAAATTTACAATCTGGACTAAGCTTTAATACAGGTTACATTATTTCTTTGATGTGTAATTCCATGGGGAATATAACTTTAAAATATTCTCCTCCAAACTGCAAAGCTCTCCGAGACATTATATTGAAGGTATTGGAGTCAATTTGTTAAATAGATTGAATAGAGTTCTGCAAAGTAATCCCAGTGAATTTGTAATGTCAAAGAATGAATCTATAGTTACTGACCTACTCCAAACAACAGCCAAGCAAAGCAGGAGTTAATTCACCACATGCATGACTCTGACTTATCATCCTAAACTATTAAAAAGAGCTCTCATTAATATTCTTGAATCATCTTTGTTGACAAAATGTGTGCTTGTTTTTATGAACACAGACTGTTTATTGACAGGAAACTTCTTTGGTTGCTCCTAGTTAATCAAATGACACTACTGCTCTTTGTTTCAACAGAAAAGCTCCAAGTTTCCCTTATACTGGTTGCATGAATACAATACAGCCAATGCTGGATAACAGAGACAGTAATGGGCCATGTAGAAAGCCATACAAACAAGTTACAGAAAAAAAAAGACAAAAAAAGACTTGTTTTGCGCAATGATTTTCATGACCTCAGGACATTCTTCACTGTTACTGAAGTACTTTCAAAGCGTAGTAATAGCTGTGATGCAGGGATAGCCGGCTGCCAATTTGTGCACAGCAAACTTCTACCAATAGCAACAAGCTAAATGGCCACATAATTTATATTATTGATACTGGTTGAGGGATAACTTCTCACCAGCTCCCGGACGGTAATGCTTGATAATCGTTCTTTAAAATATTTACATTAAAAAATTTGGTGGTGGAAAATAAAAACTGTCCGGAGGCATATTATAACATCTCTGTATGGAAAGAAAAGAGAGAATTAAGAAAAATAAAACACCAGTTCATCAAAGGAGCTCTCTAATTTTACCTTACAAACAGTGTCAGGGATTTCTTTTAAAAGGGCAGTTAAAGTTTCATTGTAATATCTGTTTGAAAGAGAAACATAAATATTTTTATGAATTATCACATTTCTCTGATGTCACCTCTTGGAAATCCCATCAATGCTGAATCACATCTCAGTCTTCACCCTTGATCCCTAGTACAAATTAGAACCATTACTCTCTCACACCCTCATTCTTTCCATGGTACAATCCTGATCTCTGCTCCCTTGAGGAACACACACTTGACTGTTGGTGACAGACAACTGGCTTGACCATTCATTGCCGGATCTGAATTGACCACATAAAATATGCCAGGTCCGCTTCTATTCTGCCAAAACTGCTACTGACCTACTGCAGAGAGCCAGGTGTGAAAGATAGAACTGCAGCCAAAGATCAGAAGCATGAGACTGAAATGCAGCCAAAAATTGAAGAGCAGTTCCCTCAGATAATGGAAGAGGGGCTGCAATTTCAGACATTCCACACAAATGTGAAACATTGACTCCTTCAGTCTATGGAAATTACAGATAGTCGGGGAGTCTGTGAAATGATTTAATTGTCTTTTGTGTGGATCTGCCATGTGCAGCACGATCTTTGCCAAATTGCTCATTGGCAAAAGAATGACTTCCATATAGAATGCCTTCCACCAATGATTCCCATCTCCTCTGAATGATAGAACTGAGCACTAAGGCATGTCTGGATGGCCAAAAATGGTGGAGGGTATGCAAGGAATCTTGGTTGCGCAGAATGGAATAGCATAGATGGGATTTCCAAGAGATGACTTCAGTTGTGAGGTCCAGTCTTCTGAGACAGATTTCAAGGCCCAGACTTATGAGAAAGTCTTTCTAAATGGGGGTCAGCTTGGACACAAGAGCTTCAGCTGCCTGAGCCACGTGAGCACCAAGTTCTGTCAAGGTCAAGCAGTACAATAAGATTCTCAAAGCCTTTGGCTGCTGGATATTGCCATTGTGATCATCATCAGTTGGCAGCTGGATTCCTCTCAAGGACATGCATGCCAGCTTTTCTGGCAACACCGAACCCGTTCCTTCACTATCCAGTATGCCTTTGACTCTGGTCACCTTGTAAACCATCATCCCTGTCCTTGCTAACCAGCTGTATTGGTGGAAGTGCGGATACCTGAGAAGTAGCTCTCAGGTGATGGCTGATATCTCTGGCTTGGCATGACCAAGTTCAATTCCCCGATTAGTTCCTGGCAAAAGAGTGGTAGCCTCTGCAAGGAGGCTTTTAGATCCCATCCCACCCAGGTTTATAAACTGCAGCCATATGTCCTAATTGAATCCGTTCACCTGGCTGAAGAAATTCATCACTAGTGGACATCACTTCAGAGGAGGCTCAATGTAAAGGTATCCCTTAAGTGCTTGAAGGTAGAAAGTCACTACTAGTGCTGGCT
Organism: Ginglymostoma cirratum; assembly: GCA_024137785.1. Taxonomy (NCBI): domain Eukaryota; kingdom Metazoa; phylum Chordata; class Chondrichthyes; order Orectolobiformes; family Ginglymostomatidae; genus Ginglymostoma; species Ginglymostoma cirratum. The sequence continues at coordinate 17,719,283 of JAHRHZ010000084.1, read as the reverse complement.
GCTCTCTCCACTATGTTTGGTGACAAACTCTAGAGGAGGAAGCATAGGTAAGCAGCCAGCCCGTGACCCTTGTTGAGCAATGCTTGAAGCATACAGTCCAGTGTCCTAGGTGAGTGGTGCTCTTGACTTCGAGCTGTTGCCAGTTCATTAGCAGGGGCTTCATCTGGTGGAGGAAGTCAGTCATGTTTCAAGCTAAAGGGCTCAGCTCTGCTGCCAGGGATCTAGTCACCATTGATCCACCAGGAATCCAGAATGATTCATCCTGTTGAGGCTGGTCTGTTACAGACCTGTTCATATTCACATACTGTCTGCAGATCAATGGGATTGTGACCGTGACAATTGTTGATGTAAACTGACAACTGTACCTGACCTGCGTGGAGGCAATCCCATCAACATCTTCCACAAAGAGTACAGAAAAGGCTCCACACAGATGGTATTTATTTGGTTGGGTATGGGCGACCTTAACACTCTCCTTTCCCAAAGCAAAAGAATGCCCTCATCATCATCAATTAATCATCATCTGACACACCAAAGCGTGCATGGCAGTCAGATTTGGTTAGCAAAATTAATTTTGAGTCTAAAATCCAGCAGTCACAAATAAATATTCATGATTCACACTGTTGAGTGCCTTCTGCTGATCCTGAGAAAGGAAGGAATCTAACAGACCAGGCCTTTGGAAAATGCTGGACCTTAGCAGCAGCAACGTGATTGACTGACTTTGAACTGTGTCAGATAGGTTCTGTTGGATCATGTAAGCCCACAATCTTCATCCTTCTCTCCCCTTTTCCCACATATCTGTCCGACCAGCATGTTGGCAACATTGGTGTCATACTTAAATATTGCATTACAGCCAAGACTGAAATGTAGTTCTGTCTCATGAGTATTGTCTGATTCTACCACATTCTAACTCAATTGCTGCTGAAATCTGTACATTTTTGTTATCTGTGAATTTGGTTATTATAATATTGTTCTGACCTGTCTCCCCATCTTCCACTGTCCATAAAATTGATTTCATCTAAAACTCTGATGCCCAATCTTTACTTGCACCAAATCATGCTCACATATTGTTCTTGTGCCTGATACATTGAATTACATTGGTTCGCATTTGACCGAAGCCTCAGAGCTAAACTTTTAATCTTGATTTTCAAATGTTGATCCACAGCTTTGCCACTCCCTAACTCAGCAATCCGCTGCAGTGTTACATGAATCAAGGATGTCTGTGATCCTACAATGTCTGACTTCTGATTTCCTTTGCAAACTGATTTTAATTGTTTGGGCATGCCTTCAGTTTGTCAATACCCTAAACTTTGGAGTTACCCCCATTAACCTATCACCCCTTTTTCTTTCTTTAAGATGCTACATATAACCATCTTGTTTGAAATCTACTGTTGTGGTATTGCCTTAGGTAGTTCGGTGTAAAATTTGTTATTACTAGTGTGAAATATTTCATTATATTAAATGCAATCTCAAACATATTAGCAACACTGCTATGAAAGCATCTTACTTAATTTCTTTGTTTTAATTCAGCTGTTGTTGCTTTTGGGATTTTTACTGTGAGTGGTACTTCAAACAAGAATTTTCAAATAGCGCTGCTTTTCCACATTCGGGTACAGAATTAAGCAAGCCCACAATCTGCTTTTCCGCTTAATTCTCTGAGGCGATGCGGAAGTATTTAAAGAACAACACACGGTTTTGCCCTTGTTGCGAATTTAACAAACACAGAAATTGCTGGAGAAACTCAGCAGGTCCGGCAGCAGCAACTGTGGGAAGAAAGCGCAGTTGGCGTTCAACGCAATTTCTGTTTTTGTTTCAGATCTCCACCATCCACAGTTCTTTGCTTCATGTAAGGGATATTAAACTTGGCAAAGGACATGACAATGAAAACTCTCCGCTCCGGGCGCGCGGGTGAACCAAAGGGACTACAACACCCGTCATGCCCTAGAGAGGGGGCGCGCGCATGCGCTCTTGCTTGGCGTGCTGACGCCATTAGGCGGGTGTTCCCCGTGCTGGAGGGGGCGCGGCCTGTGGTGAAGGTGGGTGGGGCGGTTTGGGGATGGCGTCAGCGGCGTGTTCGACAGCGGGCGCGCGGTGGTGGAGGGGGCGCGCCGGCCGGAGACGAGCGCGAGCTGGCGCGGCGATGAGGCTCGGCAAAGTTTGAGAGGCGCAGCGGCGGGCGTCGGTGGAGCGGGGGCTGGGGGGGGGAAGCGAGCTCGGTTAACTGTTTCCAAACGGGATAGCAAGAGAGAGAGAAAGTGTGCGAACGGAAAAAAAATCAAACTACCTTCCCCCCCACCCCAACCCCCCCCACCCGGAAAAAGTTGGCGGAGAGAGCCGGGACCCTTGCTTCTGTTATGAACTTTATTAAACAAGTAGGGGAAAGGGAAACTGCTAACCGATGACTACTGTAAACAGTGGCAATGACGAGTTTGACTTTAGGCTGATATTTGGTGAAGACGGTCCGCAGCCTGGACTAGGCCCTGCAGGTCTGTATGCGGGAAGGAGAGGCGCGGGGGGGGATCCAGATTGAGGGGGTTTAAAATAACGAGGGGGTGGGGTGAATCAAAGTTACAATTCGCTAGTTTTTTGTTTGAGCTGGATTTTTTTTTTTGTTTTGTAAAATCTTTTGGTTAAATCCTGAATGTAAATTGTTGAAGTTTCGGGCATTATTCTTGCGGCGTTTATTTTGAAATTTATAGGGAAAGTAGAAAGGCAGGTTTCACATCCACCTTTTTTTCCTGTGCTCATCCGATTTGTGGTTTTCAGGATACACGCTTGAGACGTATGGCGATGAATTGTATTATTTGCACGCACCCAACTGTTTTTGTACTGCTGGGGTCAAGTGTGCCTGGCACATGGATTGTATATTGATGTCAACGGGGGTCTTATTTTCTTCTTATTGAAAGAAAAGTTCCAGATTTGATTTTTTTTTCCTCCAAGGAAACGGAATCGTTCCGTAATGCACTTGTAACACCACTTGGCACGACTTGCATTATTATCTTGTAAATTTTACTTAACCGCAGAGTCGAATTTCTAAGTGGATATTGCCCACGTTACCTTCTCTTCTCCCCCCACCCCACAAACTTGGTTTAAAACTAGTTTGGCAAACGGCTTCTATCTCTGTGCATTATGTTCGGTGTCCGATCGGACCGTAGCTACAAAACGTAAATAAGGGAAGGTGTTGTATCTCTGCTAGTTCTTGAGGGACGTGGGAATATATTAAAGTAGCCTTGGAAGTCAGCCCAATATCCAAGTCATCAAATTTGCCTAGACACGCCATGTGTAGTTCAAATGACAGTGGAATTTAAGACGAGGGAGGTGATCAGAAAGGTAGATCCACTTCTAGCAGTCCATGGCATAGTAGAAATCTGCTGTTAGATCTGATCGCTAATTTTGGCAGATATCATGTACCCACCTATTCACTTAGTGCAAATATCGCCATTATTCTTTGAAGTGGTCTCTAGATTTGATAGGAACATTGACAGTACAAGACCCGAAAAAGAAAGCGGAGTGCGAGTTACTGCGGTGTCTGAGTAGTTCAACGACTGTAATTTCATCGGCCTCCTGGTCAATTATAATTAAATATCAGACTGACTTTGCTGTGAAAGGACTATCACGATTTCTAAACCTCGTAGGTGGACGTTTCTTTAAGACTTCAGATTTACTCTGTCCAGTACCAAGACTACTAAATACATGATGCTTGCTGGCACATCAGGTGAGCAGTAATTTCTAAATTAAGCATTTTAAATCTTTTTAGATATTTTAAACTGGATCAACTGATGACATTGTTTTAAGAATTAATTTTCAATTAATGATTTTGGTTTGATTAAAATTGCAGTTGCTGTTACCAAGTTGGATTTCAATTGTTTTGGAGCTTTTCTACCAATTCCAGTAGCATTGTTCCAAAATACTGTTCTGCACGTTGTTTCTATTTGTATTTGTAACAAGATTTTATGAGAAAGGGGGCTTTCTGTAATTTCTAGGTTGGCTACTTTAAATGTTGGGTACCAGGTGTTTTGCTAAATAATGAGAAGGAGATTTGTTTCCATGGAGTAGAGACAGATAGCTATGTATGGTATTTCAGTAGCTTAAATTTAGTGTAATAGTAATTATAGTTGTGCAGTGACACGACTCATTCTTAGTAAAATAGAGTGTAGTTACTGAAATGTAATTGCATCAACTTTCTCTTTGTAACTCTGGTTTTAAAAATGCACGCCTTGGCGTTTCCTCTCAGAACAATCACAAAGTTTCTTCCGTAAATTTGTTGGTCAAAATATAATATTTCGGTCATACCCCACTTTTTGAAATTTTCATCTTGAATTTGCAAACCAGAGGAGGGCAGGCTGCTGAATTAATTTGTCCATATGATCGAACTCTGAAGAACAAGGAAGAGAAGGGAAAATCCAGGAAGGAAGATTTGATAAAAACACTTTCACTTTGTACATTAGCCACACAATTTACTTTAATTGTATACTCTTGTGCATTAGATTAGCTACCTAACGGAAAAGTTTTGGTTGTATGGTACCAATGATTGCTTTTCTTCTGCATCTAAAATTTAATATTTGTCAAGTTGAATTGGACAGGACAAAAATCATGATGATTAAACCTCTAATTTGATAACACAGTCATTACTTGCTAGTGGAAGAGGGAAATAAGGACCAAGGAAAGATCCAGGTAGCGCCTAAGGTGTCATGTTTTAATATGTGGGATATGGCAGAGGTAACTGAACATGTCAAATAAATGTTTAAATTTCTTGTGATTTTAATATGGAGAGGAATGTTAACATGAAAGAAAACTAACTTAGTATTGTGTATGAAGATAAGAGGCGTATTATAATGCCGTAAGAAAATCTGTTTTCAAACCGTAAGATTGAAGGGGAATAGTATCAACCCACTGGAAGATTTTGAGGTACCCATCTTGTCAAAACTTAAGAGAACAGAAGTACGCTGAGGCAAATATGTTAAGACTAATATTCTCCCTTTGACAATATATCCCTTAATTAAGACACGAGTCTTGGAGTGGAGAAGGGATATAAAATTATTCCTAAAATATGGACATATTGTGCATATAGTACATTGATAGTCTGTATGTTTTCATTCCCTTTGGTAGTGAATGAGGTGGATATCAAGAATTGTAAATGTAATTTAGGCCTTGGAAAATGTTGGTCAGGATTTAAAAAATTGTGATTCTGCAGTTTTTTTGTGGCCGACTTAGTTTCATTTGTGCAAGTTACTGTGAACTATGCTGCTGGTGTGAAATGTTTGATAAGTGCTTTTCATTCAGTTTTAATTTATTACTACCATGTGTATTTATTGGACAGTGGAAAAAGCTTAATTTTAGCTTCACTCAACAGCAAATATCAAACTTCAAACTTCAGTTTTGCTTCAAAAACAGAAATTCCTGGAAAATCTCAGCAGATCTGGCATCATCTTTGGAGAAAAATCAGAGTTAACATTTCAGGTCCAGTGACCCTTCTTCAGAACTCAGTTCTGATGCTGCCAGATCTGCTGAGATTTTCCAGCAATTTTCATTTTTGTTTCTGATTTCCAGCATCTGCAGTTCTTTTGTTTTTTTAATTCCATTTTACTTCCATGTCTGCTTTTATAAAATATTTTCACTTTATCAATGAGCGCAAAGTTTTGATATGGTAAAGGTGGAACAGCATTCATCAGTAGGAATGTTTCAGCCTTGTGTAAGCCTTCACGTAGGTGGCTGCTAATTATAGCAGTGGTATTTTGAAGTAGTGCATCAGTGTTGTGTTGACAGTAGCATTTGGAGTTGCTTGAGTATTTTCTGAGTGGGCTCATCAACTGGCTTCAGCTATACGTCGGGGCTTTTAGCTTGCAGTGTTTTTATTCATTTATTATTGGAGGGCAATGTACTGCATTTTTACTTTGCTTGGTTGAAATTGATTACAATGCCACATTATTTGTCACAAACAGTGATGTTTATTCATTGTAAGCATGTTATTTATTTACTATTGTGAATTACAGAGCTAGTGTTTGAACTGTCATTTGCCTAGGTGCCAAATGATATCTACAGCTGTGTTTACCAAAACAACTGTTCTCAGCTCAACAAACTGCAGAAAAAAATCCTGCTAATTAACTCAAGCTTCTCTACAATGTTAAATTTCAATTTTTGAATGACTTTATATTTGCATTTTACTTTGAGGAAGGTTTATTCTTGGGATGCAAGTATAATCCTGCTCCCGTGTCAGGCATCACTTTAGGAAAATAAGGAAATTATATTTTAGTGCAGACTAGAGTCTTTCAGTTGTGAACTGTTGATTTTTGAGAGTGTTCTGCTTAATTTGTCCTTAAAGCGTCATGTGGCTTTTATTGATGGTTGTTAGTTCTGTTAGCGTGTTCTTTCGAGAAATCAAGAACTACAGTGCTGTGTTTTGAGTTGCCTTCTGAAATGGTCTGTAGTTGTTCCTTTCTAATTCTCCAATGGAAAATGCTGACTTTTAAAATATTCTTTGAATTGGGTGTTCCTGGTTAAAATGATTAATTGTTGAGAATATAGTAGAAATATTGTGGCTATCATTCAGTATAGCAAATAGAGCTTGTATTTTCTTTTGGGAGAATTCAAATCAGTGAGATTTGTCAAACTTCTGCATACTGAGATTGCATTGTACTCTTAATATTTATTTTACATAATTAGTTTTATTTCTTGGCAGTATTTGTGCTGAGTGTGCAGTGTAAGGTTGAGCATTTGTGGAGTGTGATCCAGGGTATTGCTTGAAATTGAAGGTGTATGGTATCACGTGATAGGAGCTCAATAGTTTCATTCTCTTTGGAGGAGGTAAATAATTTGAGTAGTAGTTCATTAATATACGTGTGAAGTGTGGATATACAACTGGTATTTAATTTTCTGCATTACTATGTTGAACATAGGGTCTTCAGCACAAGACCATATGATTTTTAAAAAATTCTTTGATTTGATGCATTGCTAGCATTGTTGTGAACAGATGGGGAAAATAGTGAAGTGTTGGTCTTGAAAGCAAAATGTCTTCTCAATGAATGTTTTGCAGAGTTTTAAATGTTTGCAATAGGTATAATTTTTTTCTGGTACATCTTTCATGATAAGACAAGGATAAAGACTTGTGTAAACAAAAGGAAGTAGAGAGTTAGGGTAAATGGGTAATTTTCAACTTGGCAAACTAACTAGTGCAGTGTCATAAGTTCGTGACTGTGGTGAAGAAGCTGACGACATTCTGGCCAAACTTGCTGGTGCTATGATAGGTATGAAAGTGAGTTGTAAAGAGTATACAGAGTCCGAAAAGTGATACAGTGAGGTTGAGTGAATAGGTAAGAACCTGGCAGATATAGTACAGTGTGGGAAGATGTGAGGATGTCCACTTTTTCCGGTAAGATAGAAAAATAGAAGGAGAGAGACTGCAGAATGTGACAGCTCAGAGAGATTTGGGTGATTTAATCATGAACGGTTACCATGCAGTTACTACAAATAATTTGGAAGGCAGTTGAAATATTACCTTTATATTATATCTGACTTGCAAATAAAATTAGTTAAGTCTATCCACAACTTGGTGAGACACCACTTGTAGTACTGTGTGCAGTTTTGGTCACTTACTTATAGGGTAGGAGTCATACAGCCCGGAAACAGACCCTTATGTCTACCTCGTCTGCACCAACCAGACGTCACAGTTTGACTTATTCCCATTTGCCTGCATTTAGCCCATATCTCTCTCAACCCTTCCTATTCAGATACCCATCCAGATGCCTCTTAAATGTTGTAATTGTACCTGCCTCCTCCACTTCTTCTGGTAGCTCATTCAAAACACGCACCAACCTCTGCGTAAAAAGGTTACCCCTCAGGTCCCTTTTTAAATCTGTTCCCTGTCACCTTAAACCTATGCCCTCTAGTTTTGGACTCCCCCATCCTAGGAAAATCACCTTGGCTATTCACCCTATCCATGCCTCTCATGATTTATTAAACCTCTATAAGATCACTCCTCAGCCTCCAATGCTCCAGTTAAAAAAGGCCCCAGCCTATTCAGCCTTTCCCTATAACTCAGCCCTCCAGTCCTGGTAATATCCTCGTAAATCTTTTCTGAGCTGTCTCAAGTTCAACAACATCCTTCCTATAGAAGGGCAACCAGAATTGTACACAGTATTCCAAAAGTGACTTCACCCAATGTCCTGCACATCTGCACCATGACCACCTCCTACTTCCTATACTCAATATTCTCACCAATGAAGGCAAGCATGCCAAATGCCTTCTTCACCACCCTGTCTACCTGGTACTCCACTTTCCAGGAGCTATGCACCTGCACCCCAAGGTCTCTCTTTGGCCCTATCATTAACTATATAAGTTCTGCCCAGGTTTGCCTTACCAAACTGCAAGACCTCACATTTTTATCTAAAGTGAACTGCATCTGCCACTCCTTGGTCCATTGGCCCACTTGATCGAGGTGCTTTTGTATTCTGTGATAGGCGATGCATTGGACAGTGAAGACGACTATTTTGGTGTCATCTAGAAACTAACTAAGCATGCCTCCTGTATTCACGTCCAAACTTAGTGAGGAATGTACTTGCATTGGAAGCTGTTCAATGAAGGTTCACTAGCCTGATTCCTGAGGTGAAGGAATTATCTTATGAGGTAAACTTGAGCAGATTGGGCTATACTTGTTGGTATTTAGCAGTGTGAGCAGTGATCTTATTGAAGCATAGGGTTCTGATTAGACTTGACAACGTAGTTGGTGAGAGAATGTTTTCCCCATGGGGAATCTGGAAATGGCGATAGCAGTTTTAAAATGAAGAGTCTCCCACTGAGACAGAGTTAAGGAGGAATTTTTCTTCTAAGAGTCATTATGCTTTGGAATTGTCTACTTCAGAGAGTAATCAAGGCTGAGTTAGAGAGATGTATGATCTACAAAGTAGTTGAGGGTTATGGGGCAGGCAGAAAAGTGGAGTTGGGGCATGATTAGATCAGCCATGGTCTTATTGAATGGTGAAGGAGGCTCAGTGGGCTGAATGACATGTAGCTGTTTCTATTTCTTACGATATTAAGTGTTGATTTTTACACTGTATGAGTGTTATGATATAATAAAATACATGATACTATTTAGCTGCTGATGTAGTGTTTAGTTTATAAGATGTCCAGTTTCTCTGCAGGCTTGAGTCCAATTACTGTTAATATTTACAAATGAAACCAATGATCAGGAAGTCAACAGTTGAACAATACCAAGCTTCAGCTTTCCAAATAAGAAACACAGCTGTCCTTTGTATGCTGTGATATTCCAAAAACTCATCTAGTTCCTTTTTGAATACTTGCAGAAGACATCATCTTGCTCAAAAATTCAGTTAAGCCCTTTGGAGCTTGTACTTGTATTTCCAGTTCAAATTAAAATAAGAAATGTCTATGCTTTTCACAGTTTTGACGCTTGAAGCGCATTGGAAACATACTTTATCAGATTTTCTTTATTCATTCGTGGGATCTAAACCTTGCTGGCAAGACTTGTGTTTATTTGCTACTTCTATTTGTGCTTAAGAAACGGAGGGAAGTTCCCTCCTTAATCTGCTGCGGTTCATGTTATGTCGATAAACTCAGTAATATTGGAAGAAATTTGACCCAGGGACAGTGAAAGAATGGTGATATAGTTCCAAGTCAGGATTGTGCATGATTTCACGGAGAAGTTGCAGGTAATGGTGTTTCCATGCATCTGCTATCTTTTTTCTTTTAGGGTGCAGATGTTGAGAGTTTACAAGGTGTTGTCAAAGGGACTTTGGCAAATTGCTGCAGTCTCTTGTTTAATGTGTATGCTGCCACTACACCAATGACAGAGTAAATGTTTAAGGCAATGGATGGGGTGCCAATCTGGCACTCTGCTTTGTCCTGTGTCCTTTGTATATATGTTGTGTGAATACACTTTATCACACATGAAATCTATCAGATTTTAAATTTTACAGACTAGTCAGTGGAGATTATTGGAACATTTTATTTGGAAGTATAAAGGCAGTAATATGAAGACTCCAAAGATAACTGTGCATAGCTAAAGATTTGACCACAAGTGTCAGAACATCAACGACAGACTTTGGAATATTTTCATCTTCTCCCTTTTTGCCTTCCAGAATAACTGTAATTACCAGGAACTACTTCTGTTATAACCTGAACATTTGCAGGGAAAAAATCAATTTTTTTCTCTTTTCCTGAAGAGTGCATGTTTTGGGTTTTGATTTATTTAGATAGATAACATTTATACGTCTATGTTGACAACTTTGTATATTAACCAGTTGTTATATCTTCCTTGAACAAGTTTTATTTTAATAATAAGCCAATGTTTTCATTTATTAAGTAGACTTGGTTGATGGATTGTTTAATTCAAAACCTGTTCTTGCTAAGGTACTTAAGTGGCTATGATAGTAATAGGGAAAGTTACTTTTACTTTGTGCTGTATTGTGTGCAGTAATAGGACTAGAGTAATGGTGCACTCTTTCAGCTTTGATTGTAACATAATCTCAAATGCATGCTTCCTTAACAAACATCAACCATCATTCAGTAAGTAGGTTTGTTGTCATTCTGACCAATGTTTACAAAATCCTAGCAAGAATATGTCAGGCACAGTTCATCTTGGTACAGCTTGAGTGTTTTATCCAGCAGCTGCAAGCAATACTTTGACTTCATCAGTAATTTCCAAGTGAAATCAATAATGAGATGCCAAAGGTCCATCCTGCTCTTCACGCAGAACATGATTGGGTACTGCTTGACGCATGCTCTGACGTGCCTTGTTACATCTGCTTGTCCATTTATCAACAAACTTTCAAATATGTCCAAATATCCTTCATATGAGTGTTACAATTACTATCCTAACGCCCTTAGCTATTATTTATTTTCTAATTTAATAATCAAAAATGCACCTGGATGCATAGAGTGAAAGAGATGTGCAGCATAGAAACAGTCCCTTTTGTCCATCTCATCCATGCCGACCAGATATCCTAAATTAATCTAGTCTCATTTGCCAGCATTTGGCCCATCTGCTTCTAAACCCTTCCTATTCGTCTACCCATCCAGATGCCTTTTAAATGTTGTAATTGTACCAGCCTCCACCACTTCCCTTGGCACCATATATATGCACCACTCTCCATGTGAAAAAGTTGCCCCATAACTCCCTTTTAAATCTTTCCTCCCTCACCTTAAACCTACGCCTTCTAGTTTTGGAATCCCCCACCTTATCTATGCCTCTCATGGTTTTATAAACTGCTGTAAGGTCACTCCTCAGCCTCTGATGCTCCAGGGAAAATAGCCTCAGCCTATTCAGCCTCTCCCTATAGCTCTAACCCTCCAATTCTGCCAACATCCTTGTAAATCTTTTCTGAACCCTTTCAAGTTTAGCAACATCCTTCCTTTAGCAGGGAGACCAGAATTGAACGCAGTTTTCCAAAAGTGATTCCAAAGGAATTCATTCCAACAGGAGGCTGTGGAGGCCAGGTCATTGAGTATATTTAAGACTGAGAAAGATAGGTTCTTGATTGTCAAAGGGATCAAGGGTTACGGGGAGAAAGCAGGAGAATGGGGTTGCGAAACATATCGGCCACGATTGAATGGTGCAGCATACTTGACTGGCTGAATGACCTAATTTCTGTTCCTATGTCTTATGGTCTAAGTGGCCTAACTAATGTCCTGTACAGGTGCAAAGTAACTTCCCAACTCTTGCACTCCATGCATTGACCAATGAAGACAAGTGTACCAAACGCTTTCTTCACTATCCTGTCTATCTGGGACTCCACTTTTCAAGGAACTATGAATCTGCACCCCAAGGTCTCTTTGTTCAGCAACACTCTCCAGACCTTGCTATTAAGTGTATAAGACCTGCCCTGCTTTGCCCTATCAAAATGTAGCACCTCTCATTTACCTAAATTAAACTCCATTTGCCACTTCTTGGCCCATCTGATCAAGATCCTGTTGAACTCTGAGGTAACCTTCTTCACTGTTCATATGTCACCAGTTTTGGTGTCATCTGCAAACTGCAGTTTCACAGTTACCCACAAGGGTGCCATTGCAGTAGACTTACGATGTTTGCAAGCTTTTGTTTCAGTACATCATGGTGCTTCACTTAAAGCTGGTGTACTTGGTCACCGCCTTTGTGCCCTCCGACACAGCATGCTTGGAAAACTCTCCAGGTAGTATCAGGTTCACGACAGTCTCGATCTTGCGGGAACTGATAGTGTTGCATTTATTGGAATGGGCTAGGCAGGAAGACACCCCCACGATGCACTCAGACATCGTTGATTAACGAGTTCATAATGCTTATGACCTCGGAGGAGATAAGTGTTAGGGTGAACCTGCTTCTTCACTTTGTAGCCGTAGATGAAATGACCATCTTTACTGGACTTTCTCTTGCAGATCTTTGCTGGTGGCCTCTTCACTGCTTTCTTAGTGCCTTTCTTGGCAACTTCCCTCAACCATGGTGACTGTCAATTTCAGACACAGATTTTCTGCTGATTATTCTCCCAAGTAACACTAGAATTCCAAGCTCTAACCTGAATATCGATTAACCTTTGAATGAACTCAGTTGGTGTTTGTTTAATATAAAATAGCTTTGGGACTGTTGTGGCTCAATTATTGTGTTCCTGGGTTCAAATACAATCTGCTGCAGAGGTATACAATAATATCTCTATAAACAGGTTGAACAGAAAATACCAATAAAATTGCTTTAAGGGGACATCTCACAGCGGATGCTGTATTGTGTTTTACAATCTCTGATTTACAGTAACCACTATAGGAGTAAATTGTATATCTAATACATATTTCCTATTCATTGTATTTCTCAACACTCACATTTCTCTCAAATAATTATTAATAAGATAGACCAGACTAGCTTTGAGCACCTTCTTTAAAGAGCATTTTATAGAATTTTTTCTAATTTTAGCAACTCCTGAGTTTTATGATTAAGACCCCATTAAAATTAAGTTAACTTTTTCTTTCTTACATCTTTCAAGAATGGTGAAATCTGATGACTCCATTGGATCTCATTTTATAGAAGTTACTCCCTCAAGGTGTTAGGTTGAGTGGAATTAACTGTCGTTATTACAGTTGTTTGTGGGAGCTGAATTAATGTTCGATTGAAACAGCATGGTTTAAACTGTTTCCACAGTTACTAATAACTTTTGTACCTTTCATCTCATGATCTACCCTCTTCAATTGCCACAATTATGTTATCAGTCATTACTTAATGCACATTATAAACTTCTGCAAAATAGGTGTCTTTGTTGTCAGTGTTGCTGTTTATCTTTGACCAGGATTACAAGTTATCGAAGGATCATTTTCAGTTGATCTAAAAATGTGCAAGACTACATTAATAAAAACTGAAAGAACTGCAGATGCTCTTAGTCAGGAACAAAACACAGAAGTTGCTGGAAAAGCTCAGCAGGTCTGGCAGCATCTGTGAAGAAAAAACTCAGTTGATACTTCAGGTCCGGTAACCCTTCCTCAGACTACATTGATTCCTGGATATATTCTGTTTTAATATGATTGTGGCATATATGATAATGGAATTACCTTGTATTGCAGGTATCAGTTGACAAAATATGGAAACCAGTTTCTTTAAAGTCTTCAGACAGGTTACTTGTGAGTTTTGAAGAAGTGTCACTGGACCTGAAACTTTAAGTCTGTTTTCTTTTCATGATGCTGCCAGACCTGTTGAGTTTCTGCAGCAATTTCCGTTTGTGTTTCAGATTTCTAGCATCCGCAGCTCTTTGCTTTAGTTTATTTCTGTTATTTTCTGATTGAGATTGGACGTAGCAATAATCCATTTTATTATCTGTGTGTAGTTAGATTAACTATTATTTGAAAGTCGTTGTACAATACAATCTGCTAACATAGTGAGTCAGTTGATCTGGTATTTGACATTTTAATGGGTAGTACTGTCTTAAATCAAAGTTTTAAACTATTCCCCTCATGTAATATAAAAGCACCTGTTACTACTGGATACCTGCTGCTTTTTGGCATTTTATTAAATTTTTGTGCAATCTTCTCTGGATGTGTAAAAAGGACAATACCAGAGCAACAGAAATTTGTACAGTGCCCCTGGGCTTTAGAAAATTGGCCGCAGTGTATATTGGATGAGCAATCTGCTACTGACTGTTTTAAACTACTTCTAAAATTGACAGTTCTGTTTGTTTTTGCAAAATGGGAATACATTTTGTTAGCAGTTTACATAAATTATTTAAATCAAGTGTGTTAGGTGAAAATTTTAAAATATACTTTTATTAGCCGCTATTCTGCTGCTAAGGCTGTCTGCACGCATGTAGTTCCTAAAAGTGTAAACATCTGGCTTTAGTGCAATCGTTGGGCTAAAATTTGCAATAGATGTTTAAATTTTTCATACTTTTCAGGGGTTTTTGAATTCCATGAAAATGTTAATGTATGTTCTTGGCATGCTTGTAGAAACATATAAATCATTTCTGATGAAGGGTCTAGGCCCGAAACGTCAAGTTTTCCTGCTCCTATGATGCTGCTTGGCCTGCTGTGTTCATCCAGCCCCACGCCTTGTTATCTCGGATTCTCCAGCATCTGCAGTACCTTTTATCTCTAAATCCATATATAAACTGCAGTTATACAGTCTTTAACCTCCTTGGACACTTTGCAAAGCTTTCTCCTTCTGGTTGGTGAATCTCCAGTTGGGTTGCAGTGCGTTATCTCACCAATATCTCATATTGATTGTGTATTAGTTTTATATTAATCACCTTGAATGTTGCAATGGTCACTTAACAATACAATAGTATGTGTCAAGGTGTTGTAACTTATTTTGTAGAAAATTCAGGTTTATAAATATTAGAGAATTTCCGATCTTTAGGGAAATTTTTTAGGACTTTGTATCTCAAATGGCCTAAACACTTAACATACACTGAGTTACACTTGAAGTACAATTGCTGACTTATCAGTAAATGAAACAAGAGCCATATTGAGAAAAGCAAAGTCCCACTAGCTGCAGTGAGTATTCGTCTTGGAATAGTACAAGTTTATTTTTCTCATTGGAACAGCTGCTTGGAGTCTTGTTAAATATCTTACCTGAAGGATAGCACCTTGGGCATTGTTAACTTGTTTTTAAAAGCACAGTGCAGAAATGCTAGCCTGCATTATGTGCTAGAATGGGCTTGAATCTACAGTTAGACTTGAGTGAAAATAACTTGAACTGAATTGACACTGATGTAAGTTTAAATTACGGGTCAGAGCGTAGAAGAGTTATGGCAACTGAGAATTTTTCTTGTACTTGAAGATTAATTCTATGTCTCAGCCATTTATTGTTTAGTGTTTTTGCAACTTAAAGAATTGTAGAAAGCAACAGGAAATAAGTTTGTAAATTTAACCCTGGATAAATTGGGATAATTGGCTCAAATACAAATAAATGTACTAATTACGCACACTTCTTTCTGAAATAGAATCCAGTATGTTTCATATGCATGTTTATTTTATAGAAATCAAAAAGAAAAGGAAAAGATTATGCACTTTTATTGTATATTAGTGGTCAACAAATCTTATATAACATAATGGAAGCCATAAGAAACATAGATGCTATGGCTTATTTGTTTTGTTTCTCTTTCAGATACCGAGCCAGATGATTCTGCATCATTTCACATCTTTAACGAAGGCAACCTTCAATCAAGTATAAACCAACCAATAGGCATTCTTCACCATGAAACACAGACACATCCTACAGCATTTTCATCACCTCATCGGCTGCAGACATCTAATATCCAAGAATCTAAGTACAGTCCTGTAGGTGCTCCAAAAGCGTTTGAATGCCCTAGTATTCAAATCACCTCTATTTCTCCCAGTTGTCAACAAGGAATTGGTCCTAATGAAGAAGTGCATGCAAATGGCACAGATAATGACTATATGGAAAGACCATCCAGGGACCATCTGTACCTTCCTCTTGATCCAGTTTATTACAGGGATGCATCACTAAGCCCAAGTCCTGCTAGCAGCATTTCCTCCAGGAGCTGGTTTTCAGATGCTTCTTCATGTGAATCTTTCTCTCATGTGTATGATGATGTAGACTCTGAATTGAATGAAGCTGCTGCTCGTTTTACACTTGGTTCTCCTAGTGGGTCACCGAGATGTTGCCCAGCAGATGAGACCTGGCAGCCAAATTATTCATTTGCACAATCATTATCACCTAGACAATCACCCTGCCATTCACCTAGAGCTAGTATTACTGATGAAAACTGGCTCAGCCCTCGTCCAACTTCAAGACCATCTTCTAGGCCTACTTCTCCTTGGGGAAAGCGGCGGCATTCAAGTGCAGAGATCTGTTATGCAGGTTCACTTTCACCTCATCATTCACCAACACCATCTCCAGGACATTCCCCAAGAGGAAGTGTCACAGAGGATACGTGGCTTGGTAATACTGCTCTTCAAGGTGCCTCAAGTCTAAGTCCTGGGCTGATACCTTTTCAGTGTTGTCCCCCAGAGACTGACATACCTTTAAAATCGAGGAAAACTTCTCAGGACCAGGCTGCTACAGTGTCAGGAAAAGTAGATTTGACTTCAGATGATCAAGGAAGTTTGTCCCCTTCAGTTGAATCTCCAGTCGATGATCTTTCTGGCTCTCCACATCCATTAAAAAAAGACTTGACAAGTGAACAGTTTCTTTCTGTTCCTTCACATTTCACTTGGAACAAACCAAAACCTGGTGGCCATACACCTATTTTTCGGTAAGTTAGTACTTGTTTTAGGATGCTGCCTTAAGGAACTTTTTTGCTAAAAAGTAGTGGGGAATAAAAATGAAGCTTCTGTTGAGCTAAAATCACCTCATCCTGGGTGTACTTTTAATCATGAATTCTTGTTTTGTTATGCACGTTATCATTGTCACAGTCCAAATTACTGATTTGGTTGCTGGAAAGGATGAAAGTTTCTTGAAATATTGCACACTGCCCTCTTTACAAATGCCATAGCCAAAAGTAAAATTAAACTAGCACTGTGAATGTAATTTGTCTAAAATTTCTTGCAGTCTGTTTTTTTTTAAGAAAAATACAACTACTGGCCAAACATTGATGGCATTGGTTTGATCAGAATAAAAATGTGGTAAGCTTTTAAATTGTCAGTGTAATTCCAGTAATACAAATTGATGGAGTATGGTCAGTATTTGAAATTCTTCTACCTAACAGCAAAGAAATGTATTTGGAATGTAAACAATGCAGGGTCATGTTGAAAAATAAGTAAATTTGCTACAATAGTCATGCACATGTCAAAATGAAGAGGGTTCTTGTGTACCTTGGCTCAAGAATAGATCTTATTGTGTTAAAGAACACATTTTTTAAATCTACAAACAGCAGTAATCCTTGGGCGTACATCTTAAAATGGAGGAATAATTGACCTTGCTTGCTTCCAGTATTTTACTATCCACGAATGTCTGCGAATTCAAAAACCTGTGGCTGGCATCTTTACACTTGCCATTCTGTTCTTCCATCACCCTGAATTTAGTGATCTGTTATTGCTGCTGGCTCTGAAGTATCTCATGTTTCAAATTCTCTTTGTTCTGTTCAAATCCTGCCATGACAACAATTATCTGTAACCACTCCCAACCCAACAACTCTGTGAAGTCTGTTTCTGCTGTTTTGCCCTTTTACAATTTCCAGAGTTCCTTCATTCCAACCTTGGTGACTGTGCCCTCAACTCCTTAGGCCTTAGTCTCTAGAATTGCATTCTGCCTTCTCTTCCTTTTTAATACAGTCTTTAAAACCTAACTCTTTGATCTAGCTTTTGGAAATCTCAAACTCTTCTGAAAAACGTGGAGCTCAGGCTAGCTGAAAATTTCTGGATTAATACTGTTTTTTATTTTGTTAGGCAAGCGATTTAATGGCAATGGGACAGATTAGCCAGGATCCACTTGAATGTCCAAGGAAGTTTGAATTGCATATGTTACTGTTTTCATTCCTATCCTAATATTTTTTATGCTGATCCATGTTTTAGTCTGCCTGTTGATGTCCCTGTGAAGCACATGGAGATTTTGATTACACTAAAGGCGCTATATGAATACAAGTGGATATTGCTGTCACTTGATCTTTAAGACTGATTTCCCACAAGTTGATATTGAGACTGAGACTTATCTTGATCTATGTTAACAATCTATCATTACAATTTATTAAGTAGCAGATGGCTCAAAACTTTAAAGAATTGTTAACTGTGGGGAGAATAGTGATGACCTTTACAAAGACATAAGCTGGTGGAATGGTTGGACTCATGGTTGATGAAAGTTAATGCAGAGAACTGTGGTGTGATACATTTTGGCAGGAAGGTAGAACAGAAGCAGCAAATAGCAAAAGATACAATTCTAAAGGCAGTTCTAGACCCAAGACTACTTGGACATGATTTTGCGTGCATTGAATAAGAACTAGTCACATTAACCAATAAGTGGTAATGAAAGATAGGAATTTACAAATTTGGAAATTTAATTTCAAGTTAGTTTTAACAATTTTATGCTTGCGTTCAAATTTTCGTTGGAAATTGGATGAAAACCTTTATGTTGCCTATAAAGATCTTAACATAAATGGTGTTTGATTAGTCTTGGACTGATTCCAATTGGTCCTACAATTCAACATAAATTATTAATAAAAGGATTGGTATTGATAGAAATGGAATTCTTGCTGGTGCAGCAGGATTGCACAGGGCTGTGCTTTCTTCTGAAATTAGAAGGTGAGGTCACTGCACTTGGTGCACAAGTGAAAAAATAACTTTAAAAATAGACTGCTAAAGGTGTATGAGTCGTATTTTCAGCATTTTCACTATCGGTGTACGCCAATCATTTTAATAGATGTATTATTGGAAGAATCATATACCCAAATCCCTTCAACTTCTGTTCTTTTATGGGATGTGGGCATCACTGGCAAGGTCAAATTTTGTTGCCCAACCCTTCAATTGTGTGGCTTGCTAGGCCACTGCAGAGGGCACATAAGAGTCAGCCATATTGCTGTTGATCTGGAGTCACATGTAGACCAAACCAGTTAAGAATACCACATTTCTGTTCCTAAAGGATATTAGAAATGAAATGCTAAATACAAAGATCCATTGTCAAATATTTAGCTAAGGTATAATGGCGAATTTTAAGAACCGTTATAACCAGTCTCCTCTACTAGTCAACCCATTCTGTGATAGAAGCACCTTTAAACAACCAGCTTCCCAATATGCCCCAGGGTAGATGAAGCTTTCCTTCATGGAGTTCTTTGTCAAATGAACCCAATGGATGTGTTAAAAGCTAATCTCTTTCCCTGTGCCAACTCTGCCAAAAAGAAAGGAAAATATGCAAAAGCAGTAACATTTTGATTGGAAATTGCAAATAGTGCTGTTCCTAAGAAATGTTGTTTACTCTGGAATTTCTCACTAAGATTCTGACTGGGATAAAGTGTGAAGGGTTTGTATAACTTCATTCGTGTTAAACTTTGAATTAATTGTCTGGTCATAACTATTCTTGTGATGGTGTTTATGTAATATTGATTCCCTGCAGAAATGGAATCTGTTCAGTATAACAATTTTTGAAAAACTAATGTATATTTTATTTGAAATGAGACTGGAGTTATGGAGTGAAAATGCAAGTAGGTATACAAAATAAAGGAAAATATAAATGAGTGATTTCCATTTTGTGCTGTCAGAATGTCTGCTGAGGACCTTTTGGTATGGAAGTGGCATATTGTCTTCTAAGAGAGTAATTAATTGGCAAATATAGCAGTAACACAAATCCTTTTATTCTACTACTGAACATCAGAATTCTCCAACTTCCGCACTTCTGCAGACGAGTCGTCTGGCAACCTGTACTGCAGCAGATTGCAAATGTTGCTCAATATCCTGTTGCTTTTAACAGAGAGCCTGAGATTGCAGGTGGTTTGCTTCTCTCTGTTAAATAGGAATTTCAGTTGTGCTTTTAGAACATGTGACTCCATCTTCCACCTGACATTGGAGCCTGTGACCTTCAAAGCAAAATATGGGTCTGTTGAAGGAAGGAGTAAATGCACTTACTCTTATTCCCCTTCCCCCACCCCCTCCAATCTCGTGCTGAGACAAATTGGTGGTCAGGTGGATAGAGATTTTTGCAAAGAAAAATTTGAGACTTTGTGCTGAAAGAGATCAAGCCCCATTTCAGCCTTTTAGTCGTCTTTTATGGGCTGGTAAATAAAGATGTTTAAAGAGAAAAAATACAGAAATGGCCTCTGAACTTTTTCAGGGTGGCTGCAACAAACTTGGGACAATCCCGGAGGGTTGGTAAACCTCGGTCATACTTTAAATCTTATTGATGGGATGGAGGCACAGATTTCAACCCGTAGTCCTGCTTTTAAAAGTGGTACACAGATTATGTTGATTCTCCTGAGGACTGCCTGACAGCGTTCTTCATTGACACCAGTGGAGAATATATTGATGGTATAGCTGCAGAATATGTAAGATATTCAATGTGAAGTAATTAGACTCTCCATAAGTTTATAACTTCTAGCTCTAACTATTTCAGAAAAAAAAAATCTACTTTTGCAATGACTGGAGATTTTAAAACAAGTCACAGCGTAGTCCCAGTGCTTGCAGCTGGCTTGCTTAGACTTGTTGCATAAGATGCAACAGCAAAATTGGAGACCAGAGTGTAACAAAAGTAATATTTGTTATGTTGGCTGTTTGAAACAGGTGTGACAATGCAGAGTTCGACTCAGACCTCTGTGTACACTCAAAGCAAATTTCCTCTTGAGTTGTAGAGATCCTTAAGTCAAATTTAAAACAAAGACTTCAATGTATCCAGTGTTGACTCAAGCCTCAAAAAGCCTTGAATCTAAAAATACTAGGCTTGTTATAGCTTTAGTCCCTTGGTATTATTTTCAGCGTTTGCTACTTGCTGAAATTGTTCAAGGGAATGTTGGCTAGTCTTTTGGGAAATAATCAACAGAACAGCAACTAGAATAAACTTAAGTGAAGGTTAAATAATTTAGATTGTGGGGTCAGAAGAAGTCTTATTTACAAAATCAGATACTTGGGAACAAAGTGCTGAATGGGCAAATTCTGACACAATCTCCTGAAAGTAGTAGTTAAGTTACAATGTAGTTTTGCGTTAATATGTATTTTCAGTGTTGAAATGCTTGATCTTTGCATTTTAATTGATTAGAAGGTTGTTTTGATGTCTTGACATTGTTATTTTGCAATGTAGTTTGCTGGTTGTAAGAGAAGTATTTGAAGAGGAATGGATCAACAGTTAATTTTTAAAAGTTTATTCAGGGCATGTGGGCTTTGCTGGTTATGACAGCACTTATTGCCCGTCTGTAATTGCCCTTGAGAATGCGGTAGTGAGCTACCATCTTGAACTGCTGCCATCTGCTTTTGTGTAAGTACACCTGCAATGTCATTAGGGACAGGATTCCAGGATTTTGACCAGGGACAGTGAAGGAACAGTGATATATTTCCAAGTCAGGATTGTGAGTGACTTAGGGAGGAACTTGTCAGCAGATAAGCAGATAAAGATGTTTGCGTGTATCTGCTGCCCTTGTCCTTCTGGGTGGTAGTGATCGTGAGTTCGGAAAGTTCTGTCTGAGGAGATTTGGGGAATTTCTGCTGTGTATCTTGTAGATAATGCACATTGCTGCTACTGAGTGTCGGTGGTGAAGGGAATGAATGTTTGTGGATGTGACTCCAATCAAATGGACTGCTTTGCCCAGGATCGTGTCAAGTGTCTTTTGTGTCCTGGCAGCTGCACTCGTCCAGAGAAGTGAGGAATATTCTGTCACACTCCTGATTTGAACATTTTAGGGAGTGGGGAGACTCTGGGATGTCTGAAGATAATTTGCATGATGCAAGATTACCAGCCTTTGACCTGCTGTTGGAGCCACTGTATTTTTATGGCTAGACCAGTTCAATTTTGAGCCATTGGTAATCCACAGGATATAAATAGTCAGGGGTTTAGCGATGGTCATGCCAGATGAAATGTCAAGGGACAACGGTTCAATTCTCTCATTGGCAGTGATGATTGCCTGGCACTTAAGTGGCAAGTAACATTTGTGCCAGATGTCAACCCAAGTGTGGATATTGTCCAGTCATTATTACTGCAGTTGGACATAGACCACTTCTGTCCCTGAGGAGTCACAAATGGTGCCAAGCATTGCATAATGAAGTAGCCCAATTTCTGACCATGTGATGAGAAGGTCATTGATGAAGCAGCTTAAAATGATTGGGCCTAGGCATCTGAAATCCCTGCCACTGGGCTAGAAGGTCTGGATTTTAGTCCCACCTCTCCCAGATTTGTGCTGTAACATGAATGAACTGATTGATTTTAAAACAAACTACCCTGTGAAACTGGGGCTATTGTGGTGCAGTAGTAGTGTCTTTACCTCTAAGCCATAAGTCCTGGATTCAAGTCCCACTTGCTCCAAAGGTATGTTATAACATGTCTGAACATGTTGATAAAAAACGTCTACACTGAGAAACTCCTGCAGCGATGTCCTGGGACTGACCAACAACCAGTGAGCTTCCAGCAAGGATAACTGTGAACTAAAATTCTGAGGATTAGTTTTGAAAAAGAATCAGTTTGTTTTTATTAAAAATATTCTTGCTTTCTGTAGTGATTCTGAAGTAGATATCTTGCCTATTGTAATCTTGTTTCATCTAGTTGTTGTAAAGGTTGATGAACTATCCAATTAAATTTGGGGAAATTTTTTGTTGCGTATTGCTTTCAACTTATATTTAACACAGTTGCAAAATTAGCTTTGTGCTTTGAAAGTGGCACGTCCAAGCAGGTAAATTTGAGACAAATATATTTTTCAGGAAGTGCAAGTATGAATAATCTGTTATTTTAACTAAATTAACTGTTCAAGTGCTGTCCATCTTGCCATTTACCAAAAGGATAGATAGACTGGCATTTATTTAATGCATTTTACAACCAGCTGAGTTCTTTTGAAATGTAATCACAGTTGTAATCTGGGAACATTTTCCTTGCTGGTGTCCCAAGTTTATTATTACGTTATTTCTAGCATGTGCACATTTCTGTCACTGCATTCTATCCTGCCTAATCATTATTATCATTTTTGTCTGTCTTCATTGGGACTTTGTCTCCCAATGGTGTAAGCTTGAAAATCTTATCCTTAACTTCAGATCCTTCCATTGTGTACTGCCATCCTACCTCTACAATCTCCTGCAGTCTACAGCCTAGTTCAAGTCTGCAGTCTACCCAATTAGCCCAGTCCTGCTATTTTATTTGTGCTTTTAGTTATCCAAGTTTTAAGTCATGGAATGAGTTCCCCCACCTATGACTTGATGCTTCATTCTTTACCTTTTAAAAGCTACCTTATAACCTATTTCTAGTCAGCTTCCCTAATTTTCTTGCATCCCAATCAAGTACATAGAAACATAAAAGATAGGAGCAGAAGTAGACCATCCAGCCCCTCACGACTGCTCCTCCATTCATTATGATCATTGAGCTTAACACCTACATCCCTTGATCTCTAGCTGTATTTACCTCCTTCATGAAAGCAATGTTTTGGCCTCAATTGCCTCAGCCACCTCAATACATGACTCTCTGGATGAAGAAATTTTTCTTCATCTTGATCATAAAAAGTTTACCCCTTTAAACTATGATCCTGGCTTTTGACTTGCCCCCATTGGGAACATTCTTCCTGCATGTAACCAGCAGGATATTCTGAAATTTTCTCTCCTCCTCCTCCTCTCCATGCGCCCCCATCCCAAAAAAAAATCTTATAAAACTCTAGTGAATGAAATCCTAACTGACTCAATCACTGTTCATACATGAGTCTTGTCATCCCAGGAAACAATTTGGTAACCCTTCTCTGCACTCCCTCTGTACCAAAAACATCCTTCCTCACACAAGATTAAAACTGCGCACAGTATTCTAGGTCTGTCCTCATCAATGCCCTGTATAATTGTAGCAAGACATCCATGTTCCTGAACTTAAAACCTGTTGTTATGAAGGCCAGTATACAGTTTTCCTTCTTTACTGTCTGCTGCCCCTGCACACTTGACCAATGTTTTGGCTTATTTTAATACAGGTAACATGTAGAACTATAAATTGTTATGTTCATCATTAAAGTTTCAATAACCTATGTAAGTACTTATCCCTTTGTTTGTTATGAAAGTGACCATGATGTGGATCAGATTATTATAGTAGTTCCCAGCTAATCTACCACCTCACAGCTTATCACAATGTGTTTCAGACTGTGATTTGACACCATCTGATGCATGGCCTGTTACAGATACAGATGTGCATTGGAATTGCTGAGATCAAATTTAGATGAATATCAGTGTCCTCCAAACTAGATTCAATTTATCCTGTAAACATTATATTTTGAAGAATGTTCCCAAATCTAACATTCTTCCAATGAATGCTGAGTTGGCAGTAATTTTTAAAAATAAGGAAGTGGCAACATGAATGCCAAGTGCTGTTACTAATGTAGCAGAGTGACACAGTCCTTGTTTATATTGACTATTAGAACAAAAAAGGGTCTTGTGTTAAAAGCTTTGTAATGATTTTCTTATTTGCAGACACTCAAACAATTGTAGAGCTCTTAGTAATGTAAAGTGTCATAACCAATGAACTTAAGTTTACTCTTAATTGAAAGTAGAAGATTTGTTAGCTATTAACATATTGGAAAATTTTATATCATTCTAAGATTGAACTTAATTTGACTGTACATTTACTAATTTTGGCATGCATTGCAAAGACCATTCAGAAATGTGGAAAAAATGCTACATTAATGCAAAAAAACTGAATCATATCCTGGGATGGTGTACAGGGAGATTTGGTTACTTGTATCAGTACTTATGGTTTGAGCAGAGTATGGATGTTTTGTGTAGTGTCTGTTTCTAAACTTTCTCTGTAGAAGATTTTGATTAGATGGAAGTAACTTAATGGGATGACTTAGACACTAGGTTGTACAATTGTAGTTTTAACAATATTTAGGTAGGTCAGATAATCTGAGAATTTCAGTAAAGGGAATTGAAGGCTGTTTTATTTAATGCTAACTCTCTTTGACAATACAGCTGTAATATAACAGTTAAGATGTGAATACTTCTGGAAATGGCCAATGGCCAAGGAGAGCAATGTGGAATATGTATGTATTAGAATTAGATTACTCTAATTACTGTATTTATTCTAAACTCCTTTTACCAATAGTTAATGAGTTAGATCTAATGCCTCTAGTTAAGTTTACCCTCTAGGTTTTAAAACTTATTTTTAATTGATAACATAATGAAGACTCATACATTAGTTAGAAAAGTAAATTATTTTTAATCAACCTGTGCGGGCATGTTATAACACACATTCGGGGCAAATGGGCCTTGGACCTTCTGGCCCAGAGATAGGGAAACTACGACAGGGCCACAAGGCTTTTTAGGAAAAAAAAAAATCAACATTTCTCTCATAGAGTATAAATGTTGTTTTATCCCTACTTCATTGGTATTATTATGAATTGCCCCGATGCGTGCAAGACAAAAAGCATTTGAGAAGGTGACTCTCTTTCAGCAGTACTCAAGTCCTGTACTACTAAACAGTTTAAAAAAGTGACATTCTGTGCCCAAGGTTACATTAAAAGCACCTTTTGATTTAGATTCAACGGATTCTGGAACATTTCCTATGGTTTGGAGGGTTGCTAATGTCACCCCACTTTTTAAAAACCCAGGTGGAGAGAAAACTGGAAAAACAGTACCAGTTAGCCTGATGTCAATAGTGGAGAGAAAATGGTACAATCCATTATAAAAGATTTAATAACCATGCATTTGTAAAACAGTGACAGAATCAGACAGAGCCAGCATGGATTTACAAAAGTGAAATCATCCTTGATAAATCTACTGGAAATTTTTTGAGGATGGGGTTAGTAAGTTGACACAGGGGAGCTAATTCATGTGGTTTACTTGACTTTCAGAAGGGTTTTGATAAAGTCTTACATAAGAGACCATGTAAAATTAAAGCACGTGGGATTAGGGTTAGTGTGCTGGCATGGATTGAGACGTGGATGGTAGACAGGGAGCAAAGAGCAGGAATAAATTAGTCTGTTTTCGAGTGGCAGCCATTGACCAATGGGGTCAGTGTTTGGCCCTCAGCAGTTCACAACATATGTTAATGATTAAGGTAAGGGAACTAAATGTAATATCTTCCAAGTTTGCAGATAAGACAAAGCTGGGTGGGAGTGTGAGCTGTGAGGAAGATGAAGAGAAGCTTCCGTGTGACTTGGACAAGTTGAGTGAGTGGGCAAAGCATGGCAGATGAAGTAGAATGTGATAAATTTGAAGTTATCCACTTTGGTAACAAAAACAGGAAAGCCGATTTTAATCTGAGTTGCAATGGATTGGGAAAGGGGGAAGTGCAGCTAGTGTCCTTGTATACTAGTCTCTGAAAGTAAGCATTCAGTAGCAGCCGATGGTGAAGGAAGCAAATGGTATGTTGGCCTTCATAGTTAGAAGGTTCAAGTAAGGGCGCAAGGATGCCTTGCTGCACTTGTACAAGGCCTTTGGTGAGATCACACCTAGAATATTGTGTGCAGATTTGCCCTCCCTGTCTGAGGAAGGATGCTCTGGCTCCAGAGGGAGTGCAGCATAGACTTATCAGATTGATTCCAGGACTGATGTATGACATTGGATTCATTAGGATGATATTCACTGGAGTCCAGAAGAATGAGGGGGGGAATTGAGTTGAAACCTATGAAACTCTGACAAGACTACACATTGTAAACACCGGAATGATGTTTGTGTTGACCAGGGAGCTCAGAACCAGGGTCGCAGTCTAAGGATATAGTATAGGCCATTTAGAACTGAGATGAGAGGAGCTTTCTTCACCGAAAATTTGGTGAGCCTGTGGAATTCTCTGCCACAGAAATGGTTGAGGCCTAAACGTTGAATATTTTCAAGCAGGACCTAGATCTTGTTCTCGGGGCTAAAGGGATCAAAGGGTTGGGAGAAAGTATCTTTGTTAACTTCATTAGTTCATTCAGCTTAGTAAATGATCATAGTGTTTGAATGAATGTGTACATGATCAATCCAATTCAGGAACTTTGACCCCTCTTGCATAGAATTTGTGTTAGTCCAACATTCATGGATCTGAAACAGATGCTACATAGGGAATTGATTTCAACAACGGAGTCTCAAATAAGTTTCTGAGAAAGTTTGAGATTTACAGAGTTTCATACTGCTAGTGCAATGTATTTGAAAAGTTACTTGAAATTAGTAAATAATGTTCATTTCTGAATCAGTTAAACTCTTTATTTGTCTCATATAGTGCAACTACGGTGATTTTTAGTTGGCCTGTTTTGACCTATTGTTAGACTGACTGATTAGTTAGCTACCTGTAAGGAATTTTACAAGTAACTCAGGCAGTTGAGGCTGTAGCACATCAGGGATGTCCTCAAAATATCCCTGAAGAGGTCAAACACGTCTGCTGATTCACGAGAGACCCAAAAGGGGGAAAGCTTATTATGGAGTGCACTAGTCCTTTAAGATACTTCATCAGGAAAGCCATGCCAGAAGGAACACAAACATCCAAACAGCCCATCTACCCAAACCTTCAAGCACCAGCTGCTCCGTGTGTGGCAGAGTCTGTAGACTGTGCGTTGAACTCTTCAGCTATTTCAGCACCCATTGAATTTGAGTGGAAGCGACTCATCCTCGATCCCAAGGGACTGCCTAAGAGAGAAGGCACCTGCAGTCAATGCTTGCCAGCAATTTGTTACTTCAGTGGTCTATCGCCCTGGGACAAAACCCATTGTATATTTAATTACCAGAGTAAAGCAAAATATCCTATTTTGATGGCCTATTTATAACATTTTAATGGCCTCCTTTTAGTTAATCTGCCAGCCTGACCTGGTAGTGGTGGAGATGTTGTTATTAAAGACTCAAAATTGGGAGACTTGGCACCTGCTCCATTTACAGGTTCTTTGAGAAAAAGGTATTTCAAAGAAAAACTTGAGTTTATGTTGTACCTTTAATGACTACTGGATACCTCAAAGCTGTCACCCTCTAATTAAGTACTTTAAAATGTAATCATTCTTTTACAATGTAGAAGAATGGCAGCCAACTTACTCTTGGCATGCTCCCACAAACTGTAATTGATAACGTCCAGATAACCTGTTCTGCTTTTGATGATCAAGAAATTAACACCGGCCAGGACATGATATAGACAACCTTGACCTCTTGTAACATTGCACCAAAGGATCTTTTTATGTCTGTCTGAAAGGGCAGATGGAACCTTAGTTTGATATGTCAACCAAAAGATAGTACCACTTCAGTACTACATTAGAGTGTTGATTTTTTTTTTTTTTTTTGTTCACTCACATTCTGGAGCACGATCTGAGTTGACTGTATTCTGAGCCAAAGTGTCCAGAATTCAACCTCGAGTGAAATGTATGACTGATTGCTCCCAAAAACTATTGGAGGTGTGAAGATTTTCGAGTGCTCATTTTAGGTATTGTCAGCCATGGAGATTGCAGTTCATTAGTAGTACTTGTGTCAGTTGAAGGTATTAAGATATGCTTTTGTTTATTCATATATTTGAGTTTGCATTGTGCCCTGCAACGCCCTTGGATTTTATATACCCTAGGAGGCTGATTTTGCTTCTCTCACTTTACATGTTTATATAAACGGACAAACCTCAGTATCTTGCTGAAAGAAATATCCGACAATGAAGCATTTATTCAGTACTGCATTGATATGGAGTTGGGTTTACACCTGTATCGTGTGATTCAGAATTAAGACTGCTTCACTAAAACTCTAAGTTCTGTAGTGCTTGAAGAATTATAAATAATTACCAGCTTCAAATAGCAACCTATACTGTGTACACTCCCATCCCTACAATGGGAAAGATATTTGAAATGGTACTGAAAGCTAGGTCAAACAGATGCTTTTTTAAGAAGGGCTATAAAGGAGAGCAGATGAGTAGAAATCATGATTTAAGGATGGAGTTCCAGGTATTGTTGAGTTGATTGAAGACTGCTACCAACATCAAGGTGTGGAAAGTTATGCAGGTTTGACGGAGGTAGCTCTTGACCTTTTACAAGCTAGTTTTTAAAAATGCCATGGACAAGCTTACGGAGGTCTCTTTTTCTCCTACATACTCAATTTTTAATTGAACCATCATGCAACAGGTTGGAATCAGATCTCTGTAGAATGAGAATCGAAATTGAATCAGCACGTTTGCATTCCATAATATTGCACAAGTGTCTTGTATTTCTTGTTAAAAACACAATTAAAATGTGCCTTTTATAAATTGTCCATCAGTAGCTTGTGTGAAAATATTCTATTTGTCTTAATCATTTTCTTTTAAATAGAAAGATAACTGTACAAATGAGAATTTTGCTAGCGTCATTCAACAAAGCCTTCCAGTTTCAGCACTGTCTCTTCTGACGGGAATTAACTGATGTGACAATTTACACTCGATGCTTTCTGTTTTTGGCTAATCACAAAGTGGCATTGCCCAAGTACGAAAGACCTGTAGTGCTCTGCCTACAGAACTGATACAGCCAAACATTGTTGCAAATGTTGACAGGAAATGTATTGAAGGGAAACTTCTGATGCCCGATGTAAAGCACAATTTGAAATGTCTGTGTGATAGGTGATTTCAGATACGTGTACTAATATATCACACAGTCCACCTAAAGCATATGTAAATTTTGTCGTTTAGCACATCATCGTTGCCTTCTTTGGACTGGCCTTTGCCAACTCAGTATCTACAATATGAACTAAAAATAGAAGTCCAGCCGAAGACCCATCACAGAGCTCACTATGAGACAGAGGGGAGTCGAGGAGCTGTGAAGGCATCTTCTGGAGGACACCCAGTTGTTAAGGTAAGTACTTTGTTTGTTCAGTTTCTGACAACACTGTTTGTGTCCATGAGATTTGGTGAGAACATCAGCATTTGTTGCACTTGAATGTTGGGATCAGCTGCCTCTCAATCACTGCTTTCTGATTGGCATAGTGCTCCCAGAATTTTGATCCAGTAATGAGATAGATTATGTAAACCAATTTACCTTACAAAAGGAAAAATACTTTGAACGCATGCCAATTTTAAAATTGAAATGCTGTCATTATTGTGAAATTTGGTGTACAGCTGGCAACTCTTTCAGTTTTGTAATATTTTGTATTGAATTTTATTTTAATAGTGCTTTAATTCTCAATTATGTGTGTAACTGGTTTCTCATGCCTTGTCAAACATTAACTTACTATCACTTGACTAGGCTTATGGACAACAAGAAAGTTGACATAAAATTTTCGTTATTTCCTGTTATTCTCTCCCGTCTTAGTTTTACAGCATCATTTTTATTATGGATGTTTGTGTTTGGACTGCTTTGGTTCAGAAGTTTACTATCAGAAGATGGTGCTGAACTGCCTTCTTGAACTGATGCAGTCCAACCAGTTTTAGGTATGCATAAAAATTTCTGTTCAGAATGATGGTCCAGAGTTCTGTTCCATTGAAATGAAGGAACAGGGATGTAGATCCAAACCAGGAGAGTGTGTCTCTTATAAGGGAGCTTTGGTTGTTTACATTCAGCTGCTGTCCTTGTTCTTCTGGGTTATTGAAGTGGCATGTTTGGAAACCTTCACATGTCACTGCAGTGCATCATGTAAATAGTACATGTGCTGTGTGCCAGTGATGGAGGGAGTGAATATTGGTGGTGGGTGCACCGCTACTCAAGCAAGTTGCATAGTCTTGGATGGTGTTCTTTCTTGTGTGTAGTTGAAGCTACATTCATCCAGGTAAGTGGAGAGTAATTCACTTGTGCCTTTTAAATGTTGAATAAGTTTGGAGTATCAAAAGACTTTTGGCTGCAATAATCTCAATTTTGACCTGCTTTAACATAGCCATGTTACTAATGTGGCTGGTCAGGTAAGTTGCTGGTCAATTATAAACCCTAAGTGTTGATGCTGGAGGATGTAGTGATGATAATATTGTTAACTGTGAAGAAAATCGTAACATCTCTTCCATGTGGAGGCAGGCCATTTGACCTATCGAGTTCACACCGACCCTCCAAAGACCGTCCCACCCATACCTACCCTGCTACCCTATCCCTGTAACCCTGCATAATTCACCTAGCCTAAACATCCCTGGACCGTGGGAGGAAATCTAAGCACCTAGAGGAAACCCACGCAGATGTGAGGAGAATATGCAAGATCCGCACAGACAGTCGCTCGAGGGTAGGATCGAACCCGGGTCCCTGGCGCTGTGAGGCAGTAGTACTAACCACTAAGCCATATTGCTGCCCAGAAGCTGGTTAGAATATCTCTTGTTGGAGATGGTTATTTCCTGGAACCTGTGTGAGGAAGTGTTTCCTGCCATCACCATGCAGTCTAAACCTAAACTCCTCAACTGGAGGGAGTAGGTTCTCACATTATCTTCTGCATCTGTTCTTCATAACTTTAAAAAAAATCCTTAAGATGTGGTGTCTGGAACTATCACCCGACTTAAGGTTTCATGTAACCTGGGCTTTGTGTGAACGAAGCAGGACTCCTAGCGCCTTTTATTCTAACCCTATAGATATGAAGACCAGCATTCCACTAGGCTTTGGATGTTTCTTTTAGTTTGGACCCCTGATGACATTTTAGACTTCCATTACTTTTGGAAAGTAGTAAAATATATCCATTTTAGGCAAAAAGCCCTCGTTTATTGAAATCCATTTTGCCATTGCTTTGCCCATCCATTTAATTGTTAATACTACTATTTATGTTTCCAGTGCTGTCTACTTCTGTGATCTTGGCACTTTTCCCCCATCATCTTAGGTAGTTAATAAATAGCATGAACATTTGAGGCCATAACCAATGTTTTCTACGATGCCCGACCAAGTAGTAATCTGAAAGTTTCAACCCCAGTCATATACAAGTTGGTACCTTTTAGATTATCACCCTTCCATGATCGCATCAAAAATGTAAAGTGTCTCTACAGAAGAAAACAAAATTTGAGACTACTTTAGCCCTGACACAGATTCCTTTAGGATATCACTAGTTACATTATGCCAGTTGCAGTACTTGGCCTTTATCCCTTCTCTGTCTCCAGTCATAGAGCAATCTCTTAACCAGGTGAATAATTTGCTTCCAAACCTGTATATCTCTTCATTGGAATAAACCTCAGTTCTTCAGCTACTTTAGTACATATATACAGTAATATTTTCAGAAATGACAATACTTAATAGTATTCATTTCAAAACAACAAAGGACCGTTTGATCACTTGAAAGTAGTTGCTCACCAAATTTATTTAAGAGGTTTTGTGTGGAACTTTAATGTAACTTTGAGGTATATCTTTTTTGGCAATGTTAAAAGAAAGCTACGTTCAGAAGCTTCACTGGGCAGCTGGTTAGAGATGTGCAACATCATGGAATTACAGTTATATGAAACTACCAACAACCTTCAACGTCACATTGACAGAGCTGGTTGACAGCTGTATAGTAATATCCTATCCCTTTGGTGCTGAAGGTGTTCTTTGGTATGAAATGATAGTACAGCACCATTGGCATAGAGCAAACCCCTGAGAACTTGGTATACCCTTTATGTTGGAGCTCAGGCAAACAGGCTGAACAGTTTTCCCTCTATTTTAGAAAGTAAGTTGGTATCCCCGTGAATGATTTTGAAGGCTGTTGACAGTAGCAAAGAGAATATGCTGAAAAGAAACAAAAATGAAGTTTCTGGAAAAGCTCAGCAGGTCTGGTGGCATGTGTGGAGAGAAATCAGAGTTAACACTTTGGGTCAAGTGACCCTTCCTTCGAACTGATGGTAGTGATCACATAGTCTGCTATTACACACCACCAACAGTCCCCATTAACAGATAGTCACCCTCCCAGCCAGATCGTTATCCACTCCTTAGTCTGTCTAGCTGCCCTTCTCTCTTTTTGGGCTCTAACTGCATCTATCGTTTACCCCTTAGCACCTCTCCCCACCCGATCCTCTGCGTATAAATCAATATTTTACTTGCTACCATCAGTTCTGAGGAAGGGTCACTTGACCCAAATGATGATAAGGCCTGTTTATCGGGGTTGGGGCGAGGACATGGGAGAGCTCAATCTCTAAAGTTATTGAACTTGATATTGAGTCTGGTAGGCTGCAGGGTCCCCAGGCAAAAAATGTGATGCTGTTCTTCCAGCTTGCGTTGAACTTTGCTGGAGCACTGCAGTAAGTCTGAGACAGATGTTGGTCAGGAAACAGGGTAGTGTGTTAAAGTGGTGGGCAACTGGAAGTTCAGGGTCTTCTTTGCAAACAGACTGCAAGTCTTCTGCGAAGCGATCACTCCGTCTACACTTCGTTTCCCCAATATAGAGGAGACCTCATTGTGAGTGACGAATGCAGTAGATTAGATTGTGTGGTTACACGCAGGTAAAGTGCTGCTTCACCTGGAGCCTGTGTTTGTACGCTTGGATACTGAGGAGGGAGGAAGTAAACGGACAGCTGTTGCACCTTCTGGTTCCAGGGAAAGGTGCCGTGGGGCTGTTGCAGGAGGGGAGGTGTTGGGAGCGCAAGAAGCGTGGAACAGGGTGTCTCGGAGGGAATGGGCGATGCGGAAGGCTCATAAGGGAGGAGAGGGGAATGCATGTCTGGTGGTGGCATCTTGCTGGAGGTGGCAAAAATGGCACCTAACAATCCCCTGGATGTGAATGCTGGTGGGATGGTAGGTAAGAATAAAGGGGACTCTATCACTGTTGCGGGAAGGAGAGCAGGTGAAGGCTGAAATATGGGAGATGGGTCAGACCTGGCTGAGGGCCCTAACAACAAGAAGTGCTGGGGAATCCTCGGCTGAGGGAGAAGGTGAACATTTCAGAGGTCCCCTTGTTGAAGTTGGCATTGTCGGAACAAATGCAGCAGAAATGGAGGATATGGGAAAATGGAATAGAGTTTATACAGGAAACAGGGTGTGAGGATGTATAGTCCAGGTAACTGTGGGAGACGTCTGGTTTATAGTGGATATTAGTAGCCCAGAAATGGAAACAGATGTTCAGGAAGGGAAGGGAGCAGTCAGAAATGGACCAGGTGAAGGTGAGAGCGGGGTGGAAATCGGAAGTGAAATTAATAAACTTTTCCAATTCGGGATGAGAGAGGGAGGCAGCGCTGATGATAGCATCGATATACCAGAGAAAGAGTTGTGGGTGGGGGCTAGAATATGACTGGAATAAGGAATGTTCCACGTAACCTAGAAGGAAACGGGCATAACTGGGGCACATGCGTGTACCCGTGGCCTGAAGAAAATGAGAGGAGTTAGAGAAAAGTTGTTCAGGGTGAGGACGAGCTTGGCTAGGTGGAGGAGGCTGATGGTGGAAGGAGACGGTTCAGGCCTTTGTTCCAGGAAGAAGCGGAGAGCCCTGAGATCATCCTGGTGTGGAATGGACAAGTAAAGGGGTTGCATGTCCATGGTAAAGAGGAAGTGGCTGGAGCCTGCAAACTGGAAATTCTGAAACTGGCATAAAGTGTCTGAGGAATCGAGCATGTAAGTGGGCAGGGACTGGACCTAGGGAGATGAGACTGAATCAAGGTAGGAAGAGATGAGTTCTGTGGGGCAGGAGCAGGTAAAGACGATGGGTCTGGCCAGTCAGTCCTGTTCGTGAATTTTGGGAAGAAGGTAGAAGTGAGCTGTGTGTGGGGGTAAAAGGGGTGGGGGTGGTAGTGGAGATGAAATGAGGTTGGTGACCGTGGTTAACGCAATGGCCTGATGTTCCATCATTGGGTCATGATCCAGGGAGAGATAGGAGGAGGTATCTGAGAGCTGATGCTCCTCCTATGCAATCTAGAGGTCAGTCCACCAGACTACAACAGCACCACCATTATCAGCAGGCTTAATTACAAAGTCAGGGCTGGATCTGAAGAGTATCAGTGCCAAATTAAAACCCTGTTTGACACCTGTGGGTCTCAGTGAGTTTGAATATTGTCCCATCATAACTGACCTTACTCCTCATGTTGTCAGGAAAAGGAGATCATATTGAGCACATTCTCCAGAACCTTAATATGACTACCTCTGCTCAGTTAATTGCCTCAATGAGACCTTACAACAAAGCCTGCTTATAGGTTTCCTCTGCAGTTTTCTCTTCTGGATGTTCTTCATTGGTCCACTTTGAGTAATTGTTCTGTATTCGGCTTTCAGTGAATATTGTGTGTCATAGGGAAGCTATATCGGTGTTCAGTCTATTAAGTTTTCTGCTCATCAACTGTTTTGGACATGTAGTCAACCATTTAAAAATCCTGTGCACGAAGTCCTGATCTTCATTGTGTTCACATCATCTTTGTTGTGTCTAGTTTGTTTGCCTCATTGTGGACACTCCCTTGCAGTTTGATAAACATCGTAATGCGAAGGAACCTATTAGAAAACCAAAGCAGAATCACATCATCACAGCACAGAAGGAGGCAATTCAGCCATGGTGCCTGCACCAGTTCTGTTGCCTAGTGCCAGTCTCCTTCCTTTTCCCTCCAAATCTCCAAGCACCATTTCTATCCAAATAAACATCAATGACCTTTTGAATGACTTAATTGAATTTGCCTTCACCACATTTCAAGCAGTGTGTTCCATACCCCACCTTTTTCTCACTCTGGTTTTGTTTGCACATCACTTTAAGTCTATGCCCTCTCGTTCTTTTTTGTGTTATGAACGGGAACAGCTTCTCCCTATTTACTCTATCCTGTTCGCTCATGATTTTGAAGACCTCTATTAAATTCTCTTAACCTTCTGTTTAAGGAGAACAGTTCCAACTTCAAACAGTCCTCATAAATGAAGATTCTCATTCCTGGAACTATTCTGTGAATTGCTTCTGCACTCTCTCCAATTCATTCACATCTTTCCTACAATGTGGCACTCACAACTGTGCACAATACATCAGCTAAGGTCTAATAAGTATATTGTAGAAGTTCAACATCACCTCCCTGCTCTTGCACTCTATGCCCTATCAATAAAACCGAGAACGTGGTATACTTACACTGCTCTCTCCACACACTCTGAAACTTAGAATGATCTGTGCGTGTATATGTCCAGGTGCCTGTGGTCTGCACCCCTTTTAGAATTGTTGTTACGGTTTTATATTGTCTGTCAATGTCCTTCCAACCAAAGCGCATCACCTCACCCTTCTCTGCGTTGAACCTCATCTGCCACCTATCCAATGTTTGGTTTTATTTCAATTTTTGGAGACTGCTATTGTTACAACAAGGAGACAGGCAGCTGAACCAAATCAGCCTTTTCTACCTCTGTGCACAACACAGTAAAATTAAAGCCTTCAAAGACCCTCAACAGTTAGTCTAATGGATCCCAATCAGACTTTTGAATAACTAATCCCAAACTTTGTGAATAATTAATTACAGACACCAGTTTTTTAATCTTAAATAAAAGATTTAATAACTTAATGTGTATGCAAAAATTTCAAGTGAAAAAATTAAGCAAGGTAATCTAATTAATGTCTGTACTTTCTCAGCATCCATTCACACAAAAGACGGATAAATAGACGAACAGACAAATAAATACAGTCAAAGGATAAATGAAAGAAAATACGAAACTGACCAGATCAAATGGTTCTCACTGTGTTGTTTCTTGGGCATAAATATGCTTTCTGGTTGCTTTTCTGGCAATATCAATCAGGGCTACCTTTTTTAGTTCACTCAAGTAAAGGTAGTAATACTTCTAACTCAGCTTTCTACTCTCCTGGTTTCCAAAAGCTGGTGAGGGAGATTAGGCAGGGAGCTTTCAAATCTTTATGCTGTGTCCTCAGCAGCCGAAAACATAGTTTAAAAAAGCTTCAATCATAGCCATGCCCTACTAGACTGCCCAGCTTTTCCAAGTCCTTGATTACCATTCAACATCAGCCATCTGTTTGAATATAGGGTCTCTTCCAGACTTTGTGGAATCAATTCCTAGATACTGACCTTTATTA
The DNA here is from genome assembly GCA_024137785.1 of Ginglymostoma cirratum. Taxonomy (NCBI): domain Eukaryota; kingdom Metazoa; phylum Chordata; class Chondrichthyes; order Orectolobiformes; family Ginglymostomatidae; genus Ginglymostoma; species Ginglymostoma cirratum. The sequence goes on along the minus strand of JAHRHZ010000084.1, from coordinate 17,682,476 downwards.
ATAACCGACCTCTGCTATCTGTTCAAACACAATGCTCTTCCTAGGGTTGCTGTAGGAACCCTTTTAATCAAAAATCAACCTGCAATTAATCTCCAGTCTGGCCTTGCAAACAAACAAAAGATTGTTTTGTCAGTTCTTTTCTCTTTACCACAAGTTGTTCCCCAAAGTCCAAAAGTTCTCTTTAGCCCATAATTCCTAGTTTGCAGCCCCAACACATAGTAGATAAAAGAATAAAATTAAAAATGACGAAAAATCAGTGAGGGTTCCAACATTAAATATCGATTAATTTGCAAATGAGTACTATTGACCTCCTTGTGAGCATGTTAATTTTCAAACTGAATTCTCAAGTGACCTACTGTCCTGTGATAAATGTGGACCATATTGTCTTTATGTAAATTGTGTCATTGTTTCTTGTCACATTCTTTTGAGCTGAAATGGTTCAAATAGAGATGATATGCTTTCCGTTGAGAGGAAGGGGGCATTCACACTGAAATACTGAAAATCCTGAATAGCATTGACAGAAAATGCCTAATTGTGATGTAAATACTATATTGTCTAGGGAGCATTTGACTGAAATAGACAGTTGGGCAGCAGTTTAAGACATGGTTCCCAGACGTCTAGATCACATGAAATTGGGTTTGGTGCCTTATTTAAATGCTGTGTGTAAGTGCCCTAAGTATGTTGAGTAATAAAATCTGAATTCTCTGATGATAAACAAGCCACTGTTTGTTCTTTGTCATCGAGAAGAAGTATGACACTGCGAAAAAAAGATTGGAAAAAGAACAGTAAATTCTCTATCCACGAAATCGCAAATTGCGAATTTGCCTATCCATGCAAAAAAGTAGATAACAAGAATCAAAATCCACGGGCAAAAGTCACACAGCCGCAATATTTAACCTATTTTTAATGAGTTCCCCAACCCTAACCCCACTTCTTCATTTGTGGAATGGAATGGAACCCTCGTGGATACTGAGGAATGACTTTCTTTTTAAGAAAAAAATGTTTTTTTAAGTTTGCCGTTTCCAGAGATTTAATGTGAGGTTGTGGTCCTTTATACAGCCTCTGCATTTCTCGTTATTGTGCACCTTGTTATATCCTCAAATCAGACTCTGGAGCTTTGGTGTATTTAAGCCATTTTGTCAATGTTATCCTTCTCGAAGAATTTCTAAACAGACTTTTATTTTACCCTACCACGTGTAGTTGTTTGGAATTAAATATGTGCTTTTGTTTTAAATTCTTTTCCCCTGCTTACCTTTGCACGTTGGTACACTGTTCTTACAGCAAAGGACATGGGCAAATAAATAACAACATCTTGAAAATATCCATATTACAGAGGAGGAGGTGCTGAATGCCTTAAAACACATAAAGGTGGATAAACCCCTCGGACCTGAGGGAAGTGAGGGAAGAGATTGCATGGCCCTTGCTGAGATACTTGTATCATCGATAGCCACAGGTGAGGTGCCGGAAGACTGGAGGTTGGCTAATGTGGTGCCACTATTTAAGAAAGGTGGTAAGGAAAAGCCAGGGAACTGTAGACCGGTGAGACTGACTAGGCCCAAAACGTCAGCCTTCCAGCTCCTCTGATGCTGCTGTGTCCATTCAGCTGTGCACCTTGTTATCTCTGAGACTGACACTGGTGTTGGGCAAGTTGTTGGAGGGAAACCTGAGGGTCAGAATTTACGTATGTTTGGAAAGGCAAGGACTGATTAGGGATAGTCAGCATGGCTTTGTGCGTGGGACATTGTGTCTCAATAATTTGAGTTTTTTGAAGAAGTTGGAGGATTGGTGAAGGCAGAGAGGATGATGTGATCTCTATGGATTTCAGTAAGGTATTTGACAAGGTTTCACGTGGTAGACTGGCTAGCAAGGTTAGATCTCACGAAATACAGGGAGAACTAACTGTTTGGATACAGAACTGGCTCAAAGATAGAAGACGGAGTGTGGTGGTGGTGGTGGAGGGTTGCTTTTCAGACTGGAGGCCTGTGAACAGCAGTATGCCACACGGATTGGTGCTGGGTACACTGCTTTTTGTCATTTACATAAATAATTTGAATGTGAACTTCGGAGGTATGGTTAGTAAGTTTGCAGATGACATGAGGTATAGTTGACTGTGAAGAAGGTTACCTTCGTACAACGGGATCTTGATCAGATGGGCCAATGGGCTGAGGAGTGGCAGATGGAGTTTAATTTAGACAAATGTGAGGACTGCATTTTGTAGAGGCATAGCAGGACAGAATTTATACAGTTAATGGTAAGACCCTGGGGAGTGTTGCTGAACAGAGACCTTGGAGTGCAGGTTCATAGAGGAGTTGCAGGTAGATAGGATTGTGAAGAATGCGTTTGATGTGCTTGCCTTTATTGGTTAGTGCATAGGAGTTGGGAGGTCATGTTGTGGCTGTGCAGGATGTTGGTTAAGCCACTTTTGGAGTATTGCATGCAATTCTGGTTGCCCTCCGATAGGAAGGATGTTGTGAAACTAGAGAGGGTTCAGAAAAGATTTACGAGGATGCTGCCGGGCTTGGAGGGTTTGAGCTATAAGGAGAGGCTGTATAGGCTGGGGCTATTTCCTCTGGAGTGTTGGAGGTTTATAAAATCATGAGGGGCATGGATAGGGTAAGTAGGCAAGCTCTTTTCGCCAGGGTGGGTGAGTCCAAAACTAGAGGGCATAGGCTTAAGGTGAGAGGGGGAAGATTTAAAGGGGACCTAAGGCGCAACTTTTTCACGCAGAGGGTGGTGCGTATATAGAATGCATTGCTAGAGGAAGTGGTGGAGGCTGGTATGACTACAGTATTTAAAAGGCATCTGGATGTGTGTAAGAATAGGAAGAGTTTAGAGGGTTATGTGCCAAATGCTGGCAAATGGGACTAGGTCAGATTGGGAGGTCTAATCAACACGGACGAGTTGGACCTCGGGTCCTTTTTAAATCTTTCCCCCTTCACCTTAAACCCATGCTGTCTAGTTTTGGTGGAACAATACACCTGCACCCTTAGGTCTCTGTATTTGGCAGCACTGCCCAGGGCACTACCATTTACAGATATTCCTGTTATAACTCATGTTTTGTTAACGCGAATCGGCTATAACGCAATTGATGAATAGTGGACGCTGTTTGAATAATGTGAACTCTTTACTATACAGTATGGCAATTTTCCCTATAACGCAATTTTCTGTGGCGATTATCTATAATACGAGGTCACACAAGAACGCACCTATCGCGTTATAGGAGAAATACCTGTACTGTACAAGTCTAGCCGTTGATTGCCTTATCAAAATGCAACACCTCATATTTATCTAAGTTAAAGTCCATCAGCCACTCCTCGGCCCAATGGCCCATCTGATCAAGGCCCCATTGTACTCTGAGATAATCTTCTTCACTGTCCACTGTACCACCTATTTTGGTGTCATCCGTAAACTTATTAACTATGCCACCTATATTCACATCCAAATCATTTATATAATCAATGAAAAGCAGTGCACCCAGCAAAAGTCTTTATGGCACATCACTAGTCAGAGGCCTCCAGTCCAAAAACAACCACCACCTTTTTGTCTCCTAACTTCAAGCCAATTTTGTATCCAATTGGCTAGCACCCCTTCAATCGAATGCTTTGCTGAAATCCATATGGACAACGTCTGCCGCTCTGCCTTCAACAATTTTCTTTGTCACCTCGTCAGAAACCTTAATCAAGTGCAATTTCCCATGCACAAAGCCATATTGACTATCCCTAATCCATCCTTGCCGAACCAAATGCGTATAAATCCTGTCCCTCAGAACCTCCTCCAACAACTTACACATCACTGATGTCAGGTTCACAGGTCTGCAGTTCCCTGGCTTTTCCTTACAGCATTTCTTAAATGATGGTGCCACGTTAGCCAATCTCCAGGCTTCTGGCATCTCACCTGTGGCTGTTGATACAAATATCTCAACAGGGGACCCGGCAATCTCTTCCCTCACTTCCCACAAAATTCTAGGAAAGACCTGACCAAGTCCTGGGGATTTACCTGCCTTTATGCATTTTAAGACATCCAGCAGCACCTCTTATGTAATATGAACTCATTTCAAGACATCACCATTTATTTCCCCAAGTTCCCTAGCTTCTTTGTTCTCCTTTGCAGAAAATACTGACATGAAATATTCGTTTAGTATCTCACCCATCTCTTGGTTCCACACATAGATGACCTCATTGATCGTTAAGGGACTGTATTCTCTCTTTAGTTACTCTTTTGCCCTTAACGTATTTATAGAATGTTTTTGGATTCTATATAACTCTATTTGCCAAAGCTATCTCATGTTCCATTTTTGCTCTCCTGATTTCCCTCTCAAGTATACTTCTACTACCCTTATACTTCTCTAGGGATTCACTCGATCCCTGCTGTCTACACCTGGTATACGCTGCCTCCTTTTGCTTGGCCAGAGCCTCATTTTCTCTAGTCATCCAGCAGTCCTTACACCTACCTGCCTTGCCCTTCACAATAACAGGAACATAGAAACATAGAAGATAGGACCAGGATGAGGCCATTCGGCCCTTTGAGCCTGCTCCACCATTTTTCACAATCGTGGCTGATTGTCCAACTCAGTAGCCTAATCCAGCTTTCTCCCCATAATCTTTGATCCCATTCACCTCAAGTGCTATATCTACTCACCTGTTGAATACATTCAATGTTTTGGCATCAACTACTTCCTGTGGAAATGAACTCTACAGGCTCACCACTCTTTGGGTGAAGAAATGCCTCCTTATCTCTGTTTTAAATTGTCTACCCTGAATCATCATACTGTGTCCACTGGTTCTGGACACACCCACCACCGGGAACATTCTCCCCTGTTCAGTCCTGTTGGAATTTCATAAGCCTCTATGAGATCCCGCCCTCATTCGTCTGAACTCTGACGAAAACAATCCCAACTTAGCCAATCTTTTCTCATACGTCAGACCTGCCATCCCTGGAATCAGCCTGGTAAACCTTTGCTGCACTCTCGAGAGAGCAAGAGCAACCTTCCTGAGAAAAGGAGACCAAAACTGCAAACAATGTTCTAGGTGTGGGCTGACTAAGGCCCTGTATAACTGCAACAACAGATTCCTCCTCCTGTACTGGAAACGTCTCGCAATGAAGGCCAACATACCATTTGTCTCCTTTACTGCCTGCTGCATCTGCATGCTTACCTTCACTGACTGGTGCACAAGGACACCCAAGTCCTGCTGCACACTCCCCTCTTCCAATTTATAGCCATTCAGGTATTAATCTGCCGCCTTGTTTTTGCTTCCAAAGTGAATAACCTCGCAGTATAATTTGAATAAATGTATCTGCCACTGATTTGCCCATTCACCCAACCTCACCCAAAAAAAATTATTAAAGACATTTTTAACAGGCTTACTGCTTTAGTATTTTTATTTGGCATTTCCATTTGTTATTTTCGACGAAAGCTATACTGCTATGCAGTTTGAAATACATGGCAATGCATTTGTGTGGGAATGAGTCCTCCTGAGCTTATCACAGCTCCGAATAACAAATTTGTGAGTAAATCTCCTGGAACTTTGTTGCATTTAATCAGGGTAAAATCATATACAGCAAGCTCAATAAAGAGGTGGGAGAAAAAAGAAAAAGCTGGGAGAAAGAAGCTTAAGGAATGAAGTTTGCATCTCAAACAATGACTTAAGATCTGATGTTTGTATGTGGGCTATATAGTTATAGTTTGTCAGGATGTATAACAAGATGTGTTCTCTCATCATCTGCCCCTGTCCTCCTAGGTGGTGGTGGTCTTGGGTTTGGAAGGTGTTGTTGAGTTGCTGCGTTGCAGAGTGTAGATGATACATGGTACAATGAAGATGATTATAAATAAGGTGTCAGTCAGTTGGGTTTCTTTGTCCTGAATGGCATCCAATTCTTGAATGCTTTTGGAGCTGCACCCATTCGGGCAAGTGCAGAGTATTTATCACACCCTGACATCTGCCTTGTAAATATGGTGGACAGACACTGAAGCGACAAAGTGAATTACTTGCAGTAGAATCCCTCCTTTCTGACCTGCTGTTGTAGCCACACTATTTATATGCTGGTTCAGTTCAGTTCCTTATCATTGATAACCCTTAGGATGTTGATAGTGGGGTTTCTGTGATGATAATGATGCAATTGAATATCGAGAGGAAATAGTTAGATTCTGTCTTGTTTGAGATGGTCATTGCCTGGCACTTGTGATGTGTGTTACTTGTCACGCTTGCCTTAGAGATTGGTCGGCTCTAGCACTGATCAGGGAATTGCCCATTCTGTTTTGAAGCTCTACAGTAGAAGACTGTGTGTAGGAACAAGTCAGTTCAGGCAAGTACAGAATCAAATATTGTAGTCAGTTTTATCTTGTACAATAGAGATCAGAATATTAAGAAGTTGGGGCCTGTTCTACTGATGGTAAACAGATTACTTTCATTGAGTTTGCTTTCTTATTTTGTTTACAAGGTTTTTTGTCTTCTAGTTTGACCAGTGATCTTTAAGATTTAACACTTGTAATAAGTTTTAGTGAAAATGTTATTGCGTTTTTACATCTGTTTAACTGAGTTCTGTGTTTCACGAGTATGCTCCTTTGGAAACTGAATTCTTCTTGGATGTTGGAAACCATGTCATTGTTTGTGTTTCATTTTGCAACGGGATGTGCCACCTAAATAATTTGTATGTTGGATTTGAGTAAATGATCAATGGAAGAAAGGTGGGTGTCAAGTGTACTGCTTGTAATTTAGCTATGTACAATTTTAGATAAAAATTGCAACCACTTTCCCACCTGCCTCCAGAAAGAATGGAATGTGCAATAAAATGGACTTGGTTAAAGGAAGGCCCTTAATGCTAACCTGAAGTTTGGTAGTTTTGTTTTTGCCCACTGATCCACTAACATTTTAAAGGGAATGTCTATTCCTGATGAATTAAGAAATCTGTTTCTTATGTTAGAACCTTGTTGCTACTGAATGTTTGATAAATTTATTTGTGCAAGAGGTTGTGCTTTTCTACACTCAATTTGCCTGTAATCTTGTTTATTATTTATTTCAATATTAATTAATAATGATAAGATGAAGGTCTTATTAACATGAATAAAATGAACTATTTTATAACGATCAATAGAAAAATAATCCCTTTTCATGTATAGAAATATGCGTGATACTGAAAATTTTTGTTTTTCATACTCTCTGGAAGACTGATCCACAACTGAGCAGGTGTATGATGCATTGTAGCAAGGTGATGACCGGTTTTCCTGGGTTGAGGGAGGATTTATAGGATATTTGGGTTTCAGAAGGAGTTTACTACATGGTGAATGAGGAGGAAAATCCAAATAGGTTTTATATTTCATTAACTGTTTCCTTCTGATTATAAAAATATAGGTGGTGGGGGAAAATACCAAAGGCAATTTGTCATGATGCAGTGCATTAAAGACCACACGTTAAATCTTAGTAAGTAGTCATTTTGTATTGTAGCTGTAAGGAAGAGAGGTGACATATCTGGAGGGGACAGCAAATGAGCCTGTAGGAATTCTTTTTATCTCTCTTGTGAAGAATTTGTCGTAGTCATTAATTGCCAGAGATTTCGTATTAACTTTGGCTTCACTGGCTAGCCAGTTAAAAGTTAATTTTATCAGCTGAACTTTATTCATGCTCATGTATGTTTTTATATGTGGATTAGTTTGCTGTCTGGCACTACAGAGTAAATAGTTTTCTTATGATTAAAGTACAGTATTGTTTCCCTTTTAAAGGTCACTCAAGAATCCATATTAAATATCATACCTATGTACTTTTGTTTTTTAGCTGAATAACTTGACTTTTAAAATGATTTTTATTCAGCTTTATCATTTATTTAGTTGAGTAGTATATGACCAAGAACAGCTACAGTGACTGGAATTGCACAGTTGCTTGGGATTGCTTTTATCCTGCAATGACCTTTGGCGTTAGCCCCTTTGCTGCAATTTTATTTACGCACACACTGACCTTTGCCATGGAAACACAAGAGAAACATAAAGAAACAACTTGGCAATGGTTCTCTGTACAAGCAATGGGTGTCTTAGCAAGTGTAATGTTACATGTTGGGGGAGAATGGACTTCACTGCTGCCACTATATAATATGTAATGACCCACTAAAGTAACTGAAAGATGATCAGTATAATTTTTAAACTTCACAGTGTTTTTGAAGAGAATTTAATTTTGTAGTGTTTATAAGCTAATTTGCTTTGCTATAACTGGAGAGTGCTGATAGAACAGATGGAGACCAAAATAAAATGTCCTTAAATTAGATGATCAACATATGTAATATTATACAGCAGTTTTATTTTAGTTTCTGTTTACTATCTCTGCTGAAAGGGCATGTGGTGGTTTTACTGAGCTGGAAGGTATAAATGTCAGTACTTTAATATAACTCAGAATTCATATGCTTGAGTTGTGATGTGTAACAGCTGGTCGCTGAGGTCTTGTTAGATTAAATAACCATGAACCCTGTAGACATTGCATTCTTCCCTGTTACATGGTGTGTTTGATCTGCACTTGCCAATTGAAATTTGGTATGTGATTGATGAAAGAATGGCAGGTGCATTTTAAGAGAGCAATAATCCAATATTGTTCTCATTCATGGATATTTTATGAGGTAAAAGAGTTGTGCTTTTATCATGATAAGTTGAAATGTGGATAACCCTCTACAACCCAATCTCTCTCTGTCTTTCCAGCAAAGACTCTTGTCTTTAAGCCTCTATGCATCTTAGCTTATTAGAAATGTAGTATTATTTATAAATACATGAAACCAAAATCCTCTTTTGAAGTTCCATTGTAATTTCAGTGAGCAATCATTTGAATTCATTTATTGCATAATTAATTTTACCCGAGTTTACCTTTTTAAAACAAAAAGTCCTCTGCTAGGTCCTTAATCTGGCAGCTGCTGAACCTCATCCTGGAACTTCAGTGTAGTTCTTCACTACTGATCTCTTATAGCTTTGTCTATAGGAAGTGAGACAATATAATAACCTTAATATGGTGGTATAGGTAGTGAGGTGCAGTGAGAAAAGGCAGATGTACCTGAGGAAGGCATTAGGAAGCATAGGACTAGTGAACTCAGGAGGCTAGAAGTTGTATGAGCAACTTGAATCAATAGGAGGAGAACTGAATAACATTGGCTTAGTGTGTCTTTGGAATTATATGGAAGATCATGTTGATTCTTAATGACCGGTAACTATTGATAATCTTGTCAAAAGCAAAATGCTTTAGATGCTGAACATCTGAAATAAAAATAAAATGCTATGCGTGCTCAGCAGGTCTGGCAGCATCTGTAGATAGAGGGGAGTATGATAAATGTTTCAAAGATTGGTGTCCTGAAAATTCTTCTTGCACTTGAGGGCCGTAACAAAGTGACAGTTTACAGCTCAGAAGGAGGTTGTTTGATGGAGCAATCTAAAATTAATTTCACAACTGCTTCAATTTCTGCTTCAAGTATTCCTTGGTGAAAAGAATTCCATAGTTTGTAGGAAAGAGAGTCTCCTAACCTCCCGTGCACACTTGGATATTGTGAATTGATGGCCTTTTGTCACTGACTTCAGAAAAATGGGACATGGGCTTTCCCTATTCTCCATGTCAGAATTTCTCATAATCCTAACATCTGTTAAGTCTTTTATTAACCTGCCTGGTCCAATGGGAATAAAAACCAAAAGAACTGCAGATGCTGTAAATCAGGAACAAAAACAAAGTTGCTGGAAGAGCTCCGCAGGTCTGGCAGCATCTGTGGAGGAGAAAAGAGTTAACGTTTCGGGCCTGGTGACCCTTCCTCAGAACTGATGGTGGCTGGGAAAACGTCAGTTTATATGCAGAAAATAGGGAGGTGGATGGGGTAGGGAGTAAACGACAGGATAGAGCCCAGAGAGAGAGAGAGACAGTTGGACAGACAAAGGAGTTGCTAACGATCAGGCTGGGAGAGTGAATAGTTGTTAACGGGGACTGGTAGTGACTAACAACGGGGCGTGTGTAGTGGCAGGGTATGTGGTAACAAGGCCTGGTGTGTGGGGTGGGGACCTGGGACATGGGAGAGTTTACCATGCACCACCTTGCTCCCTAGCCAACATCTCTGTCTTCGGCTTGCTACGGTGTTCCAGTGAAGCCCAGCGCAAGCTGGAGGAACAACGCCTCATTTTCCGCTTGGGGACCCTACAGCCCTCCAGACTCAATATTGAATTCAATAATTTTAGGGCCTAAACTCTCCCATGTCCCAGATCCCCACCCCACACACCAGGCCTTGTTACCATATAGCCTGCAACTACACACCCCCTGTTGTTAGTCACAAACAGTCCCCATTAACAACTATTCACCCTCCCGGCCTGATTGTTAGCAACTCCTTTGTCCAACTGTCTTGCTCTCTGTTTGGGGTCTATCCTATTGTTTACTCCCTACCCCACCCACCTCCCTATTTTCTGCATATAAACTGA